>CM069448.1:36935685-37112120 GCA_035610835.1 Ophiura sarsii
CAATTGATTTATGAGCTGGTCTCCCACCTTGTGCTCGTGCCCTGTTTTTATTTGTTTTGTCCTTGTTTTCGTTTGGCGTTTGTGCTTCTTTCGTGATTTTCATTTGTTTTGTTGTTTTTTCTTCTGCCTTTCTATGCTTGTTAAAGGACCCCAATGGAAATAAGCTTTGTGCTCAAAGCTTTTTGGGCTATCCTTGGTACTTTTGCTCATATTTTATTATGTCTATATGTTTTTAAAATAGGTTTGTGCAATCTTTTACATGTTTGTATGCTTAAATGTTTCTCTATATGATGTTTTGAGTACCTAATAAAATCAAATCAAATCAAATCTTTATAGTGACATGACCTGCATTTTATGTTTCAAATATTTACATAAAAGGGTGGTTTTGGTCATACATGTGCAAGTTATGCTCTGATTTAGGCAATAAATCTAAATTAAAAAATATCGATACAGAATATTCTCCTTATTTCAAAAGAAATCTCAATTGGCTGAGCAGCGTTGTAAATCACTCATTCTTTGGTACATTATACACTTCATTGTATTAATATGGCAAAAACAGTGTTACACATTTCCAAAAAGTCAAAAGCAAATTGACATATAGAACCAATTGAAGACTGATTATTAGTTTGCTTCACTACACCAAATAATAGCAAACGCTGTATAATTGCTGATACATGTGTTGGTTGATCTAGATCGTCCTTTGACAGTCAAGAAGACAAGATTTGTTATCAACCGTCCGTTTCTATTTTGAAACTAATTGAAGACGTTTTTTAAAATCCATATATAAAGTAGGACGAATACGATATAGCGCTAGGCTCAGATGTAAGATATTTCAGGAGATTTTCCAGTTTTCAAGAGCTTGTTAGGATAAAAGACACGAAGGTAGACAAATCTTATCAATTCCAGATCACTCGAGTTTGTTCATATCAGTTCCCGGATTGCCACAGGCTTCTGATTCACCAAAGAAACCACGCAGATAATGTTATCATCGTACTATATTAACCCTAACCCCGGTTTAGGATTTTTGACCGGGATCACAATTTTCGAGGAAAAAACACCAACTAAATCTCCGGGAACCTGCCGGGATTCGATCCGGGGACCCTCCGTTCTCGAGCCCCACCTTCCTAACACTAAGCCACGGCCCTCAGCTACACATTCGTGCAGTATACTGCACTCATTATATAGGCTCGGTTGACTACGTCATCGAAAACCGACGGCGCATGCGTTTGGAGAGGGACTTTGGATTAGCATTTTTTAGCACTCAGGGGGGTTAGGGTTAATAGAACACGAAAAAAAAACTTTTTTTTTTTTACCATAACCCTAACCCCGGTTTAGGATTTTTGACCGGGATCACAATTTTCGAGGAAAAAACACCAACTAAATCTCCGGGAACCTGCCGGGATTCGATCCGGGGACCCTCCGTTCTCGAGCCCCACCTTCCTAACACTAAGCCACGGCCCTCAGCTACACATTCGTGCAGTATACTGCACTCATTATATAGGCTCGGTTGACTACGTCATCGAAAACCGACGGCGCATGCGTTTGGAGAGGGACTTTGGATTAGCATTTTTTAGCACTCAGGGGGGTTAGGGTTAATAAGGCGTACAATGCTTATCCTGTAGATTTATACAATCTACGTCTCGATAGTATACGTTACCGTTAAAGTGAAATAGTATCCATAACTAACTGCAGTTTTGCTTGATACAAGTGACATTTGATCATGAACTTTATTCTTTACCCGGTGTAACTCACGACGACTAAAGGTATGTCAGAAACCGATGTAATAACAAGCAGAAAATCGAGATATTTCTTAACAAAAATTTTGTCAATTTGGCGTGGTTGGTAGAATACAAATACTAAATGGTACAGGGGAAATACAGGGTGAGTCAAAAACAAGTTTACTCAACTTCAACGATTTCTTTAGTATTCATTTGTTTTCATAACGATTTACGACGGTATAAAGACAAATTAATTAGCTTTAATATGAATTTTATCTGGTTTAGATTGTTTGAAGGAAACTTATTTTACGCTGTTTTGAATGAAAAAGACCAATTTAACGTCCGATCACGCTTCCAGATCTTGACCATTATATTTCATAAGATACGACCAATAAAAAATTACAATACCGACAGCGAAAAGATCAATTGCTTTGTTATGAAATGATTAAAGTGTGGTAATTGTGTCTTAAAGCTGTCTATTGTCCCTCAGTGCAACCATCCTAAGCACACTCTCAAAGATCAGGAGGAAGACCAAACAAGATACTGGATTATCAAGTGGGTTTCTATTCATTAACAGGAATACATTTTACATGTAGAGAGAGAAAGAGAGGGATAGACTATTACTTATTAGTCTTACTGTGGACATTGACAGTTTTTGATTGGTTCAAGGATAATGTTTACTTAATCGGACATATTAACGAAAAATAAGTGCAATATTATGTTTATTGATTTTATCAAAATACTATATCGTTTATTATTCACATTATCAGATAGTCACTGGTGACAATTTTTATTCAATATCCTCATCTAGTTTAATCATGTTTCTGAATATTCCTTGCGGACTATTTAATCCTTGCAATTATTATTTATTAACTGACAGTGGTGATACGATTTAATCCATATTTCATGTTTTAATCTATTAGGAGACAATTTTGAACAAGTCTATTGTCTACTTAATTCTTTTAATAAACAAGATGTGTAATGCTTTACATCATAATCCTAGTAAACATTATTAAGCTCGTTAAGCTTGAAATTTAAAACCGTATTTTTGGTGAAAAAAACCAGCTCCTGTACAGAAATAGTCATATTTACTTAACGGTATCATCAAACAGGTGATATTTTTTCCAGATGATAGCAAAGAAATGGCGCAATCATTTAAAGTTTTGTTTGCCTTGATTTTGTGGTCAGAATTTTTTGATGTTGATTTTTTTCAATTAGGGTAAACTTTTTTTTTTACTCACCCTGTAGATCAAACTAACTTCCCGAGGTACTGAATTCGGGTTCGGGGTGATAGGCCCGTAGTCAGTACCGAGGGAAAATAGTGTGCCCTATTGCCCCGATCATACCATGTAGTATTTGTTTTATTACACCTCACTGTTACAGTGGGGATGAGGTTGTAGGGAAATAGTCAAAACTATTTCCCAAGGGAAATAGTACTTGTGTGATAGCAATTAGCCAATGAATTGGCATGATTAGTTCATGAATATTTTTGAGTTGTACTAATACCTAATGCAACGTAAAGCAACTTCCCCCTATGTCTTGACTCATATGACAATGCAGATGGTAAAACAAAATAAGATACACACTCTACTGGGACGATAACCAATACGATACAATAGATAACCTCAAAGGTTAATATCATACTCCTATATACCCTCTGAGGTTTCTTCCATGCACGACGGTGTTGAGCAAGAGCGACAATCTGTCGATCTTCAATCATGCCTTCATTGTCCCCTAGTAAGCGTTGTATATATGTCAGATATGTTGCGCAAGGACGACCAGGTCTCCTTCGGCCATGTGGGGGTGTGTAGGTGGCATACTTTTTAGCAGGCTCTTCATCAGGGAGACGGAGTATATGGCCAAGGAATCTCAGCTGGCGGCGCTTTACACGGTGGATAAGAGGCTCTGTCTTGGTCATGTCAAAAATTGTGGTGTTTGGGACATGATCCATGCGCTTGATGTTTAGCATTATCCAGTAGCAAGAGTTAGCGAAGGCATTTATTTTGCATTCCATATCTTGGGATATCACCCTGGATTCACATCCATACAGTAAGTTGGGATACCTATTTGAGGGCTCCTCCAGAGGCGTTCGAACTTCCAAAATGCGCACCATGCTAATGCATTGTGTCTTTTAATCATAGAGCCAAGATACCTGAAATCTGTCACATGGTTGATGGTATCCCCATAGACCTGAAGTGTCGGGTGAGGATTTCAGTTGGCAGTCATGTACTCTGTTTTAGATACGCTAATGTAGAGGCCGAGGTCTTTTGCTGCTGCAGCAGTTTCTGCCAGCCGCGTCTGGGCTCGTGGAATTGTTGTCTCGAGTAAGGCAATGTCATCAGCAAAGTATAAGTCGTTGAGAACAATGGCAGGATGACGCCTCGAACGACGTGGATGTGTCTCAACTCCTGAGTCAAGATCAGATTTGGCCTAGGTAGTCTACCAATATCACAAATAGGAATGGAGCCAGAACGTCACCCTGTAGCACTCCAGTGGAGACAGCGAAAGGATCAGAGATACTGCCATCGACCATCACAGTACTTCTCGAGTTGTTGTACAGTACACCTATAGCGTCGACTAAAGCTTTTGGGATTCCGTAATGTCGCATTACTGCAAACATAACTTTCCTGTGTATGGAGTCGAAGGCTTTCTTGAAGTCTATGAATGTGACTGTGAGAGGTAGCTGCTGGTCTTTAAACCCTTCCATGATCCTCCACAGGATGTGGATTTGCTAAGCGCAGCTTCTGCCAGGGCGAAAGCCAGCCTGGTTATTCCTCAAGATGGGGTCGACATGATCTCTAATTCTGTTGAGCAGGATCTTGTTGTATACTTTAGCTGAGATATTCCTCTATAGTTAGTCATAAGAGAGAGGTTCCCCTTTTTGGTAGAGGAACAATAACACTGGTGGTCCACTGGTAGGGTGGTTTCAGGGTGGTGTAAACTTCCATGCAGAACACATGGACAACTTGTACCACTACGTCACCGCCATCTTGAAGTGCTTCTTATGTGATTGCACAGTCAAGACCTGCAGCTTTCTTGGGATTCATTTGATGAATGGCTTCCTGTGTTTCCTCAAGTGTGGGAGGATCAATGTGGAGGGGCAGGTCCTGAGCATCAGGTGATGGTAGATGGTAGATGGTAGACCACAATACCTCACGGCAAGTGTAAAGTAAACGTAACACAATCACTCATATCTATTAAACTACTTGTCCACTCGTCCATTCTCATCATATACGAGGGTCGTTCAATAATTAATGAAAGTGATCATGGTATGGGATGCATGAGTGATTCTATTGAGGGATAATGTGATCAATACAAAGTATGAACCTTTGTCTTTCAAACAATACACTTTTGGATTGTTAGATACCTTTGGTTATGTAATGTCATTAACATAAACACAATAGGTTTCAGACACTGACTGAAATCTGTCAATTATTTGGCTGGATGTAATATGTTGAAAATGGGTTGATTGATACATTTGCGTATATCTCGGCAATGCAAGCATAAAAACAGATAACACTTGGCACATAGTTAGAACACACACTTATCTCTGCTTGACACTCTTTTCTAGATCTGAATCCCTTGATACAAACAAGAAGGGACCATCTCAAATGCGCTTTTATTTAGCAAAATCCGCAATAATATACCTTAGAAAACAACAAAGGATAAAGAACAATGGAGGGATTATAATTTAGTAAATTGTTGTGGGATGTAAGCAATGATAGTGAGGATTTCAAGAGGAGCTGTTCATAAAATTTCTTCAAACCATTGAAATTATGCGACGATTACTTTAACAATACATATCTAGTAGCTCTAAAGATAGCAGTAATGAGAGAGGTGGTGGCAGCCATCTTTGATTGATACATTCATGTATAACTTTATTTTGACTATTACAATATTTAAACACATTGATTTAAGCATTTTTCATTATTTCTGATTAGAATTTGAAGGCACAGCGAGCTTTTATCTGGTAAATTTCATGATTTTAGCCATTTGTGGCCCTGTTCAAAATTATCTGCCGTCTGCGCATGCGCATATTTTCTGCAGGTTCCATGCGAATAAGTTCAGATAATTAGTTAGCTATCATATGGAATCTCCCAAACTGGTTAATTGCTTGGATTTGTTCCTAAATTGTTTGATTTTCCGAAATATTAGTGATTCCTGACTGAGCATTTTTAAATGAAAATTGGCTATTTGAAATACTGATATTTGTATACATTTTATTTGATTGCCTCTCCTTACTTTTTTCTCTTATACTACATATATCAAATTACACAGGGATTAAAGTTATTGTCTTTCTTATCATACTTACGCGAAAAAAATGGGATTTTACCTGCTTCTGGTGTCATGTTATGCAATCTTCTTACCACATGTTTTATACAAACAATTCAAATTTCCTGCCAAATAACTGACTTAGCAGTGTCCCAAGTGTACTTACTTTGAGACAATGCTATGACGTCATAGTTCACACTTATAAATCCAAAACTGTATTGTTTGAAAGATAAAGGTTCATACTTTATATTGATCACATTATCCCTCAATAGAATCACCCATGCATCCCATACCATGATCACTTTCATTATTTATTGAACGACCCTCGTATAGTTTGGTCAGATCAAAACTGGCAACAGATAACAGGCTCGTAAATGCTGTCGCGAATGATGATTGGTCAAACTATGCGTCTAAACTGCATCATGAGCAGCCTTAAGCGCAAAGGGTCATGATAAAGTATGTTGTCAAAATTGAGTGTTTAATCTATTGCAAATTTCTTTACCAATTTATGTAACTTTTCTTTTAACATGGTTTCATTCAAAGAGATTATAGATTGCACCATGTACACGTTGTAAAGTATCGAGATTGGTTGGAGCAATAGCTATACAGACGCGGTCATATACATAACACTATACTTATAACCACTTCAGTTGAATATCAGACATTGATACATTGTATATTGAATTGGCAGTGGATACAGTATTGGCTGTTTCGAGAGCTTTAACGAAAACTAAGCAATATGTGTATACACCTTATTTAAGTAGACCACAATGCAATACAGCAATGGTACACCCACGATAAGAATCAATAAAGAATAGACTTTAAAAGGTACCATGTTTAATAAATATCTTTAAATTACATTGTTGCGATGAATAATCAGCGACGCTTAAAGGAAACTAAAGGACACTCGTGTCAATTTGCGTTGCGTGATATGTGGATTTCAGAAAAGATCAGAACGGAAAACACATGTCCCAAACGAGCTTGTGGCATTCTGGAATCGGTCAGTATTCAACATACCTTTGGCTCTAGTCTTTCGCTATGTGACGGTCTGATGTTTAATACAGCCTGAAACCAACACACTAATATAATAATAACCGTTGACTAATTAGCTATTTCAGTCCAAGGTCCAAGTAATTAGAAATTATAAGAAATTGATTGAGTTAAAGTACGAACGTACGAAAGGAAAATAAGTTCGTTTGCATTATACAGCGAATCGAATTGTGATATTTGAAATGTTTTAAAGTAATCATACCAATAACATTGTATTTTGTCATAGCAGCTTGTATACAATGATACAAGCAGGTGTCCATTTCAATATTTCAAGTGTGTTTATTTAAAAACTGTTACTTATACTTATAACATTTAAATGTTTACATTTATAATTGATTTTTTTAATGTGGTAAAATAATAAGATAACTAACATCTAGTTTCTAGTAACATAATTTACAGATCTGATAATTTCTCCACATCTTACGAAAAGATGTTGTTTCAAATATTATAAGTATGTTTTCTATTTTCACTTGCTTAGAAGCAAAACAAATATTGGTACTCCCCCCACCCCCGCCTCACTCCAAAACAGGTACGATATCCTCGACGCGATACAAAATATGATTTTACCAACCAAATCATTCAAGTTGCAATAAATACCTGTACCTATAGAGAAACAGGGACAGGATATAACGGCGTTAGCACTAATTACACCTTGCATGCATGTCCTCAAGGCATGAATAAGAGCTATTTCAATCATCGGGAGGAAAACAAGATTCAGAAAATATAAAAGATAAGTAATGTTTTCCGTCTACCTAGGCATGTCAGGCGTCTACAGAAACCCTGTTCTACGGGCCTACCGACCCATTTTCTCCCCTCGAATTTGCAACACAAAATATAAACATTTAGAAATTGTTGATTTCTTGTTGTTGACATTTTTTTTAAAATTTCGAACATTGCTGAAAAGTCACAAACATTTTCCGATATTTAAATAACAGCAACCAAAACCAACAACGACCGGCCAAACTACCCTACCTGAGAGTTCCATTTGCCTTTAATAGGGGTTCTGATGACTCGAAAACCTACTTTAGTATTCATTGTGTTACTGCCATTATATGAGATGAAATCTCGTCTTAAATTATTATAGCTTCTCTCATGTTTCTCAATCAGCCCGTTCAATAAATCTTGCAGATTAAGGTGTTATCAATAATGCCAAACCTTGCCAAACCTTGTCATCATTTATACAGATAAACAAGCATTAAACTCTGTTCCAGGCATTCTCAATTTACTTGCCGTCCCAAATGACTCCATCCTAGTTTACACTGGATGGCATGAGGTTCACTTCATACTTCCTATGTTTATTCTCTCCCTATAAGTTTAGATAACCTATATAGATAAAATATTGATCCGATGACACTTATTAACGATATTTCACATTGTAATAAGGATAATCCAGTGATACGAATCGGTTTGATATAGCACTCCAATATTGTCCGTAACAGGATATTTCGCTGTCAAAGCCGATTCCCTTCATCATTGTTTATTAACAGCAAAGTATTTTCTATTTAATCTTTTTCACGCCTGTTCAATACATATATTATACGTTATTCCTTCTAAATGTTACTTCGTGTACTAAATTGCCATGAAGATTAACTTGCGGATCCCATAATTATAATGGTTTAATATACAGGGTGTCCCAAATGTGGATTTCTCTTATAAAGTCGCAGTGGTTTGGCCACATAACTCGCAACACCATAAAAGTGTTCGATTTACTGGACGCACTGTATAAGTCACTGTAATCACATATAGTGTGTTCCTCACTTACCATTCATGTGGATTTTGTTCAAAAAAAGGTTGTCAATAAGGATTATATCAATCTGAAATTAAAAATAATAATTATAGAGCATCTTTTTTCTCTTCCCTACCTCTTTCTGTTTGTCGCATTCCTGACTTTATTCAGCTCATTAGACAATGTTTTTTTTTATAATGAAAGTGAAGTTTAACAATTCAGAAAACTCTCGTCTGTATTTTATCAAAACAGATAGGTGTTATTGTTACTTTGGTAACTAAGTTTGGTTAGTTCTATAAGTTTCCTCTATTGAGGTTTTTTATTATTTTTATACTGCGAATTAATCTTACTGGAGATATCAAGTTTTTAAAAGGTTTCGAAACCTTGGGACACCCTGTACAATAATATTTTAAGATCAGTTCAACACTTTCATTTTCTTATTATGATCGGTTAAGTCACGCGACAAGATAACCTTACCATATACATCTTTAAAGGTATCAATTGTGATACCTTAGTTGCGCCTTATTTATATTACGTTTTGTCACCTTGCCTCTCGAGTTAGTAACCAGGTACAATCTTGCCTTCATTGCAATCTATGGAACTATGGACATTTTGTATATATTACAAGCTTTTGACAAAACAAAAAACGAGTCCGCGGCCGTTTCATCATAAATAGTCGAAAAAATGATGGGATTAATCTGAACGTGGTGCTTTAAAAATGAGGTTGACTTAAATCCGATTATTAATCTGATTCTGTTTGCACTAATATCCTACATAATGCCGCGGAATCCTCTAACCTACATACATACATACATAAATACCTGATTCCATATTAAAGGTCACCTAAAATGGTGATCTGATTATGTTTTATTCAAAGGGGTATATGTTTAGAAATATATAATGCAAACGGAATTGCTCTTAATCTTGTTCGGGGAAATAAAGAAGATAAAAGAGATATAAAGCTATAATCATAATGGCCTGTGTTTTAGTGTGGAATCAAATGTATACGGATGACGCTTTACTACGTAACATGTGTTAACTCGGTATCGGTCCGGGTCTCGGTTGATAGGTCTGAACAAAGAAAAGTCATCAGTAGATGCTCATGCTATCAACCTATTGAGGTTCTGTGTGCAAGTCTGGATTACACTTGCGACGTATCTTTACAATATCCTCCATCGAATACTCGTATATATCAACTTTAATCATCAATTTGATTTCTCCTTTAAAGTTAAGGAGCCTTGCCGAAAAAAAGTAATGTTGCTTAAAGCTCAACTGTGCGATCATGTCCAATTATGTTCACCTTTTGTTCTTAAATTGACTAATTGAATGCCAATCTATGATGTATTCATTCACCAAGTCGTCGAAATGGTAATGCTTTCTAAGAATTACAAATTATGTCCCAAAAAATCTCCTTTCGATGAACTACGTAGATCTCCAGATACCGCATAAAGTATGTATTGGCCCTATTTCACAAAGGTGGCTTACCATAAGCCTCGCCTAACTTAAACCTGGATTAGTTAAGCCACCATTATGGCTGATTTCAGATTTCTGTTTCACAAAGCCTAGATTAACTAATCAAGGATTAAAGCTAGGCCACTGTTTGGCTCCTTTTGGGCTCCTAGGTTTGTACTACAGGGTGTATCAAAAAAAAACGCAACACTTTTTGTCGCGAGCTCTCCGATTACGGCAAATCACAAATCACTTTGAAATTTATATATTCTGTTAGGTGTACTTATTGGCTATCACATAGTCAAATTACAGCGATATCGATTATTGATTTTATATTTATTTATTTAACATTTAATTTATGTTTTAAATTTTTGTCATATTTATTCAATTTATTTGATATCTATAAGCAAATATTAAATTAGATATCGAATAAATTTAATAAATTTAAAACCTAAATTAAAGGTGTATGTTCCGATCCCTTTTTTTGGGCTATGATTTTTTTTTCACATCCAGATATTTTGATATCAGAAGCATCCCCATATTTTTTCATTATGTCTGTAAAATCTTAGGGGCCAGAAATGTTCCATTAAGATATTATAGGCTACAATAATGGTGAATTACTGCCAAAGGTGGTTAACCACCAAACAGTCTGTGTACTACTCAATGGGCAAATGTATCGCGACATTGTGCTTCTAAATATAGAACCATTCGAGTTATGCAATTCAAACTTTGAAATGTGGCATATTTAAATAGAAAACATCAAGTTAAAAATCGGGCCAGCAATCGGAACATCTACCTTCAAATGTGAAATAAATCAATATAAAATAAATTATATATTAAATAGATTTAAATATTTAAATCATTTAATAAAATTAATAAAATGTATTAATACATTGAATATTAGATAATCATTAAATAATTAAAAGAATATTAAGTGAATTAAATATTTAAAAAATAAATGAACTAAATGTTAAATAAATATTAAACATATTACACACCAAAATTCAATATTAAATAAATTAAATGTGAAATAAATTAAAAACATATTAACAAATTTGTTCTTTAAGATGTAATTTTTATTATTTCAGTAAATTTAACAACAACAACAACAACAACAACAACAACAACAACAACAACAACAACAACAACAACAACAACAACAACAACAACAACAACAACAACAACAACAACAACAACAACAAAGATAACAATATTAATGAACTAATTACAAAATGAATAAAATAATGAAATATAGAAGACTATTAAAAAAACCGCGAAAATGTGAGAAATAGCAATTGATATGCCATTTATTCCATCTTTACAAATGTTAAAATGTCAGTGAAAACTAAAAAATATTAACGAATGACAATTAGGATGACATTTATTTCGTCTTTACCAAACATATAAAATAACAACCAAAACAAGACGAAAGTCAACAAAATATCGATAATACAATAATGAAATAAAGATAATAAAGACACAATCAGGGAGGCATTGGTTTTGTGTTTGTAAATATAAAATATATAACTTAAAAAGAATAACTGATAAACATGTTCATTTGAGCGCCACAGGTCTTTCCTTTTTAAAGGATCTTTTTTGCGTTCCGTTCACTGAAAGCCAAACTGGAGTCAAGTGACTCTTGAAATGGAGTAAATCGGCCATGACTCTCCAAAGGAGTCATCCTGACTCTTCAAAGGAGTCATCCTGACTCTCCAAAGGAGTCGTCCTGACTCCCCAAAGGAGTCATTCTAGCCGTCGGAAAGAGTCATCGGCCATGACTCTCCAAAGGAGTCACCCTGACTCTTCAAAGGAGTCATCCTGATTCTCCAAAGGAGTCATCCTGACTCTCCAAAGGAGTCATCCTAGCCGTCGGAAAGAGTCATCGCCCATGACTCTCCAAAGGAGTCATCCTGACTCTCTGGAGCTAATTTGCATATTTTACTTGGTCTTACATTAGCCGAGTAAAATGCGCAAATCGCTCATTAGCATAATTGCAATGGTACAAAAATTAGCACCGGTGCTTGTGTATACCATTTCAATTATGCTAATGAGCTAATTTGCACCTTTTATTTATTAAAACCTATTAAAACCTATTAATTTATTTGAATTAAGTCGATACGTAAATTTAACACCTTTGAATGTATATTGATATATGCATATTTCTCACTGGTATCAAGGAAGGGAAGTGCTCACTAAGTAAATGCAAATACATTGAGCAAGAACATAAACATCAAAGAGCCAATTACTCTAAAGCCCACCCCCCCCCCCCCCCCCCCCCAGTTCTCAGTGTCTTATTCTTATTCCTACCTGGAGTCACGGTGACTCTATTTAGCCAGTTGGAGTCATTATTACTCTCGAAACGGAGTCCAGCCTACATGTGACTCTATGTCAATATTGACTCCATTTGAAGAGTCACAAGACTCCCTTGAAGAGTCATGCATCATGACTCTCCAAAGGAGTCAGTAAATGTTGACTCTCCAAGGGAGTCATGCGACTCTCCAAACAGAGTCAATATTGACATAGAGTCACATGTAGGCTGGACTCCCTTTATAGAGTAACCCTGACTCCAGTTTGGCTTTCAGTGTTCATGTAACACAAATAACAATTAACAATTTGATTACTTTGGCCTTGGAAAATAGATAATTTCAGTGATCATTATTTTAGTATTTTGGTTTGGTTATATTGTCCTGCAGCAACGTACAAACTAACATGAATCAGACATGATGATAAGGTACACGAGTTTAGTCATTACTCTTTATAGTGACATGACCTGCATTTTATGTTTCAAATATTTACATAAAAGGGTGGTTTTGGTCATACATGTGCAAGTTATGCTCTGATTTAGTCAGTAAGGCAATAAATCTAAATTAAAAAAATGCCGATAAAGAATATTCTCCTTATTTCAAAAGAAATCTCAATTTGCTGAGCAGCGTTGTAAATCACTCATTCTTTGGTACATTATACACTTCATTGTATTAATATGGCAAATACAGTGTTACACACTCCTCAAAAAGTCTGTAGCAAATTGACACATAGAACCAATTGAAGACTGATTATTAGTTTGCTTCACTACACCAAATAATAGCAAACGCTATATAAATTGATTGCTGGTACATGTTTTGGTTGATCTAGATCGTCCTTTGACAGTCAAGAAGACAAGATTTGTTTTTGTATCTGTTATCAACCATCCGTTTCTATTTTGAAACTAATTGAAGACGTTTTTTAAATCCACATATAAAGTAGGACGAATACGATATAGTGCTAGACTCAGATGTAAGATATTTCAGGAGATTTTCCAGTTTTCAAGAGCTTGTTAGGATAAAAGACACGAAGGTAGACAAATCTCATCAATTCCAGATCACTCGAGTTTGTTCATATCAGTTCCCGGATTGCCGAAGGCTTCTGATTCACCAAAGAAACCACGCAGATAATGTTATCATCGTACTATATTAATAAGGCGTACAATGCTTATCCTGTAGATTTATACAATCTACGTCTCGATAGTATACGTTACCGTTAAAGTGAAATAGTATCCGTAACTAACTGCAGTTTTGCTTGATACAAGTGACATTTGATCATGAACTTTATTCTTTACCCGGTGTTGTTACTCACGACGACTAAAGGTATGTCAGAAACCGATGTAATAACAAGCAGAAAATCGAGATATTTCTTAACAACAATTTTGTCAATTTGGCGTGGTTGGTAGAATACAAATACTACATGGTAGAGGGGAAATATATCAAACTAACTTCCCGAGGTACTGGATTCGGGTTCGGGGTGATAGGCCCGTAGTCAGTACCGAGGGAAAATAGTGTGCCCTATTGCCCCGATCATACCATGTAGTATTTGTATTATTACACCTCACAGTTACTGGGGGGATGAGGTCGTAGGGAAATAGTCAAACTATTTCCCTAGGGAAATAGTACTTGTGTGATAGCAATTGGCCAATGAATTGGCATGATTAGTTCATGAATATTTTTGAGGTGTAATAATACCTCATGCAACGTGAAGCAACTTCCCCCTGTCTTGACTCATATGACAATGCTGATGGTAAAACAAAATAAGATACAGACTCTACTGGGACGATAACCAATACGATACAATAGATAACCTCAAAGGTTAATATCATACTCGCAGATACCCTCTGAGGTTTCTTCCATGCACGACGGTCTTGAGCAAGAGCGACAATCTGTCGATCTTCAATCATGCCTTCATTGTCCCTAGTAAGCGTTGTATATATGTCAGATATGCTGTGCAAGGACGACCAGGTCTCCCTTGGCCATGTGGGGGTGTGTAGGTGGCATACGTTTTAGCAGGCTCTTCATCAGGGAGACGGAGTATATGGCCGAGGAATCTCAGCTGGCGGCGCTTTACACGGTGGATAAGAGGCTCTGTCTTGGTCATGTCAAAAATTGTGGTGTTTGGGACATGATCCATGCGCTTGATGTTTAGCATTATCCTGTAGCAAGAGTTAGCGAAGGCATTTATTTTGCATTCCATATCTTGGGATATCACCCTGGATTCACGTCCATACAGTAAGATAGTCACACAGGTGGTATTGAACAATTTTATCTTTGTTGTGATACCTACTTGAGGGCTCCTCCAGAGGCATTCAAACTTCCAAAATGCGCACCATGCTAATGCTTTGCTTCTTTTAATATCACTTGCACCCGATGCCATCATAGAGCCAAGATACCTGACATATGTCACATGGTTGATGGTATTCCCATAGACCTGAAGTGTCGGGTGAGGATTGCAGTAGGCAATCATGTACTCTGTTTTAGATACGCTAATGTAGAGGCCGAGGTCTTTTGCTGCTGCAGCAGTTTCTGTTAGCTGCGTCTGGGCTCGTGGAATTGTTGTCTCGAGTAAGGCAATGTCATCAGCAAAGTCTAAGACGTTGAGTACAGTGGCAGGATGACGCCGCGAACGACGTGGATGTGTCTCAACTCCTGAGTCAAGATCAGATGTGGCCTTCTTCAATAGGTAGTCTGCCAATATCACAAATAGGAATGGAGCCAGAACGTCACCCTGTAGCACTCCAGTGGAGACAGCGAAAGGATCAGAGATACTGCCATCGACCATCACAGCACTTCTCGAGTTGTACAGTACACCTATAGCGTCGATCCTCCACAGGATATGGATTTGCCGAGCATAGCTTCTGCCAGGGCGAAAGCCAGCCTGGTTATTCCTGAAGATGGGGTCGACATGATCTCTAATTCTGTTGAGCAGGATCTTGATGAATTGATGAATGGCTTCCTGTGTTTCCTCAAGTGTGGGAGGATCAATGTGGAGGGGCAGGTCCTGAGCAGCAGGTGATGGTACATGGTATAGACCACACTACCTCACGGTAAGTGTAAAGTTAGCGTAACACAATCACTCATATCTATTAAACGACTTGTCCACTCGTCCATTCACATCATATATAGTTTGGTCAGATCAAAACTGGCAACAAATATCAGGCTCGTATTTTCCACGCATAAAATGCTGTCGCGAATGTGGATCGATCAAACTATGCGTCTAAACTGCATCATGAGCAGCCTTAAGCGCAAAGGGTCATGATAAAGTATGTTGTCAAAATTGAGTGTTTAATCTATTGCAAATTTCTTTACCAATTTATGTAACTTTTCTTTTAACATGGTTTCATTAAAAAAAATTATAGATTGCACCATGTACACGTTGTAAAGTATCGAGATTAGTTGGAGCAATAGCTATACAGACGCGGTCATATACATGACACTGTACTTATAACCACTTCAGTTGAATATCAGACATTGATACATTGTATATTGAATTGGCAGTGGATACAGTATTGGCTGTTTCGAGAGCTTTAACGAAAACTAAGCAATATGTGTATACACCTTATTTAAGTAGACCACAATGCAATACAGCAAAGGTACACCCACTGTAAGAATCAACAGAGAATAGACTTTAAAAGGTACCATGTTTAATAAATATCTTTAAATTACATTGTTGCGATGAATAATCAGTGACGCTTAAAGGAAACTAAAGGACACTCGTGTCAATTTGCGTTGCTTGATATGTTGATTACCTTTCAGAAAAGATCAGAACGGAAAACACATGTCCCAAACGAGCTTGTGGCATTCTGGAATCGGTCAGTATTCAACATACCTTTGGCTCTAGTCTTTCGCTATGTGACGGTCTGATGTTTAATACAGCCTGAAACCAACACACTAATATAATAATAACCGTTGACTAATTAGCTATTTCAGTCCAAGGTCCAAGTAATTAGAAATTATAAGAAATTGATTGAGTTAAAGTACGAACGTACGAAAGGAAAATAACTTCGTTTGCATTATGCAGCGAATCGAATTGTGATATTTGAAATGTTTTAAAGTAATCATACCAATAACATTGTATTTTGCCATAGCAGCTTGTATACAATGATACAAGCAGGTGGCCATTTCAATATTTCAAGTGTGTTTATTTAAAAACTGTTACGTATACTTATAACATTTAAATGTTTACATTTATAATTGATTTTTTAATGTGGTAAAATAATAAGATAACTAACATCTAGTAAAATAATTTACAGATCTGATAATTTCTCCACATCTTACGAGAAAAAAAATGTTGTTTCAAATATTATAAGTATGTTTTTCTATTTTCACCCCCCCCCCCACCCCCCGCCTTACCCCGAAACAGGTACGATATCCTCGACACGATACAAAATATGATTTTACGAACCAAATCATTCAATTTACAATAAATACCTGTACCTATAGAGAAACAGAGACAGGATAACGGCGTTAGCACTAATTACACCTTGTATGCATGTCCTCAAGGCATGAATAAGAGCTATTTCAATCATCGGGAGGAAAACAAGATTCAGAAAATATTAAAGATAAGTAAATGTTTTCCGTCTACCTAGGCATGTCAGGCGTCTACAGAAACCCTGTTCTACGGGCCTACCGACCCATTTTCTCCCCTCGAATTTCCAACACAAAAAATAAACATTTAGAACTGTTGATTTTTTGTTGTTGACATTTTTTTGTAAATTTCGAACATTGCTGAAAATTCACAAACATTTTCCGATATTTAAACAACAGCAACCAAAACCAAAAACGACCGGCCAAACTACCCTACCTGAGAGGTCCATTTGCCTTTAGGGGCACTGATGACTCGAAAACCTACTTTAGTATTCATTGTGTTACTGCCATTATATGAGATGAAATCTCGTCTTAGATTATTATAGCTTCTCTCATGTTTCTCAATCAGCCCGTTCAATAAATCTTGCAGATTAAGGTGTTATCAATAATGCCAAACCTTGCCAAACCTTGTCATCATTTATACAGATAAACAAGCATTAAACTCTGTTCCAGGCATTCTCAATTTACTTGCCGTCCCAAATGACTCCATCGTAGTTTACACTGGATGGCATGAGGTTCACTTCATACTTCCTATGTTTATTCTCTCCCTATAAGTTTAGATAACCTATATAGATAAAATATTGATCCGATGACACTTATTAACGATATTTCACATTGTAATAAGGATAATCCAGTGATACGAATCGGTTTGATATAGCACTCCAATATTGTCCGTAACAGGATATTTCGCTGTCAAAGCCGATTCCCTTCATCATTGTTTATTAACAGCAAAGTATTTTCTATTTAATCTTTTTCACGCCTGTTCAATACATTATATTATACTTTATTCCTTCTAAATGTTACTTCGTGTACTATGTTTTTATGTTAAATTGCCATGAAGATTAACTTGCGGATCCCATAATTATAATGGTTTAATATACAGGGTGTCCCAAATTTGAATTTCTCTTATAAAGTCGCAGTGGTTTGGCCATATAACTCCCAATACCATAAAAGTGTTCGATTTACTGGACGCACTGTATAAGTCACTGTAATCACATACAGTGTGTTCCTCACTTACCATTCATGTGGATTTTGTTCATACAAAGGTTTTCAATAAGGATTATATCAATCTGAAATTAAAAATAATAATTGTAGAGCCATCTTTTTTCTCTTCCATACCTCTTTCTGTTTGTCGCATTCCTGACTTTATTCAGTTTTTTGTGTGTGTGAAAGTGAAGTTTAACAATTCAGAAAACTCTCGTCTGTATTTTATCAAAACAGATAGGTGTTATTGTTACTTTGGTAACTAAGTTTGGTTAGTTCTATAAGTTTCCTCTATTGAGGTTTTGTATTTTTTTTATACTGCGAATTAATCTAACTTGAGATATCAAGCTTTTAAAAGGTTTCAAAACCTTGGGACACCCTGTACAATAATATTTTAAGATCAGTTCAACACTTTCATTTTCTTATTATGATCGGTTAAGTCACGCGACAAGATAACCATATACCTCTTTATTAAGGTATCAATTGTGATACCTTGGTTGCGTCTTTGTCATATTACGTTTTGTCACGTTGCCTCTCGAGTTAGTAACCAGGTACAACCTTGCCTTCATTGCAATCTATGGAACTATGGACATTTTGTGTATATTACATGCTTTTGACAAAACAAAAAAGGAATCCGCGGCCGTTGCATCATAAATAGTCGACAAAATGATGAGATTAATCTGAACGTGGTGCTTTAAAAATGAGGTTAATGACTAAAAATCCGATTATTAATCTGATTCTGTTTGCACTAATATCCTACATAATGCCGCGGAATACTCTAACCTACATACATACATACATACCTGATTCCATATTAAAGGTCACCTAAAATGGTGATCCGAGTATGTTTTATTCAAAGGGGTATATGTTTAGAAATATATAATGCAAACGGAATTACTCTTAAATCTTGTTCGGGAAAAAAAGAAAGATAAAACAGACATAAAGCTATAATCATAATGGCCTGTGTTTTAGTGTGGAATCAACTGTATACAGATGACGCTTTACTACGTAACATGTGTTAAGGCCCTGTCACACCATAACGTATCGCCTCAACGTATGCGAACGTATGCGAAATATCGAAAAATACGTTGGTGTACGTTGGTGTACGCTGATATAAGTTAGGGGTACGTTGGGGATACGTCGTTTACGTTAAGAGCACGCTCTGATACGCTGTGACAATTTGGAACACGTCGAGCTCGCGAAAAAATATTGAGCATGCTCAAAATTTCTCGACGTACTCAACGTGTGCTTAATACGTTCTGCATAAGTTCCCGGTAAGTTTGTGGTACGTTAAATATCCGTTGAAATACGCTGACATACGTTAGTGGTACGTTACTCGTAAGTTGGTATACGTTGATGAACGTAGGCTGACGGGGAAACGTACAGCCAACGTAGTGATTACGAGTTGATAACGTATATGTGCCGTATGTCTAACGTATGCCTGACGTATTTCCAACGAGTTTCGACGTATTCTCACGTATTCACCTTATGCCGGGCGATCGTGTAAGGCCCTGTCACGTATCCATAGCGTATCCATAGCGTATTGAACGTATACATAGCGTATGACTAACGTATTGATAGCGTATCACTAACTTATAACATACTTATGACAGCGTATCACAGCGTATGCGAGCGTATGCGAGCGTATGACTAACGTATGCTTAGGGGCGATATCCAAACTCTACAGTGATTTTAAAGCATTTTTCTAGCGATTTTACAACGATATTCCAACGGTATTTCGTTCTATTGTTAAAAGCATCGGAAAAAGATCGGTGATTAACTAGAAACCTCTCTACTTATCTGGCGTTAACAAAGGTTGTGTTATATTCTTTAAGAAATACTATAATATAGTATTTCTTAAAGAATATAACACAACCTTCCTTGCGCCTTTGATCTGTCTGCTTCACTAATGCAGCCATCGAGACTACTACAATAGTTATATTGTTAACGCCAGATAAGTAGAGAGGTTTCTAGTTAATCACCGATCTTTTTCCGATGCTTTTAACAATAGAACGAAATACCGTTGGAATATCGTTGTAAAATCGCTAGAAAAATGCTTTAAAATCACTGTAGAGTTTGGATATCGCCCCTTAACGTATACTTAACGTAGCGTAGCGTATTAGTAGCGTAACGTATTCGTAGCGTATGATGATGGGTTGATGTGTTCAGCACGACAGACCTTGAAGAAGTGAGGATGAGATACTCAAGGGACCCATTTATATACTCAAACCCTCCATAAGTTCCCATAACGCCGAATGCTCGCTAGCTGTACGGTACATACAAGTTTAATAATGATAATTGAAATGTTAACATAAAGCAGCATATAGCGCTGATTGAATAGTTCTGGGGAGCCAAGGGCGTATCCAGGACTGTTTTGATGGGGGTGCAAAAATCCTGAAGCCATCTTGTTAATCTTAAATATTGAAACGTTGAAACTAATACAAAGAGCGCAAAAATTGTGATTTTGAAAGGTACAGTATGACGTTTAAATGTCCTCCACATAACATTAGGGCATCATTATGTTATACCCTCCACACCCTACATTAGTAGTATGCGTCGTTCATGCACTGTGAATACCCCTGTGAAGGATATAACAGAATTACTCCACATTTAGAATATTTGTTGAGGTTTGAGGGCCATTTTAATGTTTAAATCTGCAGAATTTTTTTCAGTTTTTGAACTAGAATGGTCATGGAAAACTGTCTTGTTAAAGCTTAAATAATGAAACATTGATACTAATACGCGCGAAGCGCGCAAAAATTGGCATTTCTATATAACACTTAAATGGTCAAGTATGACGTTTTTGACGGTTTGATATTGCATAGTTACATACATATCAAGTCCAAATCCAAATTAAAGCCTGTAGAAAATATGCGCGCAGAGCGCGCCCAATTTTTCAGTTTTTGAATTGAAATGGTCATTGAAAACTGGTTGAAGCCTTCTGATACCATAAATTAAGCTTAAATATTGAAACATTGAAACTAATATGCGCGAAGCGCTCAAAATTTTGCATTTGTAACACTTAAAGGGTCCAGTATAACGTTTTTAACGTCCCACATATAATATTTGGTTTGGTTCGAGACCATCATAATGTTGATACCTGTAGAAAGAATGCGCGCGAAGTGCACAAAGATTTTCATTTTTTAAACTAAAATGGTCATGGAAAACTCGACATATAGACCTATACCATTACGTGAGATAAGTGGCGTAACTAGACTTTTTCATTTGGGGGGGGGGGGGGGGGGAAAGAAGGGGCAGTAACTTAAAATGGGGGGCTCCTAATGGGTGGGCTCCATTCCAGTGTCAAGAAATGCGAAAATTTTCGACTTTACACCTACTTTTTGCACGATTGAGCTACATTTCGGCTCTAAACAAGCTTGTACCATAGAATATTGCATTTTGGGAAGACATGCGCGCGTAGCGCGCGAATTTTTTTTTCATTTGGGGGGGGGAAAGCGGGGGGAAAGGGTTCCAAGTGGGGGCCATTGGCGACATTATTGACTTGGGTTTGCATTGACAACGACAATTATATAGGCCTAGTTAGTATAATTAAAGAGCAATACAGGTCCCACACATTGCCCGTTAGGCCTAGCCTATACTAATCCGACACAATTTTTTGCTAGGTGTCTTGACAATAAGCAAAACACTATTTGGGCCTATAGGCTGTTCATGTGCGCCGACATAAAATCTCATGCAAATGGGCTCGTTCACACAGTGCCTACAAATTTATATGCCTACATTGCCTTTGTTCATTTTTGATTTGTGTTAACATAACATATATGCCGACACAACATTATCATTTGCGCATACGATATCTGTTATAGGGCTTTCTCCCCTTCTTTCCCTTTTCCTTTCTTTCTTTCCTCTTTCCTTTCTTCCTTTCTTCTTTCTTTCCTCTTTCCTTTTCCTTTCTTTCTTTCTTCCCTTCTTTTTTTCTCCCTTCTTTCTTTTTTCTTTCCCTTTCTTTCTTTCTCCCTTTTCTTCCTCCTTCCTTTTTTTTGCCCACAGCCCCATTATTTTGCCGACAGATTTGATGAATGGGGGGGGGGGGGGGGGGGGTGTGACACCCCCCACACCCCCCCCTCTGGGGACGCCCTTGAATACGTTAGTCATACGCTATGTATACGTTTAATACGCTATGGATACGCTATGGATACGTCCATTCCATCACCGATGTCGACTTTTCCTACGCAATTCGTTGGGAAGTTGGACGTTCTTGGACGTTCTTGGACTCTGACAATTTTCAAGCTATTTTTTGAATACGTCGGCATACGTTCAGGCCACGTTCAGGCCATACGCTATGGTGTGACAGGGCCTTTAACTCGGTATCGGTCTGGGTCTCGGTCGATAGGTCTGAACAAACAAAAGTCATCAGCAGATGCTCATGCTATCAACCTATTGAGGTTCTGTGTGCAAGTCTAGATTACACTTGCGACGTTTCTTTACAATATCCTCCAGCGAATACTCGTATTAACTTTAATCTTCATTTTGATTTCTCCTTTAAAGTTAAGGAGCCTTGCCGAAAAAGTAATGTTGCTTAAAGCTCAATTGTGCGATCATGTCCAATTATGGGTGCACTACACTAAATGGGGTTTCCCCTACCCTTAAGGACGGTGTTTAAAACTAAAATCGGAAAGTATGCATCACAAAATCCTCAATTAAAAAGACTTGACAGTAATACCATTGCGTACATGCCTATGATTTTTCATTAATTATGATAAATGGGACATCACCTACATGCACCCTGACTATAAACTGTGAATATTATCTAGGTAAATTTTGAGAGATCTTTCAAATTTGTGCTTTTTACTGGAAACATTGGCGATTACGGCGACATTTCCAAGCTCGTCAGAGAGGTAGTCAACTCCATGGGCATATTTTGGAAAATCGAGCTGGTTCACCTACCTATTTTTTTCACTTTTTGGTGGGGAAATGTGATCATCTTTAAGAAAAAATGACTCTACGGGGTCCAATTTCGCAATTTAGTGGTCTAAAACAGAGTTTTATATCAGTGTTTTTGTACATATCCCTATTGAGCTCTATTTAGTGGTGTGACCCCTTATGTTCACCTTTTTTTCTTCTTAAATTTGAATAATTGAATGCCAATCTATGATGTATTCATTCACCAAGTCGTCGAAATGGGAATGCTTTCTAAGAATTACAAATTATGTCCCAAAAACACTCCTTTCGATGAACTACGTAGATCTCCAGATACTGCATAAAGTATATGTATTGGCTCAAGTTCACAAAGGTGGCTTACCATAAGCCTCGCCTAACTTAAACCTGGATTAGTTAAGCCACCATTATGGCTGATTTCAGATTTCTGTTTCACAAAGAATAGATTAACTAATCAAGGATTAAAGTTAGGCCACTGTTTGGCTCCTTTTGGGCTCCTAGGTTTGTACTATAGTCTAAGTAATAATTGAACGAACAACACGCACGCAGCACAAAGATGATCGCGCCCGGAATTATCACACTCGTGGTGGGGTGCGCTTCACACAATGTACGCAATACGCTTCTTCAATGCGTTCAATTATAAATCCAACTATAGTTCTAGATTCTAGGGAGCAATGATTGATTTGCACATGATCAGTAGTTTATTTATATTAGATAGTGCTAACCAGGTGGTTTAAGAATATAGTTCAGACAAAATAAATGACAACCGGCTGACAACTTTGATAAATAATAGACGAAGTTGAAGCGTGTGACACACTTCCTTTCCGTCTTCTCAGCATCCGGCTACAATTTATCAAATAAATAAATAAATAAATAAATAAATAAATAAATAAATAAATAAATAAATAAATAAATAAATAAATAAATAAATAAATAAATAAATAAATAAATAAATAAATAAATAAATAAATAAATAAATAAATAAATAAATGAATAAATAAATAAATAAATAAATAAATAAATAAATAAAATACTGGCTCATCAACCCTGCCCTAAGTATCACGTGGGTCAGTTCAAACTAAACTCTGTCGACGAAAATGATGAAATATACACGTACGCGCGCATAGCAGGTTGCTAGACTCGGATTTAAGACGCCTATGTTCTTTAAGGATAACGTTTGAAGCCCAAGCAAACCTCTCTCTATCCCACATTTCTTCAGTGTGTAAATCAAACAGTGTTTTCGTTATTTTATTTAAAAAACCTTTATTGGTGTAAATATTGATTGCATTACTGGCATTTTTTACATTCGGCATAACTTCTGGGAAGGCTGTGGTTCTTATGTATTTTTGCAAATGACCTGAGTATAAGATTTGAGCACTCTATCGCAAATATAAGTGGCATATAATATTGAAAATATTGATGGATAAAGTTATTTTTTGTTTAAAGGAAATCAGAAACGGCTGAATTTATGAAAAGGCTCTTTGAAATATCAATGTATTTCACAATTGCGCAATGTGAAGGGCTCTTCGAATGAGTGAATTCGAAAAAGAAGAAACCAAAATATCAAGATACATCGAATGCTCAGGAAGGGTTTGACAATAGCCGTAAGTTCCTTAACATTTCTGGAATGGTATAATGCTTAACGGCGTACTACAATGTACCTGGAGCTTCTGGGCTAGGAAAGACAACATTTAAAATACTAAAATACGGGATGACTTCACCTCCCAACTTGAGGTGACGCGAAGTCTAGTTGGGGTGTTACTCTACCATGTCAACGGTGGTACCGTATGAATGTTCAAAGAATTTCAAAGATATAAAAAATGCTTAAACTTTATACGTTATGGTAGTTGAAAAAAGGGGGTGTAGGGTGTGTGTGTGACGGAATTAAGGGTGGGTGACGCAATTTCCGCCCAATTTGTATACGTGATGTTACTATTCTATATGAAGATTCATCGCTGGTATTTATGATAGAAGCAAACAATTGCTTGTGTTTGCTCAGGACAGTTTGTGTACTAACAAATGTTCCATTTATTAGTACACAAACTACACAAACGGCTCTCTAATATCTCTAAAAACGGAAAATGGTCCTTGTCCTACCGCCCCCACCCCTCCGAAGTTCAGCTAAAACGCAAAAGACGGTGACAATTTTAATATTGGCCTATATTTCACTGTACAGACGAATACAACGACATTTTGAGGTCAGTCATGTATAGTGACATCATTGTGACGTTATGCGTGGAATGTTTGTACTTCTTTTGGTATGTATGGAAAGCGAAGGCCTCTAGCTATACAATGGGATCAAAATAATCATACTTTGCATCTCCGTTTGGATTTTATAAGGGAGGTGGTCCCCCTTAGTCTACCGTGTTACAAAAATGTTTCAGTTGGACAAGGGTTAATGTGGACAATAATTTTAATGACTCGTCGATATAGTAAATCTCTATAGCCGAAATTGTTTCTTCATAATTTGAATTGACTGTGAAAAATATTGTTTGCAAGATGGCAAGAGTGAGAGCAACATTATGTTTATATCCTGTTGGCTGACGATTGTGACGACTTCTTTTCCAGAAGGTCTATTACTTTGAATTTGTATTACGCTCTGCATTGCGGCATTGCCATTGAGCACTTTCATTTCGAGGTAGTCCATACCTATTGGCATAAGGCAAATGGTGTGTGTGTGTTGCACTCAAGTGCCAAAAATCTTGAAGTTAGGTCGGTCGGTCGATTTTCCTTCTTTTCCCCCTTTTTTTTGCTGACATAATTTTTCGACAGACCGTGGTCCATTCATGACAAGACAACATTGGAAAATGTCAAATTGACTACGGTATGTTCGTAGTGTGATAATAGTTTTGAAAGCAATCTATTTACTTCAAGAAGAAAATAGTAATATGTTGACAAATTGGTAAAATTGAAATCTTAAAAAAAAAATTGAACCTGATTTTTGAGATTTTAGGGTTGGTCGCTGAGGGCTGACAGAACTTTAGTTTTTTGGCCTATGTCAATACATGATATGTTTATATTTTCACATTACTTTTAAAGGATATCAAACAATCAGGGTCCACACGTTCACGTTATGGATTCATGCCCTCTTTTAATAAATGTTACATTTTACAAGATCGTAATAACCCGTAACTAGCCCGACTTGCGATTCTTGCACTAATTGAAAAAAGTAGATCTAAATTTCAAAACTCAACACATTTGAACTTTCGTCAATATATGAAGAATAGTCAAATGTTATCTGTTCCGTTAAAACAGACTAGACGTCAAAAGCATTTAGCATATTTATTTATGTTAATCAATTTCCGGTTGTTACTGCGCCGTGAGACGTGCGCCGTTTTTGTGATAACGAGAACAAGGTTATTGCAAGGAGAGATAATTGTGATAACAAGAGCAAGGTTATTGCAAGGAGAGATAATGAAATAATAAATATATTCATTAGGTTTATCAATCTTAATACGAATGATTTCTCCTTATATAAATATATATAAATGTGTATATTATTATATCATTAGATTATTAGAAAAGGTCTCAAATGAAATATATCAATGGCTACACGAATGTGGCGATACTAAAAACTCAGTCAACTTTAAATTCGTCTGACTCTGACGGTCACAAACGAAGCTTTTAGCCTTTAGGTGTTTATGCGGCGCGGATGCTTGAAAAAGCCGCGTTAATGCTCAACTTCGACTTTAATTTGGTTAAAAATACACTTCAATACAATTGAATATAGAAAACAGTCTCTTCAGTCTAGCGCTAACGTGCTGATCCATTTTAACTCTACTTCCGGAACGTCTATTTCCGGTGCTGGTTTGACCAAATATAAAATCTAATTTCTAACAAATTCAACAGGTTCTGTATGCAACAAGTGAGTAACGATATAGGAATATAACAGGGTTCTATTTTGTTGTGTGGGTATTTACCGTAGTAAGCATAAATTCGGTGATTTGGCATTGTGATTTAAGATTTCAGTTTTCTGAACATGCAGTATTTCAGATCATTCTCAGACCAGCCACATTTATGTTTTTTTCACACTCTTAAAACCAGCCACAAACAATTGTTTGTCACAAATTTAGAGACCGGCCACATTGAGGGCTCTGTCACAAACCTGTTATAAGTATTATTTAAGGAGGTGTCCAGCAAGCACAACATTGTGCATTAAATGTTAATAAATTGCCAAAATTGGGTAATTATATAGAACAAAACATCATACTTACGACAAAAACGAATAAAAACTACCATCTTTCAACATGCAATTTTTAAAATTCGCGGCAATAGAAAATAATAATAAACAACATTTATAAAGCGCAAAATACAAAGGTTTTGGTCTCGATGACGTCATGGTTATTGGTGCTCAAATGTGCGCAAGCGCATTGTATAACTATGACCTCATCGACACCACTGGCTCAATTTCCGTATTATCAGCAAGACCGGTGGCCTAGTGGTTAAGGCGCCGGCCTAGAGTTCAGGAGTCCGGGGTACATAAAAGTATTTGGATGCTTGGACCCCTTTTAAGGGCTTCCGGTTTCTTAAAAAAACCACCTACATTTGAAAGATACGCAGCACGAAATGATGGGTGTCACCCTGTCAACGAAGCTGTTAAATCCACTCCATCACTCAGATTGCGTACTTACATTACATTCTACTATTCTCAGAAGTCCAGATTTAAAACATCCTCAATCACGTCTTAATCTCGTTCAAAGCAAAGATACCGGTCATCAGCCAGTAATTATCATTGACGTGCTGTGCTATATATTCTAATTTTGTTTTATCCTGTTTTATGATGAGCGCAATTTGAACGGCTAAAGGGTTTTCAAATAACTGATGAAATATGAGGTTAAGTGCCCTTTCCTTTTAGTTTGAGTTCAATTGCCGACATTAATTACTAATCGACGACAAAAAACACCTATTCTACGAGCAAACATTCCTCTCGGGTAGTGCTGGTCGGTCAAACGTTTTTGGTCTTTTATGGGGTTCCAAAATTCAAAAACAATTTTAAAAAAAAGTTATAGAATTGTTTTAAATAAATCGAAAATTCGAGAAAATTTCGATGAATTCATATAGAACAGGGTTTCATCGTCGCCTTGTCGAGCGTATTAAGTGTCATCTCAGGTAAATATCGAGTATGGGTGGCAAAGCTCGCCGATTTTTTTATTTTTTTTTCCTGGCCAGGTTGAAGTACTTTGGTAGCATATCAGAAAAACGAGATTAGTTTTTTAATCTTTTACTCGTTGCCATGGCAACAGCCCAATTTAGATTTTAGCCATTTTTTGGTCAATATCAGTTAAAAATAGTCGAAATTTACCGCACATTCGTTATCTTATTGCAGCAATATGCAAGATTTTTTTGTCAAAAGTAGCTATTACTTGATAAAGACACATATTTATACTTTCGACACAAATTTTAAAAAAAATTAAAAAAATAGTTTTGATGTATTTCCTGACCTGGCAACACTGCTAGTTTTGACATATTAAGAAAATTGATATTTTAGCCTATCTTTGCATCTCGTAAAAACTACTTGCCAGGGCACTCAGGATATTGTCCTCATAGGAGGAGGGAGAGATGACTTTACCCTACTCATATCTGATGAAAACAGCTTGGGGGTATTATATACTTTAACGGCAGTGTTGCCAGATAATGACGCATTTTGGAAAAATTACAATATTTCGTTTGTTACAAATAATGACATTCATTTTGATACTGAAGCCATTTTATTACGACAAATTGGATTTAGTATATACCAGATGTTCCAGGGACTTCCATAGATACCCGTTAAGTAAAGCAGGTGGTAATATAGGGCCTATACTTCTACTCCTGTTGCCAGAAAGTTCACAGTTCGGCAACATTGCTATATTCAGATAATTTGATTCCGTATATTAGTCGGGTATGTACAGAGGGGTTGACGTGCACCCCCAGTACTAAACCAAACCAACTTTTTAGGTGTCTTTTAGGGTCCTTAAACACATTTTTGATGTTAACAGTGAAACAAAATGGGATGCTCTCCAGATATCCAAGATGGCGTCCAAAATGGCCGCCAAAACGGGTCAAATCTCATAAAATGACATATAGCAATCAAATTGTATGGTGAAAGTATAGTTGTAATAGTGGGATGTACGTATTAGACCACTAGACACTCATATCTAGAAGGTTTGCTTTGTTAACACACCTAAATCCAAGATGGCCGCCAAAATGGCCGCCATAAATGATAAAATTCCATATATTGGCATATATAAACCAACATGTATGATCAGAATATATTTTTAACAATGGAATGTATGTGTTAGACCACTAGAAACTCATACCTAGTATTTTTTCTTTGTAAACATACTTTAAAACCAAAATGGCCGCCAAATTCATGGTCGAAATTGGTCTAAAGTGGTCAAAAATGCCATAAAATAGGCTAATATCAACCGAAATGTATGATGAAAATATAATTTTAACGATGAGATGTATGCGTTAGACCACTAGTAGCTCATAACCAATATTTTTTGCTTTGTTAACACAGTTCAAAATGCAAAATGGCCCCTAAAATGGTTCCCGAAGTGGCTGAAATAATTGTCAAATTCCATAAAATAAGATAAAATCAACCTAAATGTACGATGAAAATATAGTTTTAATGATGGGATGTATGTATTAGACCACTAGTTACTCATATCTAGTATTTATGATTTGTTAACATACTTAAACATCCAAAATGGCCCCAAAAATGGGTCCCAAACTGACTAAACAAATTGTTGGAATTCCATAAAATGGGATAATATCGACCAAAATATATGATGAAATTATATAGTTTTAACATTGGGGGTATGTAATAAACAACTAGTAACTCATATCCAGTATATTTGAATTGTGATAACATACTTTAAAACCAAGATGGCCACCAAAATTGCCGCTGTAAATGTAAAAATAGTCTACATGAGTGTATGGTAATCCAAAATAGATCTTGTAAGAGTGTATATTACATCAAATTCACCAAATAGTATGTTCTAAACTGCTATGCTATTACTTTTAGAAATAAGGCCCCCCTGTGACAATTTTGATTCAGTAGCACTTTCCAAAATGGTTGCCAGAATTGTACATTTACCAATACCCTAACTTTAATGTGATAGCATTCACATAATATGGTAATTTACAATACAAAACAAATGTGTTTTAACATCAACTTATCCATTCTGGCAGCCAGTTTGGAAAGTGATACTGAATCAAATTGTCACAGAGGTGGGCATTATTTCTAAAAGCAATAGAATTTCATGAGAGCGTGTGTGGTCTAGCAGATAGATCGCAGGTCTCACGATACAAAGGTTGCGAGTTCGAGCCCCGCTACGGCCAACATGTTTGTATCCTTAGCCAAGGTACTTAATCTCAATTGCATCGTGGTTCAGAAGTCACGTATAAATGGTGGTCTCGTGCATCAGAAGAGCAAAATCCGAGCACGTTAAAGGTCACAGACTCCTTTGCAAAGAGTAGGGGATCATCCCGTTCTGTGTACATAAAGATTCATGTCCCTAGGTTTCAGGGGCACTGTACCGTTAATGTCCGAGGTAGGGCGCTGTGTACAGTATAACAGTATATGTATACACTCTGACAATATCTATTTTGAATTATCATACACTCATGTAGACTATTTTTAAATTGACAGTGGCAATTTTGGTGGCCATCTTGGTTTAAAAGTATGTTATTGCAATGCAAATAATACTGGATATGAGTTACTAGTTGTCTATTACATACCCCCAATGTTCAAACTATACTTGCATCATATATTTTGGTTGATATCATCACATTTTATGGAATTCAAACAATTTGTTCAGTAATTTTGGGACCCATTATGGGGGCCATTTTGGATTTTAAAGTATGTTAACAAAGCAAAAATACTAGATATGAGTTACTAGTGGTCTAATACATACATCCCATCCTTAAAACTATATTTTCATCATACATATAGGTTGATATTATCCCATTTAATGGAATTTGACAATTTTTGCAGCAACCTCGGGAACCATTTTGGGGGCCATTTTGGCATCCATTTTGGATTTTGAACTATGTTAAAAAAACAAAAATACTGGGTATGAGTTATTAGTGGTCTAATACATACATCCCACCATTAAAACTAAATTGTCTTCGTAAATTTAGGTTGATATTATCCCATTTTATGGAATTTGACAAATTTTCAGCCACTTCGGGAACCATTTTGGGGGCCATTTTGATTTTTAAATATGTGAACAAAGTAAAAATACTAGGTATGAGTTTCTAGTGGTCTAACACATACATCCCATTGTTAAAACTTTACTCTGATCATACATGTTGGTTTATATATGTCAATATATGGAATTTTACCATTTTTGGCGGCCATTTTGGCGGCCATTTTGGCAGCCATATTGGATTTAGGTGTGTTAACAAAGCAAAACATCTAGATATGAGTGTCTAGGGGTCTAATACATACATTCCACTATTATAACTATACTTTCACCATACAATTTGATTGCTATATGTCATTTTATGAGATTTGACCTGTTTTGGCGGCCATTTTTAGACGCCATCTTGGATATCTGGAGAGCATCCCATTTTGTTTCACTGTTAGCATCTAAAATGTGTTTAAGGACCCTAAAAGACACCTAAAAAGTTGGTTTGGTTTAGTACTGGGGGTGCACGTGCACCCCCTGTACATATCCGACTAATATACGAAATCAAATTATCTGAATATAGCAATGTTGCCGAACTGTGAACTTTCTGGCAACAAGAGTAGAAGTATAGGCCCTATATTACCACCTGCTTTACTTAACGGGTATCTATGGAAGTCCCTGGAACATCTGGTATATACTAAATCCAATTTGTCGTAATAAAATGGCTTCAGTATCAAAATGAATGTCATTATTTGTAACAAACGAAATATTGTAATTTTTCCAAAATGTGTCATTATCTGGCAACACTGCCGTTAAAGTATATAATACCCCAAGCTGTTTTCATCAGATATGAGTAGGGTAAAGTCATCTCTCCCTCCTCCTATGAGGACAATATCCTGAGTGCCCTGGCAAGTAGTTTTTACGAGATGCAAAGATAGGCTAAAATATCAATTTTCTTAATATGTCAAAACTAGCAGTGTTGCCAGGTCAGAAAATACATCAAAACAATTTTTTTTAATTTTTTTTAATTTGTGTCGAAAGTATTAATATGTGTCTTTATCAAGTAATAGCTACTTTTGACAAAAAATCTTGCATATTGCTGCAATAAGATAACGAATGTGCGGTAAATTTCGACTATTTTTAACTGATATTGACCAAAAAATGGCTAAAATCTAAATTGGGCTGTTGCCATGGCAACGAGTAAAAGATTAAAAAACTAATCTCGTTTTTCTGATATGCTACCAAAGTACTTCAACCTGGCCAGGAAAAAAAAAAAAAAAAATCGGCGAGCTTTGCCACCCATACTCGATATTTACCTGAGATGACACTTAAGTTGACAAACTACCTCAAAGAATCTGTTACTTTACCCAACATCGTAATTTCTATGCATCATAATGTTTATCTAATGCTTATTTTGATTTAATCACGGACACACTTTGTCACGAATTGCGAGGATTACGTAAATACTTAAATATTCTTACTCATGCAGTACTCCATTAGTGATCAAACACAGTTGCATAATCAAGTCTGATGTCTAGTTTATCAACGATTCACTTTAGACTGATCGCGTCAGTCTGTCTGTTGATAGAGTACACGACTATTTGCCCTAATTTGTCGAAGCAGGATAAGTAGATCACTTTTTACACATTTTCTGAAATTCACATACCATTGTCTTCACGGTGTTCAATATAAAGGGTTAAAAAAAAGGTAAGTCCCACCCCTCTAAAATGTGATCACGTTTGTTTGCATAACTCTACAAACAATTAAGCGTTTTGAGAGATTGAAACATTTATGAAAAGCAAAAACACTTGGCTACCCATAGAAAGTTTTTTTCACTTCCATATCTTTATTACTTTTTCCAAAATGGTCACATTTCCTAAAAATGAGAAAAAATGGCACTTTTCAAGATCCGATACGAGTTCGTTTGCATAATTCCATACACAATTAGGCGTTTTGAGAGATTGAAAAGAGGAAAATGCTTGGCTACCCACACAAAGTTTCCCCTTTTCAATTCCATGTTTACTTTTCCCAAACCAGTCACATTTCCCAATCCCCCCCCCCCCCCCCGAAAAGTGGCACTTTTTAACGATACAGGTAAGTTAGTGACGTGAATATTGAACACTATTAATTTTTTTAATTTCAAATAAGGACCAGCTAAAGAATCGAAATGAATTTTAAAAAGTACTGGAGACATTGTAACTTTCTTGTATACGATTTTGAAAAGTGCCACTCGTCGGCCAGGGTAATTATTCATTTGAAATATTTCATTTGAAATATTCAATTTTTCATCGCTGATTCCACCCCCCCCCCCCCCCCCCCCCCCCCTCCCCTAAAAAAATTGCTTTTAGTCTCGAATGTGTTTATCAGTCACAAACGCCTGAACAACACTTGATTTGGCTGGACATCCACTTTAATTCGGTTAAAATACCCTTCAGTGATGTTGAATATAGGAAACACGCAGCACAGCCTCATTGGCGCAAACCACTTATCCCACTTCTACTTTAGAGAACCTCCATATCCTGAACCTCGTCTAAAAGTGGAAGACTAGCCACATATTGGCTATCGAATTTCTAAGTATAAAACATTATAAATATTTATTTGCGATTACACGCAGAGTGTTTGGTTGCGTTTGAAAACAGTACCACGATCAAAGCGGTACAACGCATCTCCATAAGGGCATGACCACTATATAAATAATTATTTCCCAAGTGGAGTGACGAACCAACGATACCTACCTGATTTAGATTGCAATTGCATCGTTAAATATGTAGGTTTCAAGCTGAGAAGCTAGATCCATTTGCAACATTTCTGTGATATTTCGATGTAAGGACTGCCTTTGTAAGTCGCTGTTGGAGTGTTGTCTTACATCAAGCAGATTATCAAGACATCAAATGCCTCTTATGTGACGAGCAATATCCAATCTGTAATTGTATGTTAGGGAATTAAAGATTTACATGTAAACACAAAAATAAGCTTAACAATTAACTGTTTTTTAGGGATATGCTGTCGTCATTTAAGAATAAGATATTGAATTGAGGATGTCTAACCCAATTCCAAATGCTAAAGTGGATTTCTTAAATCTTAAAGATAGCTGTGATGACCCCCCCCTCAATTTTTTTTTTTACTTGACCATCTGCAAACTGAAGAAGCATTTCACAGTTAACAGCAGCCAAGTATCACAATCCTAATCACTCATTAGCAAGATTGTTCTTCACGATTCGATTGTTCAATGAATTATTCGGTCCTTTGGGATTCCGTATCAAACGCGAACCTATGATTTTCAAAGATTAGCGAGAACAGTTTTGTTTTATTAACTGTTACTCCATAATATAACAATCCCTGATATATTATGTGTCCACTGGCGATTTCTTCATAAAGACATTATATGGCTATTGAATCTACAAACATTTTAGTACCTGTTAACAGAATCCTAATGCAGGCATCAATGTTTCAAACTTAAACTTCACTTAAAAGTCGCCATGAATCCCACTGTCAAACCCATGAACATTTCTTTCAAACTCTCGTATATTTCAATAAACTACAGCCGTGTCCCACCACCCTTCCAACTACAGACTTCTCAACTATTACGTCAAACGTTTAACTTTATTTTATAATTTCCATTTGAACGCCCCCTTTCCTTTTTTAAGGAATATTGTCAACTATTAACATTACGTTCCATCGTCTAGTATAGTTTGCGCCAAGTTTCAGATATTGTCTGACCATGGTCTGACAGGGGCTGACATATTGATTTAGCTATCATGCTAGTTTTTGTGTGTGAACATGGTGTGATCATGGTGTGAATGGGGGCGATTCACCCTGGACCAAATGTCTAGACGTCCCGAAAAGGCACTCCTGTAACCAAGCTGCAACACTCCTGCTATTGGCGTAGTATGTCGGTCTTCAGTCTTTAGCCCCATTGGGCTACATTTTAAATTACTATCTGCTATTTAATTGTAATTTCTTTTTAAATTTGAACTTTATATTTGACAATATCTGACATTACACTAGTTTTTAAACAAATTCAAGTTCAAATATTGAGTTTCTTAACGCAAGAGCGTGTTGGGCTAAACAAATTCCACCCAAGAATTGTTCAACTCAACGCATTGACCGCACGCTGGGAAGACCCTGGGGGAGGCTGTCTACAATCTACCCACATGAATTGACACACGCGGTGACTTTCAGCCACATTGGGCTAAGTTTTAAAACTCAAATCTGATCAAGGGATAATATATTGTGACTTGTTTCGAATTTTGAACTATTGACTTTAACAAAATTTGAAAAATGTGATTGTGTGGTTTGTTAATTTAGCTATAATTTGCGAGCAATTTAATTGAATATCATTGATTGATGCAATATTATCATATTTGATTTGTCAAAACAGGTTAATATGATTATTAACATGATTAATGTGTTATTCAAGAAGAATTGTTGTTATTTGTATTACATTTAACAAATGTACATGTACATTTCCAATTGCAATGTGCGCGTCTCGTAAGATTTTGATCATTTATTTGAGAAAGAAAGCAAAATAAATAAAGTATAAAGCAAAATATGTATGCACAACTTTCGAAATGTTTATAGTCGGCAATCTGATTCAAGACAAAGGATACATAGCAATTATGTTCAATCCGTTGTTAATGTGAATAAATACCCGGATTAGGTTATCTCGTTGTTATTCCTTCTCCCTCTACTATTTCCATGTTTAGATTAAACTATCTTTATCATTTGCTATCTACATATATAACATCTCTTTCCAATGTTAAGAGTTTATCACAACACCTCAAAGTGCTCGATACTTTAAAAGTAGAGCTATAATCATAAATAAATAAATTTAATGTTAAGATTGCATTAACATATTAAATGTGGTTTTGTTACATACTAATATATCGATTCTAAGAAACTGTCTATGTCTATTATAAGTATGCTAGTATGACGCAGTAATTGTGTTTGCGTATAGGTTCTGAAATGTATGAAGTGAACAAGAGCACTATGATAAAATAAATGCGTTAACGGTCAAGTTTGTAATATGAATGAGCTATAATGAAGTGCCTGCGTTGCATAAGTAAAATAATTGTGCATCGTTAGCGGCATATTACTATTCATCTATACTTCAACTACTGCACGATTTAGGGAGTTTTTTCAAGTGTAAGGTTTTCAACCTTACATATTTCCTAACATTTTACGCCACCTATCGACAGAGCTCTGACTAGCTGCGTTCAATGCGTAATGTAAGTTGTAAGGATTTCAAAAACCTTTCATTGAAAAACAATTAAGGATGTAAGGATTTCCAAATCAAAAACCTAACATCGGAAAAAAGTTGTAAGAAATTCAAAAACCTGATATTGAAAAAAATGTAAGTTGTAAGGATTTTAAAAACCTAACATCTAAAAAAATATAAGTTGTAAGGATTTCAAAAACCTTACATTGAAAAAAATGTAAGTTGTAAGGATTTCAAAAAACTTACATTGAAAAAAATGTAAGTTGTAAGGATTTCAAAAACCTTACATTGAACAAAAAGTAAGTTGTAAGGATTTCAAAAACCTAACATTGAAAAAAATGTAAGCTGAAGGATTTCAAAAACCTAGAATTAAAAAAAAATGTAAGTTGTAAGGATTTCAAAAACCTTACATTGAAAAAAATGTAAGTTGTAAGGATTTCAAAAACCTTACATTGAAGAAAAATGTAAGTTGTAAGGATTTCAAAAACCTAACATCGAAAAAAAATATAAGTAAAAAAATGTAAGTTGTAAGGATTTCAAAAACCTAACATCGAAAAAATATATAAGTTGTAAGGATTTCAAAAACCTTACATTGAAAAAAATGTAAGTTGTAAGGATTTCAAAAACCTTACATTGAACAAAATGTAAGTTGTAAGGATTTCAAAAACCTAGAATTAAAAATATATATAAGTTGTAAGGATTTCAAAAACCTTACATTGAAAAAAAATAAGGATGTAAGGATTTCCAAATCAAAAACCTAACATCGAAAAGAAAATGTAAGTTGGAAATCCTTACAACTTATATTTTTTTCGATGTTAGGTTTTTGAAATCCTTACAGCTTACATTTTGTTTCAATGTAAGGATTTCAAAAACCTTACATTGAAGAAATAAATGTAAGTTCTAAGGATTTCAAAAACCTGACATCGAAAAAAAATATAAGTAAAAAATTGAAAGTTGTAAGGATTTCAAAAACCTAACATAAAAAAAAAGTAAGTTGTAAGGATTTCAAAAACCTAACATCGAAAAATAATATAAGTTGTAAGGATTTCAAAAACCTTACATTGAAAAAAATGTAAGTTGTAAGGATTTCAAAAACCTTACATTGAAAAAAATGTAAGTTGTAAGGATTTCAAAAACCTTACATTGAACAAAATGTAAGTTGTAAGGATTTCAAAAGCCTAACATCGAAAAAAAAATGTAAGTTGGAAATCCTTACAACTTACATTTTTTTCAATGTAAGGTTTTTGAAATCCTTACAACTTACATTTTTGTCAATGTAAGGATTTCAAAAACCTTACATTGAAGAAAAATATAAGTTGTAAGGATTTCAAAAACCTAACATCGGAAAAAAAATGTAAGTTGTAAGGATTTCCAAAACCTAACATCGAAAAAAAATGTAAGTTGTAAGGATTTCAAAAACCTTACATTGAAAAAAAATGTAAGTTGTAAGGATTTCAAAAACCTTACATTGAAAAAAATGTAAGTTGTAAGGATTTCAAAAACCTTACATTGAAAAAAAAGTAAGTTGTAAGGATTTCAAAAACCTTACATTGAAAAAAAGTTTTAAAAAAAAAGTAAGTTGTACGGATTTCAAAAACCTTACATTGAAAAAAAAAGTAAGTTGTAAGGATTTCAAAAACCTAACATCGAAAACAAATATAAGTTGTAAGGATTTCAAAAACCTTACATTGAAAAAAAATGTAAGTTGTAAGGATTTCAAAAACCTAACATCTAAAAAAAATGTAAGTTGTAGAAATATCCTAAACCTTACATTGAAAATAAAAAACATAAGGATGTAATAAGAGTGCCACTACAACACATGTTTGCATGTAAGGAAATCAAATCTGTTAAAGTGCAAGCAAGTAATATAAAATCAATACATGAAGCAAAGAATAAGGAATATAACGTTTTCCCGTAATATCAGTGGTTGAATCATCAGTTTTCCCACGGATGTGTAAGAAAAGAAAAAGTTTCGAGAAACATCGCCCAACAAATTTGGTCCCTAAATCGTGCAGTATCTACTATACTTATTTGTAAATGGGGCCCTGCCTAATTGCAATCAGTTGGCCATGTTATACCATATCCTATGGTGGCCCTGAATAATTGCAATCAGTCGGCCATGTTATACCATATCCTATGGTGGCCCTGCCTAATTGCAATCAGTCGGCTATGTTATACCATATCCTATGGTGGCCCTGACTAATTGCAATCAGTCGGCTATGTTATACCATATCCTATGGTGGCCCTGACTAATTGCAATCAGTCGGCTATGTTATACCATATCCTATAGTGGCCCTGAATAATTGCAATCAGTCGGCCATGTTATACCATATCCTATGGTGGCCCTGACTAATTGCAATCAGTCGGCTATGTTATACCATATCCTATGGTGGCCCTGAATAATTGCAATCAGTCGGCTATGTTATACCATATCCTATGGTGGCCCTGACTAATTGCAATCAGTCGGCTATGTTATACCATTATCCTATGGTGGCCCTGACTAATTGCCATCAGACGGCTATGTTATACCATATCCTATGGTATATCCTATGGTGGCCCTGACTAATTGCAATCAGTCGGCTATGTTATACCATTATCCTATGGTGGCCCTGACTAATTGCCATCATACGGCTATGTTATACCATATCCTATGGTGGCCCTGAATAATTGCCATCAGACGGCTATGTTATACCATATCCTATGGTGGCCCTGACTAATTGCAATCAGTAGGCCATGTTATACCATATCCTATGGTGGCCCTGACTAATTGCAATCAGTCGTCTATGTTATACCATATCCTATGGTGGCCCTGAATAATTGCAATCAGTAGGCCATGTTATACCATATCCTATGGTGGCCCTGAATAATTGCAATCAGTCGGCCATGTTATACCATATCCTATGGTGGCCCTGAATAATTGCAATCAGTCGGCCATGTTATACCATATCCTATGGTGGCCCTGAATAATTGCAATCAGTCGGCCATGTTATACCATATCCTATGGTGGCCCTGACTAATTGCAATCAGTCGGCTATGTTATACCATTATCCTATGGTGGCCCTGACTAATTGCCATCAGACGGCTATGTTATACCATATCCTATGGTGGCCCTGACTAATTGAAATCAGTCGGCTATGTTATACCATTATCCTATGGTGGCCCTGACTAATTGCCATCAGACGGCTATGTTATACCATATCCTATGGTGGCCCTGAATAATTGCCATCAGACGGCTATGTTATACCATATCCTATGGTGGCCCTGACTAATTGCAATCAGTAGGCCATGTTATACCATATCCTATGGTGGCCCTGACTAATTGCAATCAGTCGTCTATGTTATACCATATCCTATGGTGGCCCTGAATAATTGCAATAAGTCGGCTATGTTATACCATATCCTATGGTGGCCCTGAATAATTGCAATCAGTCGGCTATGTTATACCATATCCTATAGTGGCCCTGACTAATTGCAATCAGTCGGCTATGTTATACCATATCCTATGGTGGCCCGAATAATTGCAATCAGTCGGCTATGTTATACCATATCCTATGGTGGCCCTGACTAATTGCAATCAGTCGGCTATGTTATACCATATCCTATGGTGACCCTGAATAATTGCCATCAGACGGCTATGTTATATCCTAACGGTTTCAATTATCGACGCATGCTCATGATGATATCATTAGAATAACAAATTATTAAATTTAGTTGAAATTTATTATTTGTGTCAACACAAATAGAAAGGTAGTTTGTTATTTTTGAAGCCTATGCAAATTATTAAGACAAACGTTATTAGGAAATCTAGTACATGTATATATGATAAAATAACAACAAATCACATGTCAATGTCATGTTATTGTGATTCATAGTGATAATGGATGAAGTACATTCATGCTCGGATGTTTTCGTGCATAGCCCTGAAGCGGACCGTGAGGGGGCAGTTGATGAATTAGCATGATTAACCCTAACACTCTTGAGTCCTACGAATCACTACGATGCGGTGTGCTTGTGTCACCCGGCTCGGCAGTTTTTCGATGAAATAATGGCCCCAAGGTATATGCACGGCGGAATATACTCCACCATGCATGCATTCCCCCCGTGGCCTACCGGTAGATCGTCTGTCCCTGAACCTGGCGTGCCGGTAGATCGTCTGTCCCTGAACCCAGAGGTCCGGGGTTCGAGTCCCGGGGGAGTGGGGGCACTTTTTCCCCTCGCTATTTGGCCGCGAAAAAAAATTCTTTGTAAAAGTTGCCTCGGGGGTTAGGGTTATGGTGCGATTTTTTTCACTTTTTTCTTTTTATATATTTTTTCTAATTTTGATCTGATTAACCCTAACACTATTGAGTCCTACGAATCACTACGATGCGGTGTGCTTGTGTCACCCGGCTCGGCAGTTTTTCGATGAAATAATGGCCCCAAGGTATATTCACGGCGGAATATACTCCGCCATGCATGCATTCCCCCCGTGGCCTACCGGTAGATCGTCTGTCCCTGAACCCAGAGGTCCGGGATTCGAGTCCCGGGGGAGTGGGGGCACTTTTCCCCCTCGCTATTTGGCCGTGAAAAAAAATTCTTTGTAAAAGTTGCCTCGGGGATTAGGGTTATCGAACACGATTGGTCATCTTAAGAGGGCTGTCAAGTGTCAGAAATAGCCTTCGTAAAACTTCCGTAACCTCTTCATTATTTAAATAATCCATATGTAAGTATACATTTCTTGAAGGGAAGGGCTCAGTGAATCTAACCATTAATATGAAATTGCTCTAAAATAACCATCTTGGAAGAAAATTATAAGAAACTTGAGTTTTGACCAGTTTTCAGTTCTGTCAAGGTAACCAAAAGAAAAATACGATTTTTGTAATCTTAACACTTACCACGCGGCTATAAGTTTACAATATATGAAACAGAATGTTCAGAAACATTTTCCAAATTTCAGGGTCTATCTCAACGATTACGGGACCGATACTTGGCATGTTGGTATTTATTTCAATGCATTTCTCATGGTGATTTCAAATATGGTAATGTAATTCAACAATTTTGACATTTTGCAACATTTTGTGCAATTTTGGAATGTCGTCGGCAGTTTTCTTTTTGTATTTGATATCTGAAATTTGTTTTTATTTATTGACCAAATAAGGCGACAAAATTAGGTTTTTACATTCAACAAACGTGAATTTCCACAAAAATGATCCGCAAAATCGAAAATAGGCCAATAATTTAAAAAAAAACAAGAACCTGGCGACTATCATGCTCTTTGCGCTAAGCTTACTCGCTTAGGGGGGGGGGGGGGGGTGGGGGGGGGGCGGGGGGGGGGGGGGGGGGTGTTGGCGCAGTGGTACTACCCTCGCTTTGTACCAATGAAGTCCCGGTTCAATTCTGTGCACGACCGGGCTTTATGTGCATTAGATTTATCACGATCCATGCACGCTATCGCTGATTTTCCTCCTAATTTCATAATCGATGATCAGTTGTTTCGGTTATCAAAAACATTGACCTGTTCTACGGGCCCGACCGGCCCATTTTCCCTCTTTTAATTTGACAACGTTTGAGCTACCCCTCAACCCCCGCTTACAAATGTCTGACTCTGCGGCAATTCTCAAAACTGGTAGTAAAACCAACCAAGGACGCTCTAATGATATAACCTGTGTAAAAACCCCATAAAAACCCACAATAACAACGCCCCACCTTACATGAGAGGTTCGTTTGCCCGAAGAACAGGGTGTTTTTTGTTGCCCTACTTCTTTACACCGGTACTCATCCGAGAGCTTTGTTTCACTTCCTCGCTTCTTCCTCCCGACGGAATGGTCGGCTTGAATATAGCCGGCCGAGCCGGGCCCCGAGATCCGAGATAACAACGCGTGTTATCAAACCCTCAAACGCGCCAAAAAAACTGCGCGGGTGACGCGGCTTACACAGAGGCGTTCGAATCGACAGCGCCGCGAATGTAATCGCATTGATGCGTACAGCGATTGCGTGAACAACAGTACACAGGATACGCGACGCGTGGACATTTCACTGATACCCCGTGGAATCACTTTTATTGTCCAATTTTAATAGGTCTCGCATGCTTACTTACTTGCCTAATTCGAATTGTGTTCTCGATCTACAATGGCTCTCCACACTTTCCTGTCCTGCATTGCTGTCTTTTAGTCTCCGACATTCAAACCAGTGTCCTGTTTTAAGTTAGGGCAGGTCTTCCAGGTTTTCTTCTCCCATGCTTTGGTATCCAATGAACCAGCTTTGACACACATTCCTGACTCCTAGAGCAGTGGTCTGAGAATCTTGTCCTTATATACCTGATCTCTTGGGTGATTTTAGGGAGGTATCCATACAGCTCTGTGTTAGTTGTATGTTGCTTCCAGTGAATGTTTAGGACAGCCCTCAGCATACGAGTATAACAGCCGTCAAGTTGCTTTGCTAGCTTAGGGGTGTTGGTCCATGCCTCACAGCCATATAGTAACACAGATACAACAGTTGCGGCGAATAGGCGAAGCTTGAATTTACTTGGTAGGGTAGATTTCCAGATCTTGTTTAGCTTCCCACGGCCTCTCCAAGCTTCTGCCTTACGTTGCTTGATTTCTGTTTCAGTGCTTGACATCCAGGCACCTAGGTACTTGAAATCGTTTACTTCATCTAGTTTGGTTTCATCATTTGTTCTGATTTCCACCGCACTTGTTTGGTTTTATGCCATGAATTTTGTCTTCTTCGCATTCATAGTCAAGCCAACTTTAGCCACTGATGTCTCAACCCTCTGAAGCAGATCTAGTGCCTGGTGTAGTTCTTCAGACAGCAGGGCAATATTGTCTGCAAAGTCAAAATATGTCAGTGCTACAGGTCCAATCCTTCTTCTTCCTTTCCTGCTATAGTCATTCTCAGGGCGAAGTCTAGTACAGTAACAAGCAGATATGGGGCAGGGATGTCACCCTGAAGTACACCAGAAATAAGATTCCGAACAGATCTGTTTCTCCATCTGGAGAAATCACTTTAGCCATGGTTCCCTTGTACATGTCTCCAACAGCATCGACGATCTGTCCTGGTAAGCCATCAGCCTTCTCAGTGCCAGTATATGTCCTATAGTAGTTCTTCCTACCCTGAAGCCATTTTGGTTAGTTCTTAGGTGTTTATCCAGCTCAAGACTAATTCTATTTAGAATCATCCGGTTATAGGTTTTCGCTACGATAGAGCTTAAGACCTATGCCACGATAGTTGCCGCCCAGGCTGAGGTCTCCTGATTTTGGAATGGGCACAATGTTGAGGATGGACCATTGGCTCGGCTTCTATCTATTTGTAATTGCATCATTGCAGAAACGTAGCACAATATAATCTAGAGCACATCTTTTCAATACTTCAGGTGGTATGTCCTCTCCACAGGTCTTCCCTTCTACCAGTGACTTCTTAGCCTTTTTGTCATATTCATCTTGGTCAAAAGGCTCTGTTCTGATATCTAGATCTATAAAGATTGGTGTTATTTCTTTATCCTCTTCTTATATCAGGTGGCTTTCCCAGAAGGTTCTGAAAGTGGTTGTACTTCTCAGATGCAGATTCCTCCTCATTTTCCAATACTTCATACCGGTTGCGTACTTCAATTGAGTATCGTTCCTACAGGCTTGTGTCAGTGCTTATTGCTTTCCAGTCATGCTGTTTCTTTCTAGGAATTGCTTTACTTATCCTCAGGCTTAGCTTGATTCGAGCCGATACAATTCTGTGATCTGAGCCGACACTAGCAAAGGTGTTATATGCTTCGGCATTCATAATACTGTTCTGCCATTTCCTTCTAACAAGTATGTAGTCTAGTTGGTATTTGCTCCCAACAGGACTTATGTAGGTCCACAATTTTTCGCATAATAGATTGAAATCCATCTAAATATGCCTTTAAAAATTTCTTTGCATGTACTGATAGATAACACTCTGAAGTTTTGGAAAATGAAAAAAAGTGACATTCGTGAAAAATGCGAAATTGACACTTGACAGCCCCCTAAAGCTTCAAGTGCTGCAAACTATTTTGATAAGTTTAACCTCATTTTCACGAAATATTCTGTCTGCAAGTTTTTAACCTTTAACGTTGGAACATCCTGTACACATTTTAACACGTAACTTATAACCTTGGACGTCCTTGCCCTATCATACCTTGAATGGTATTGACTTGTATATATAAAATGACTTCGCCATACAAGAGATTTGATTCCATTTGATGAAATTCCATCTTCTTAATACAGTTTGACAGTTTTATAAAACATTCCGCAATGAAAAAAAAATTCTAGGCTTAAAAATACAATTATATTATGTTTGTGATTCAGTGATCATAGTAAACAAGTTCAAGGACAATGTATGTGTATGACGCAAAACGATAATTTCCTCTTTGGTAAGAGTGATGTTTATTGTGTATTGTTTCTGAGGAGAATAATCTGGGGAATATTATTGTATATACATGTACACTCGAATACTCATACGGTGTAATACTACCAGGAAGAAGGAATATGATTTTTATGGTAAGAGAGTTGAGTCGCCGAGCGGTGCTTTAAACTCATTTATTTATCTGTTTATATTATCTATTAATTTGTAAACAATATAGCAACAAATAACGTTGAATCTTGATTGTCAACGGTTGTTTTACATGGAGTTGTAGCATTATTGGCCGAGTGCACCGAACTAAATAGGGAGGTAGACTTCCCTAGAAGTTATGCCCTAACTGTAGCGTAACTTACTAACGATGTAATTATGAGAGCATAACTGGCGAGTAGTACCTAGCAAGGTAAATATCCTCATTAATCAGCATTGTCCCCTTACACAATTAATTGTCGCATATGCCAAGTGTTCACCTATACTTTTATACTGTAAAATTCTGACGTGAATGGCCCTTCGTTATATTAAAAATGTGTGGTCACAGGTCATAGGTGAGTGTAAATAAAGAATCACGTTGAATCGGCTATCGGTCCGGACAAAATGACGTGACGCCATTTTTGTGACACATACAAATGTTGCACTGAAAGGTACAATTTCCATGATAAAAATCCGTTTTTATAATTGAATAGTTCAATGGTGTATTAATAACATGCCATTTCTAGCATCCAATCTCTGTGGCGTGATACTGTGATCCTGTCTTCTATAAACGGAAAACACGAGTTCGATTCCCGAAATTCCCTTATGATTTATTTTGTTAAACATGATGGTGACTTAATGAAAATATTCAATATAATGGCCCAGGTATTGACATAATTTATTTTATTTTATTCATTTATTTATTTTTTAATTTTCTTTTTATTATTATCTATTTTTTAATTATTTTTTTTAATTTTTTTAGTTAAATTTATTTATTTATTTATTTATTTTATTTTTTTGTCATTATTTGTTATTATTATTATATTATTATTATACAGGTTTACAGTTTATTTATTTCGCATATACAACATATCAATACAAAGTCAGAGCAAAAAAATATACAAAACAATAGCATATATGCAAGGCGTCGTTGAAAAAAACTCACGAAGAGCTTACACGTGTCAACGACCCCTTTGGAAAAATGGTAATGGATGAGATAATACAAATAAGCAATTATGTTACAAAGATAAATCAAAAAAATAGGGAGATTATATAAGTAATAGGGAGATTATATAAATAATATGAAAGTATAAAGTAATCTTTTTAAAACTTGGTTATATTATTATTTAATTTTTTTAAATTTTCTTTTTAAATTTAATTAAATTAAATTATATAAATTTCATTCTAATTTATTTTTCATTTCTTTTCTTTTCTTTTCTTTTCTTTTTTTCTTCTTTTCTTTACTTTTCTTTTCTTTTCTTTTCTCCTCTTTTCTTTTCTTTTCTTTTCCTCCTTGTGTCATCAAGAAAACTTTAACAACGGCTTCCTGTAACTAAGAAATAGCCAATGAGCAGCAGCAGACAGATTTAGCCGATTTGATGAATTACCGGTCCGGTTGGTAATGAAACATCACCAACTTCACCAATAAATACGTAAAGCAAATTTTTACATTTTAGTGAGTTTGTAGCTATACCGAATCTGTGAAATTCATAGTAGTCGACAGCACAATATTTCCGCTGCCATGATATGAATCTTGAAGATTTGACCGTACGATAAATTGTAATTAAAGAACGTCAGCTTCCGTTGTGACAAAATGATAGATCATAGTCGCATCACCCTCACTGCCAACACTATTACTGATTATTATCTTCAACTTTGACCTACATCATATTTGCGTCATTTCCTTGATCAAAGTACAGATATCATGATATAAAGTTTCATTCCAGGTTGTGACTTTATATTCCGTAATACGGATGTAATAGTCGTTTGACACAACGGAATAAGGCGAATAAAGGCGAATTGGTAAATTAAGAAATTCGGGATTGTTGGCCGGGAAGGATGGCAAAACAAGGCCAAACTCATATTACGGAATAAAAGCTGACTCTTGTTTTACGGAAAATAAACTCACTTTCGGTTGTGCCTTGAACCCTGATTTGTCAAAAGGACTCCGACGGGCCTTTTGATCAGATTTGGTACTGTGTTTGTAATTCTGAAACACGTCAATTGCTCTCAGCCTGTCCGTCTTATAGGTGTGATCTATTTGACTGTCTGTCAGTCAGAAAGTCTTTGTATGTCTGTCTGTTGCAATATATCGGAGCGTCGGCCGTTGAGTGCCTGTCCTTAATATGTTTAAATTATGCAAGATTTATGAAATGCCATTACCCATACTTGAGTGAAATTACTCATAGCTTATGAAGCGCATTTGATATAATAAGGGATAACACCAGCCTATATGACCTAATTCAACAGCTCTTGCTTAATCTAGAATTAATTGGCAATCATTGCGATCGCAATTAAGTTGGCTTCGTGCTAGGTGGAACCTTCAGTCGTACAGACGGTACAGACTACAGACACGGTCGCTTTCCTGCGCTTTGAGAGTTGAATCGCTAAATCATCATTGGGTAATATCAATTTGATGATAGAGGGCCTGTGGAGGAAGGCTTAATTTAGACAACGAGAATATCACTATGCTACTAACTTATACATTTGTTGTAGGGTAATCGTTTATTTTCGGTTATGCTCAGTTTTTATTTGTTTTCAATATCTGCGGAAAAGTACTTTTAATGATTTAGCAAAACTCTAAAAATTCGGGCAAAATGAAAACAAATCAAATTTCCTGAAAATTATTATGGTGAGAGGGTTTGGTGAGGTACCTTTCAAAATGACATTAAAAAAAATCAGATTTACTTTGTTGCCATGGAACAGGGAAAACATCACAACAAGATATCAATTAACATTTACCATCTGTAGCCACGACTCAGAGCCATAAACATGGCAAATGTCATGAGACTGACACCGGGGATTGACATTCATATTAGCAATGTTATATGGCACGAGGTAGAACTTATTGAATGACCCTTATGTAGGCCTACATTTATTTTCTACGAGATCCAACTAAATGTTAACAAGTAGGTTGTAGTTGCATTACATTAAAATAATGTTCACACCAGACACATCAAAGGAGAGTTTTCTTTTCAATTGGTTGACAGTTGTTTAGATACAGAAGTGGTGGATTTGGCAAATTATCTGTTAACCTTGGATGTGTTTAACTCAACCCGAATGTTGGACCTGTGTTATTTTAAGCATTAGCTTACGCACCTTTCGTATGTAATTGTTTCTAATAAATTAACTCTTGTAAAACGCCCAAGGACTTGACGCTTTACAAATATATTATAATTATTTACATTTGTATTAATATTATTATTATTATTGGAAACAGTATACATATGAATGTATACTAGCAGATTAAACAGTTTCGTTAGTCATGGATTGGCTCGATCATGACCTTGGCAGAGCTCCCAATATAGTTGCCGGGTTTTGCCTTTGGTCACAAGTTCTATTCAATGAGCTCAAACCCAAATGCCGGTGTGGTAAGTGTGGGCAAAATATCTTGCGGGTTAGAAGCTGTTACATTTTTGCTCAAAAGACCAACCGCAGCATACCTTTTACCCAAGCTTATAGATCATTAGGCACCTAAGCAATATATCTAGCAATATTAAAACATGAACTGAACCTGGATGATTTAAAGCGTACCTACTTGTCACGATTTACACAAAGTTAGGCGAGCTAAATATGATCGATAGCTGTTGATCGAAAAGTAGGTTGAAATTATCAAGGTCCACTCAAAACTTACCCAGGTCCACCCAAAACGCTGAAGGGTTTCACATGATTAATACTTTTGATGGTCAGTGTTCTTGCAGTCGACACTTATTCAACAACCCGTTTCAACAAGCATCGTGCACCAATGTATAAAACAGGATACACAGACACATGGTATTCACAAATACTGTTCAATCTCAATTTTAGTGTTAGAGAATGTACGCATGTATGCGAAGGGTATAGTAGCGGGTCTATTGATGGGTGTGGGGTAGAGATGGGTGCGTTGGTGTGGGGTTAGGTGGTCTGTTCATGACAAGCATGGACATAATGGAATGCAGAGTTAACCTTAAAATCTTAAGACATGCAACTTGTTTAAACTATACTTTCATCATACATTTTGGTAGATTTTCCCATTTTATGGAAAAAGACAGTTTTTGCAGCCATTCTGGGACCCATTCTGGGACCCATTTTGGATTTTTAAGTTTGTTAACAAAGTACCAATACTGAATATGAGTTACAAGTGATCTAATACATACATCCCATCGTAAAACTACATTTTCATCACTATACATCTTGGTTAATATTATGCCATTTTATGGAATTTTGACCATTATTTTGGCGGCCATTTTGGTTTTAAAGTATGTTGATAGTGCAAAAATACTAGAAATGAGTTTCTAGTAGTCTAACACATACATCCCATTAGTAAAAACTATACTCTGAGCATACATGTTGGTTCATATATGCCAATTTATGAAATTTTACCATTTTTGGCGCCATTATGGCGACCATCTTGGATTTAGGTATGTTAACAAAGCAAAAGTACTGGATATGAGTGTCTTATTGTCTAATACATACATCCTATTATTAAAACTATACTTTCACCATACGTTTTGATCGCTATATGTCATTATATGACATTTGACCAGTTTTGGCGGCCATTGCGTGTTTTCCTCCATCACTGTCCATGCATGAAATGGAACGTTGTTGATCAACAAGAGGTGACATGGTCTATACTTTGCAAGTGAAAGCGCTTAAATATGTACTCAAAAAGGGAACACTGCAAGTCATCAACACTGTGCATAACATTGTTCCCGACATGTGACGCAATTATATAGAATGAAACCGAGCACAGAGTATCTTTAACCCAGAGCATCCGTGTTAGTTCATCCGGAAAGACGAACAATCACACCCCCCCCCCCCCCCCCGGTTTGTTTCGGCGATCTGAATAATCCCAGAAGCTCTTTTAGAGTTAAAATATACCTCGGTTATGGCTAAATAAGTGTACAATTTCAAATTTGCCCGCGCTAGCACGCATTTGTTCACTTGGTATTAACACCTTCCACGCGGCTATTATATATACCATACACAAAACAGATTTTTCAGAAACCTTTTCACAATTTTGAAAGTCTATCTGAAGGATTACTAAACCAATACTAGGCATGTTGTACTTATTTTAATGCATTTCATGTGGTGTCTCCAAATATGGTTATGATATTTAACAATTTTGACATTTTTGAAATATTTTGTGACATTTTGGAATGTCGTCTGCAGCTGCCTGCCGCGTGGAAAGTGTTAAAGGTACGTGTGTTGGACGGCAAAATGATAGTAATTACACCCCCCCCCCCCTCCCCTCCACTGCCCTCAAATTCCTAATCATGGGTACGTGAGTGTCCGTGCTACCTTTGTAAAAGATCGCGTTTGACAGTAATATACCCTCTATGAGCGTCAGTAATTCATATGAGAGTAGCGTTACGTGACCACGAATTGTATTCACTATTTGGAAAATTCTTTGTTCATGAATTCATTAATCTTAATATATTGTTTGACATTTAGTCCTATAATGAACAATCTTAAAATATTCAAGAAGTCACTCCTATTGTACTAATACTACTTCAATGTTGATTTACCTTACCAGCGATCCCAATGAATACATTCTTAGTGCGCACATGGTAGGCCTATACACACAAATGATAAATAATATTAGCAAGTGTGCAACGCATATATTATCATCACAGCCGAATGGCTGAATTGGTACAATATTACAGTTTCAGATATACACAATATATACATTAAAATGCAAAATGTATATAAACATACATAAGAAACACTAATACGATCGTATTATACAATGTTACCACTTAACATCCACATTATTACGAGCAATTAAAAGACGACACACCGCATACACCCACCCTCCATCCAACACGCATACCACAATCACTAAGTCTACACCACACACACCTACATATTGCAAATTGGTCGTTTCACGATGAATTATGAGGATATGTGCCTATAAACCCGGGATGACGCCAATGGTTCGTATGGATACGTTATTTGATGTACTCGTTTAATATCGAAATCATTATATATAGGTTCAGTTTACCGTCAAACCATACCGACATAATTAGCTTTTCGTCGAAATTAAAATTAAAACATAATTCTCATGTTTATTCATACAATTTTCATGATTAGTTTATAAAACACTGGAGCAATGATAATGATGTTTGCATAAAGCACTGCTCATATATTTGAAAAGTACAACTTATTATTTTAACCTTTATTAGACACAGCACAATCTCAATTAATCAATGCCTTATTAACACTTTCAGCGCGGTTATTATTTTTGCTATATACAAAACATATTTTTCAGAAACGTTACCCAACTTTCATAAATCTATCTGAAGAATTATTGAACCAATACCAGGCATGTGCACTTATTGTATTGCATTCGTCATGGTGATTACAAATATGGTGATGAGATTAAGTAATCTTGCCATTTTTGAAATATTCTGTGATCTTTTTGAAACATTCTGTGATATTTTGGAACTGTCATCTGCAGACGACTGCCGCGAGGATAGTGTTAACATACACGTCCTTGCCAATACATAGGCTATAATACCTACACGCTGTGACTGGATTTCGTTTGCCTTGATCTACAAATTATATCTCAAGGCCGCAATTATATTGAATATTCAATGACAATCTGTTTTGAAACGTGACAAACGCGAGGATATTCGCCAGGTTTTTTCCAAGGACACGGGCAAAATCAGGCTGAAAAGAACCTTAAAATGTCCCTCTATTTTCAGTCCACAACGGAATTAACGCCCATGGTGATATGTCTTGTGTTGTATATATAATATCAAAGAATTAAGATGCTTCAGTTACAGCTGTATACACACCACTACAAATGATCCAATTAGCGTGTATTTGTATGTTTAATTCGAGCTAGAAAACATGGTCTTGTTCATGCTCGAAGTATAATTGCAGCTTTCAGATCCAATGACAATTATACGAGGAATAATGACAATTATATACGATCAATATATTTTTCGTTTCGCACTTACCATTCTCTCGTCATCCATATAAACGTTTCTAAAATATTGAAACTCCCATCAGTTTAATGAAATAATTTCTTTGTTAACAACATTTGAAGGGATATACTTTTCTCCCTTGCCTCTGATTTCTTCCAAGTTTTAATTGTTTTTGAGAAAAAAAAGTTTTTGTTTTCTAACATAGGTGTATCGGTATACCAATGATAGAGGGCATACTACGTTTCAATCCGCAGTGTGTTTTGCAAGACGCACGATGATACACACTTCAAGTACTATATATTACCCATCTGATGTATGTAAGCTAATGATGCCAGTGTAGTAGGAGACATAGTTTCACGCTTCATTCCGTGTATGTCTATGGTATGGAGGTAACAAGCGGAGGTGAGAGGGGGGGGGGGGGGGGGGGGGGGCAGGGGGAGGCATTTGCCCCTTCCATAAAATGCCAAACTATATGTACATATATACACACACACAAAATATTTTTTTCCCCCAGTCATCCCCCCCCCCCCCCCCCCCTCACAGCCCTCCTCCCCCACCCCCCCCCCCCCCCCCCCCCCCCCCCACGTGTACACTTTTCGTTGGATTCGACCATATACACACACACAAAATATTATGCCCCAGTCATCCCCCCTCAATTCAGTAACAAGAGTGCGAATCCCATATTGGCCACTTTTGAACAAGAATTGGACTTTCAATTGAAAAAATGCATTTGTGATTATAGGATATAATGTCAATGTAATTGTTTTTAAACACGCTAAAATTCAAATACGAGGGGCATTCAATAAAATAATAATACCTGCAACCATTAAAACTCTCTGAACCGTGACACGTGTCATTAGTTATTATACTTAAACTAAGACTTAAAGTCTTACTCTTTTCTCACGGAAAATCTCGAACACGTAGATCATTTTTATCATTACATTTCAGCACAATTTTCAGTGCCCAGAGACCATGATGTTAATAGTACTGAAATTACATGATAAAAATGACCCACATGTTTGAATGTTTATATTACTGAAATTACATGATAAAAATGACCCACATGTTTGAATTTGAAAGTATCATAAGTTTATTTTATTAACACATGTCACGGTTCAGAGATGTTCAATAGTTGCAGGTATTAACATTTAGTAGATAATTATTGATTTTATTAATCATTTTCATTTTCCAAGCCCGTGAGGGTCTTTATTTTTATTTCTTTTTTAACTCACAAAAAAAAAATCACATAAAAAAACAAACAAACACACACAATACAAACATGATTACAAACTTAAATTTACATTTTACATAAATTTACAAGTTGACACAGTTACACTCAGCCACTAGATGACATTACAAAATAAATTGTAGTAAATGACCTTATCATCATCAACAACAAAATATTATAAGAAAGGTTCCCATTTCTTAACATGAGACCCATATTTATCTCTATTTTTTGCAATGTTCTTCTCAATCTTTTCAGTAAAAATTACCACATTTTTGTAGTCATTGAACAGGGGGTGCATTTCTTGGACCCTACATCTATAAATGTATCTTTTCAAAAGTAAAATAATCATATTCAAGAAAGAAAGGTACTCTTTATTACCATAAATTCCAAAGCACACATCCCAGTATGTTATATTTACATTAATATTCAAATCTTTCAACCAATTGCAAACATCACTCCACAGTTTGGAAACATAATTACATGACCACATCAAGTGTTTCATTGTCTCTTCCTCTGTTTTGCAAAAAATACATTTATAGTCATCAACTAAACCAATCCTATAAAGAAATGTATTTGTGGGGAGGATTTTATGAATAAAACGATATTGCAAATACTGTGTTTTTGTATCTAGAGTACATCTATATGGCATACTATAAATATTTTTCCAAATAATTTCCTTTGAGTCTGGCATGCTGTCAAATTCAGTGATCCATTTCTGTTGTGCTTTAGGCACAACATTGACTTTGTTACTCAGCAATTGATATGCAAATGAAGTTGTTTTCTTCACAATTTGAATCTGTCTCAACAGCTCAGATTCATGAGATAAGTTTTGGTTCATCAGCTGTTTATCAAAACATGTTGACACAGCATTAACTAGACCAAAATATTTCATATAATTGCAATTAATATTATGGAAGGTTGTGAACTCATTGTATGTCATAAAACGCTGATTCTCATATAGAAGATCAGAAATAAAATTTACCCCTTTTACACTCCATGTTTGATAGAAAACAGTATTTTTGTTAACCTTTATCTTTGTATCCTACCATAAAACCTCATCAGTAATTGTGTCATTACTAGATTTTTTCAATCTATACCATGCTTTTATAACATCAGACAAAAATGCATTGCACAATTTATCATAACAAAAATCAGTATCTTTTGTAGGATTACATAGCCATGTCCACTCACCACCAATGTTTGTGATTTCTTTACAAAATATAATTTCCATTTCCCTAAATTCTCACTATCAAGGTATCTTTTAACCCATGCAATTTTCAAAGAGTCAACAAGATTATGAACATTTGTCATCTTTAATCCACCATCCTCCTTATTACAATACATAGTATCTCTATTTATTTTGTCTGGTTTACCATTCCATATGAACTTAAATAAGGTTTGCTCTAATTTTTTCATAAAATTATTAGGCGGGTTTGGCAAAACAGAGAATAAATAAGTCAACTGAGAGAGAGCTAAGGATTTCACAATAGTAATTTTCCCAATTGGGGTCAAATCTCTTTGTTTCCAGATATCCAGAGTATTTTGTAACTTTTTCAATTGAGTTTCATAGTTCAACTGGTACATTTCATTTTTGTTCAGTGATACATTGACACCTAGAAATTTGACCGGCCCTTTTGTCCAAATATAATTCTTCTCTGGAATGAAATTGTCATCATTGTTTTGGAGAGAACCAATTTTCAAGAAATTAGATTTAGCCACATTTAACTTCAACCCAGAAATATCACCAACATTTTTATTAATCATGCTCAATTACACAATGAATGATGATTGAAATAAAAGAGTAGCCTGCGCATGAAAAGTGGTCAAAGTTGAATTTAACATGCCTGAGGAGATTTGCTATAATTTGATAATGAAAGCTCTAAAACATATAGAGAAAAATTCTTATGACACACGAAAGCTTGCTCAACACGATTATTAGTACCTCACGTCCACTTTTTATATTTTTTGATGTCTAAAAAATAATATGTTACATGGAACACTTTCTTTTGACACACCCTGTATAATCCCTATTTTTGCTATCATGCGCAATTTTGCACCATTATGCAAGCTTATTGTACTTCAAAATGATCTCTTATGTCGTTCGATAATAATTGTTCATTGGTTTTAAACATAATATGTAAATTATAATTACGACCGTACAAATATGAAATTGGAATGTGGAATATATCAGGAAAGAAAATATTATCAAATGCCATGCGCAAAAAGTTCCAGCTCTTATTGTGTTTACCATTTTTGAAGATTATATATACCTGTGAGCCCTTATTAAAATGTAATTGATATTGAAACTAAAATCAAAGTGTATCAAAAGTGTATTATATCACAGCGTAATGTCAGTCTGTTAGGGTTAGGGTTAGGGTTAGGGTTAGGGTTAGGGTTAGGGTTAGGGTTAGGGTTAGGGTTAGGGTTAGGGTTAGGGTTAGGGTTAGGGTTAGGGTTAGGGTTAGGTTTAGGATTAGGGTTAGGGTTAGGGTTAGGTTAGGGTTATGGTTAGTCCCAATGTGGACAATCCCGGGATTTTTTTCTTCTTTTCGGGGTAGACCAACCCTGGGTGTTAGGGTTAGGGTTAGGTTAGAAACAGTCCCGGAATTGGACAGTCCCGGTGTGGTTTTAGAATGATCCATCCTTGTTTTTTCCTCCCCGACCACCAACCCCCGGAGTGTTTTAACATAAATTATAATTTATAATCAATACAGTTTCCAAGGTTTTTTTAAAAACAGTATTATTGCGTTGTCCACCCAGGGTTGGTCCAGCCCGGGAATGCCTACCCAGGGACTGTCTACCCCGGGTTGAAAGTAATTTGGGTATTTCCATCACTGCATATATAATAGATAACGAAAGAAATTGGCAAAGTTCAGTACACATTGGTACTTTCATAGTGCGAAGAAATATATACACGGAAGAAATGGGTACTATGATAAGCGGACGTAGCAGTTTATAACACATAATTTATTTGCAAATTTTCGCACTTATGGTCCTTCGTCAGGCCGTACCTGGAACACATAAATGAAACAAATGAAAACCGAGCATAAATTCTAAGGGCGGCAAAAGCCTTCCATGATACGTAACACATTTTAATTCCAATAATCACTGCGTCACTGATATCACACTAATACCCATCGAACAGATCCACACCAAAACGAACTCCATCATACTCCGCAGAGAATCATATTGGATCGCCAAACTCAGATGCCTCCGTCCAGAAGGAATAATTGCACACGAATAAACTCAACTATCTCTCTAAGGCGCTTACCAAAAGGACACACGGCGCATACGGGCCATTACGGAATATACCAAACAGCTCTTGCTCCTGGCATTGCTTTAAATATGTGTATACGCCCCCTATAGCTCTATTATAATTATAGTGCCTACTCACTTTAACATTATTGATCGATCACTCTTTTATCACTTACGATATCAAGCACTAACACCTCTACCTTGTGGCTCCACCACGACTAGCCACGACTACATGTTTAATCATTTTTTAAGTAATCCGGTAAGATTTCTTATTTACACATTTAAAGGACACATACTGTTTCTATTGACTCATTCTATAGTTCCATATATTTATGCTAGGTTTTCATTTGTTTCATTGACAATGAGTCCGAAAATTTGCAAATAAATATTGTGTTATAAACTGTTACGGCCGCTTATCATAGAGCCCATTTCTTCCGTGTATTTATATATATATATATATATATATTTAGTTCTGTTTATCCACTTAGTTTGACTGTTCTTTATTGCATGCATGATACATGTTATGTTGCTTCTAAGTCCTGAAAAGCACTCATCCTGATAAGTGATATAAGCATTGACACAGAAATTAACGCAATACGCAATACATTTCAGGCCAGCTCAATATATATAGAACATCGTCATTATCTATTCTATTGGATCAATAAGTCAAGAAGTCGTGGAAAATCTGAGCTATTTTCTACTAAAGAGAGCAACGATCGGCCAATGACCAGTTTTTGTTTCCGTTTTTAAGTAAGTGATCGTATTGACAGACGACAAGATGCGATAACCCGCCAAAATAACACTAATGTTAGAAAACATAGACCAAAACAGGAAACATTATAAAGACTGGAAATGTTCGGTCACGTTCAACCTCGGTTATTTGTAAGGTGATCGTCCCCGAGGCGTGTCTTTGCACAGAAACTGGTCACCGATTGTTATGACAACATTTAAATGGACTATATTTTGATAGTTCTTGTTGTCAGGAGGCACTTTTCCATGCCAAGGTTATTTGTGCGCGAGATAAAAAGATATTCGTCACCAGTACTCATCACGCCAGTACAACATTGCAAGCTTACTTCTAGGTGTACCCATGCCTTTAGAGGTAACATGTCTAATAGTTACCTCCAAGGGTAATGATTGATTACCTCTAAATGTGACGTTTCATATAAAAGAATAGCATACGTCGCTGAAGACAATCTATATCCCTTAAAAGGCCGTGATCATGTATTATGTAAAATCTTACTGGACATGTTTAACCGGGGATACAGATCAATTAGTTCGTGGTCAGTAATGCTTCCTAGATAATATACAAATTTATTTCATTGATGAAACATGTGCATGTCTGTCTGCCTTGTTTATATTAAGAAATCCTTTAAGATATCCTTAAACGATATTCTTTGAATTTAGATTTGACTAAACTACAGATGTCAAACACTCATGTTCATCTGAATGACCTCCTGCGCAATTCGTATAATCCTGTAATAGTTCCGGAAACACACGAGACTAAGCTTGAAAGTGTGATGTTTTCGGGTAATTTTATTGTCCAGGGATGGTATTCTTTTATTAAAATGAACAAATGGTACCTGTCTAAATGCGGATAGGTTTGCGCTAGAAATTGGCAGCACCCTAGTTGATGCGACATGATTCTGATGATTCACCAGCAGCAAAATCACAGCGCTTTGAGCCATTTGGAAAAGGCGCTATATAAATACTGATTATTATTATTATTATTATTATTTCACCTACAACGATAAGAAGATTCACCTAAATAGTGGAATCGCCTGACTAAATAGTGAACAGGCATGCCAGAAAACGTGAACATGTGATGGTGGTGTTGTGTGTGGGACCATTGCGGAAAATCTAGCTCGATAAACCCTAAGGAAATAAGGCTCAAATTAGAATTTATACTTGACTGAAACTGGTCATAGGTGACAAGTGTGCAACAACCAGAGAGCAGGAAAGGTGTCTTAAAATATGGCCTTTTTACACATATTTCAATGGGAAAGTGATTTGGTGTGGTGGGCCTTTGTCGTGATAATGGCTTTGGTTTAGTTTCTCTAAAACTACACTCACAGAAATTTTTACCTAAGTTATGTAAAATTTTACATAATTTTGAAGCACGTATAGAACACCAAAACAATTTGGTAAAATTTTACATAAACTCTGTTTGGTAAAAAAAACCAAACTATTATGTATAAAAATGCAATTTTACTAGGTATTTATTTTGCACAGTGGCTAGGTATAAATATTACTTAACTAGTTACGCATTTTTTTACGTAAATGCTGTGTAATATTTTACCACATGTTATGTAAAAAACCCACAACATTATGGGAAATTTTGCTTAATTTTTTAGTAAATATTTACAAAATGACTAGGTATTTTTTACTGAATTTGAATGTAGGTTTAAGGTGATTGTTTACACAATGACTGGGTATTTTTTACTGAATATGCATGTAAGTTTAAGATAATTGTTTACACAATCATCGGGTATTTTTGACTGAATTTGGATGTATTTTTTAGGCAATTGTTTACACAATTGCTGGGTATTTTTTACTGAATTTGGATGTAAGTTTTAGGTAATTTCAAGGGAGTTTTTGAAGGTAAGGAAGTAGTATATCTTTCCACTTTTGGTAATACCTTTGGTATGTCCTTGTTTTTATGATGTTATTGAAGTCATCTGAAAATCATTAAATAAATAAAAAATTAAAAAAAATCAATCAATCAATCAATCAATCAATCAATCAATCAATCAATCAATCAATCAATCAATCAATCAATCAATCAATCAATCAATCAATCAATCAATCAACCAATCAATCAATCAATCAATCAATCAATCAATCAATCAATCAATCAATCAATCAATCAATCAATCAATCAATCAATCAATCAATCAATCAATCAATCAATCAATCAATCAATCAATCAATCAATCAATCAATCAATCAATCAATAACCTTGCATCGTTGCATTTTGACCTATGTACATATACTACATACGCCCTAATCACGTTTCACATGGCCACATACAAATGAGCCGCTATGAAATATGCATGCAAACGCAACGCATGCACGGTGTAGTATACGACCCCGAGTACGACGCACGGTGCCAACACAAGTTTCACTTTTTTCTGTGAATCTCTCAAAACTTATGATTTTCAGATGACTTCAATAACATCATGAAAACAAGGACATAAAGGCATTACCAAAATTGGAAAGATATACTACTTCCTTACCTTCAAATTTGTCAATGTATTCCGGAGGAACTCCCCACCGGCTGAGTGTTTCTCTAACGCTCGCCATCTTGTATAATTACACGAGGAGATTTTACCCGGCGATTTTTAGGGAAAGATTACGACTTTCACCAATCATATCGATAATTCTTACTTAACACGTTGGGCGAAATCACCTTTTACCGATTAAATTGTATTTTAGACTTTTGTTTTACTTAATTTCGGTAAAATATCTACAAACCCCGGTAATTATCTCCGATACATTTCAAAAATGTAATTTTAAAAGTTACAAAATGGTTTAGTAATAAAGAATACCTCGCATTGTGTACTTTTTGCATAATTTTACTTTACATTACGTTATTTTACCTAACGTGCGCAAAATTTCTGTGTGTGTAGTTGAATTCCGATAAATATTGGAGTCTGAATATAATGTACAATATGACGCTGGATGTTATTAGCTGGGGAGCGCAAACTCATTTTTTCCTTCTCGATCCAGGTCTGCTGGCACAGGGAGTTATATACCTGAATATAACCAAGGTGGACATCATTGTCAACGTGGATTGACCTATGACCTTGATCTTGGGTCAAAGATCACGTGTGTTTTAATGGGACGTTATAATCTAAATTTCACACCGCAACAAAATTAAAAAACGAGAATTCGACAATAAAAAGTATATCACATTGGTGGGTTGAGAGTTTAGAACCAAAAAGTTAACGATAACTTGATCGTTGATCAATAGTTTATGACCTATGACCTTTTAAAAATAACAATTCGGCAAAAACATGCAATTTTTGGCATTTTCTCACAAATGCGACCTAAGAGCTATGTTCCAAAGGGAATCAACTCCATATAAGTGAAATAGGAGAAAAGCAACGTTTTTTAAATTAAGGATGTTGCACTTCTTTGATTATGCTAATTTTCTGCCATATGAAAGATAGCATACGTGTAAGCTTAAAAACAGATTTGATTTCATTTTTTGATTTTCACTGTATTTCCTATGTCATTCGAAAACTAGTGGAGTTAATCCCTTTTGGAACATAAATGTTTCGACCAATTTTCAAAAACCACTTTACTAAACAATCGTTATTTTCAATTAAGGTACACCTGAAAGACATTATCAAATCACATTGAAAACAGAAAACTGCATTCAAATACCTCTTCAGCTTGTTAAATTATGACATTTTGTTTTTTCTTGAAAAATTTGGACAATTTGGCACATTTTTTGAAATAACAACACTTCTGTTTGTGTGCAATTTTAAAAACAATTATCCCATACATTTTACATTTTCTTCATTGCATTTCATTAAGGACATTCCTATCAATGTTTTACTATGATAAAAGAACCATATTTCTACCATTTTGGCTTACAAAATAGTGAATTGTATTCAAATTTCCGGAAACTTTCGGAAATTACCGGACATATCCGGAAATTGCAGAGGGCCATAACTTTTGACCCAAACATGCTAAAGATGTAGAACAAAGTTTAAAATATGTATTTCGTAACTCTCTTTCATGGTCTGCACCTAACTCAATTTCGACAAAAAGTGGAGTTGATTCCTTTTGGAATAGAGCTCTTCATATGAAACACCGCTGAGTGTTCTAGGGAAACTAAAACCCTAGAAGCCCCCAAGGCTCATATCCTGCACCATGAAAGAAATGTGTTTACAAACTGGCTGCCCGGGTAGGTACTCACGCAAGGGAACACAATGTCTGTCAATACAAGATACTGAAATCTACTTGCAAGATGCAGGGAAGTATAAGAGCATGTTGGGAATCAATTGAACATTTTCATTTGTTAACCTACTAACCTAGCAATCCATATCAGCCGCTAGTCAAATCACCAATCATGATGCCTTTAAACTATACTTGTTGACACCCCCTTGTCTTTACCTGTCAAATGAATGAGTACATTTAAGAGCATATACAATTATATGATCACAAGACACTGTCAGCAGGTGTGCTGCAGTCAATAACAACGCCCTCTAATTTCACTAATAGCTCGGTAGCCTCGGTTATGGGGCTCAACCGGGGTTCGACATTGAATCTTATACACAGAGAATATTAATTCGTCAAAATGTGGTTTTAATTGACAAATTAAAAACTTGTCATACGAAATGGCAGGTTTGTGATTCAAGAAATATTCTGTAATGGTGCATATTTATTTGTGATGCTAAAAGAACAATTTAGAGTGTTTCTAGTTAATTTTCATCGTAACAAACATTTCCTTAACTGAAATATGTTTTACTTTTAATGAAAAATTAATGAATGACAATCGGAAATTACAAATTAAATGACCAATTATCAATGAAACGACAAATTAAAATTAGTCATTAAATTGCCACATAATTTGTCATTCATATTAAATGACTAATTATTTATTAGAATTTCTTCTTCTAATTTGTCGTATAATTTGTCATTCATTAATTTGTCAATGAATGACAAATATTTATGAGTCGTGAAAATATTTGCTATGTTGAACATTATTTAAAAATACTACTAATTGGTCTTTTATCATTAAAAAATAATTGTTTAGCATTACAAAATATTTCTTAACTGACGAACCTTCCATGACAAATGTTTAATTTGTCAAATAAGACCAATTTTGACAATCTGCAGTTGAGTTTCAGACAAAGCATTGGCCCGGTAGCATGAAGTGATCAAAACACTTATCTCTTGTGGCCATGCCTTAGGACATAATCTGGAATGCACATCCGATCAGCTTTGCTTTTAAGGCACCCATTAGAAATACAAACACGTGGTTAAAGTTGAATTAGAGTTAAAACCGTTCATTCATTTTGTGGCGTTTACTAATCGACTATGTTAGAATCTGTTGTAATCTTCCCTCACATAATCCAGTTATTCAGGTATGCCCAAGTGCAGTATGTTTTTAATTAACATTCAGGGCATATAACTAAGGTTTCATTCGAAAACAAAAACCCTGTTGACATAAGTTACGTAGGCCCTAGCAATTACTTTAAGTCAAATTGGCTTGTAAACACAATGAATGCTAGACAATATTTGGATCATGATGATGGTTTTAACAATATCAGGATCCTTATTGATATTACCATTTAAAAATGGTGATCTCAAAAAGGATCCTGAAATTCTTATTTGATTAATTTGATCAAATCTAAAAATTGAAAAATTGAAAAAAATAATTAGAAATCTCATAATCTAATAATCTCAAAAACAATCCGTGCATTATTTTGATATTGTTGATTTGATACCTATGTCTGATGTTAGAGTTTTTGTTTCATTCGCATTTTACTACCCTTCATAATGGACATTAAATGCTAAAAATAGCACCTGGTCTTTTCAACCTTTGACAAAAAACCTGAGATATTCCTTTAAAAGGTTTCATGGTATCAAACCAATTAAATCTAAATTATTGTAGAGTGACACCCTAATAGTGTCATTATATCGTCTGGTGTATAAAATGATGTGAAAGATCTGACATAGGTGAGAGATAGTTGTTCCACGAGGTTGTTAGCCCTTTTTCTAAATTAGTATACGCGAGTTGTCCAAATACCTTAAGGGACTTCTCAAGGACATGGGTCAATGATGACCATGTTTTGTGACGTATGTACTTTCAGTGTACTTGAAAACTGAGTACCGGTCAACTATTAGCCACTGAACAGTGTAGCTTCCAACTGTTTACAGTGTTAGTTAGATTGGGCAGACCATCAGTGAATGCAACCAAATACATACCTGGATCTCAAATATGAAAACATATTGTTTCTGGTAGAAAACATGAACGTCTTTAAATGGCATCTGTTATCTTAAATTCATATACACTCCACGATGGTGCTTTTTAGTAATTGTTGCTCAAATGTTCCAAATATTGCAAAAAATTGTTCCGGTATTTCAACCAAACCTTTAAGATAGATTTTACGGCGTCAAACCAATTAAATCTATATTATTGTAGTGTGACACCATAGTGTGTCATTCTATCTATCTGAGAGGTTGTTAGCCCTAGTTAGCAATTAGTTTACGCGAGTTGTTCAAGTATTGTAAGTGGGTTTCTCAAGGACATGGGTCAATGATGTCCATGTCTTGTGACGAATGTACATGAAGTGCACTTGAGAAAAATGAGTACCGGTCAACTAGACACCAAAGGGCTCAGCATACTCCACTACGCTCGAACTATCTGATTGGGCAACGGTGGTCAACGGTTGCGCTCAGCGGCCAAGCGTTGTGGAGTATGCTGAGCCCTTCATTCATTCTTGAATTGCTGCGCAGACCAGTATCCTTAACTTAATAACCTTGTAAATGTTCCTACTTTTAGCAAAAATATTACAATGAATCAAACTGGCGGTGAGGTCTTTGTTAAATGGACATACCAAATCTCAGTAATTAACGAATTGCTCCAGTAGATTACAAAAGATATAGAAATGGACTTTGCCATATTAATCGAAGCCATGACGAAACAGTTGCGAGATCTCCACATACTTGTTTGTTTTGGGGCCTTAGGAAGTGGATAAAGGTATATTTGGAAAGTCTAATTTCAAGAGATATCATTCATTGTAATAACATTTGATTGTATGTTTATATACTCTTAGCATTTTAATGTTAATATTGTGTATATCTGAAACTGCAATATTGTACCAATTTAGCCAATCGGCTGTGATGACAAAAAAATAATAACGTGAGTAATAATAATAATAATAATAATAATGATGATATGAACTTAAAATTAAACCCCTGACAATTGGATAGATTCTTATATCTTATCGTTCAAGTATGTTCACTTAAAAACATCGGCATGCAACAATGTTTCCCGTGGATGTACGTACATTGTGTTCTTGAAATACAGGGTGAGTCAAAAAAAAGTGTACCCTAATTGAAAAAATTGAAAAAAATAATTTTGACCACAAAATCAAGGCAAACAAAACTTTAAATGATTTCTTTGCTACCATCTGGAAAAAAATCACGCTATTTGATGATACCGTTAAGTAAATATGACTATTTCTGTACAGGAGCTGTTTTTTCACCTAAAACACGGTTTTTAATTTCAAGCTTAACGAGCTTAATAATGTTTACTAGGATTATGATGTAAAGCATTACACATCTTGTTTATTAAAAGAATTAAGTAGACAATACACTTGTTCAAAATTGTCTCCTAATAGATTAAAACAATAGACAGCTTTAAGGCCTATTTATGACACAATTACCACACTTTAATCATTTCATAACAAAGGAATTGATCCTTTCGCTGTCGGTATTGTAATTTTTTATTGGTCGTATCTTATGAAATATAATGGTCAAGATCTGGAAAGCGTGTTCGGACGTTAAATTGGTCACTTTTATTCAAAACAGTGTAAAATAAGTTTCCCTCAACCAATCTAAACCAGATAAAATTCATATTAAAGCTAATTAATTTTGTCTTTATACCGTAGTATATTGTTTTGAAAACAAACGAAAAAAAATCGCTGAAGTTGAGTACACTTTTCTTTGACTCACCCTGTATATGCATTGCACACATTCTAATATTATTTATCATTTTGCGTGTATACGGTGTGCGCACTAAGAATGTATTCACTGGGAGCGCTGGTAAGGTAAATCAACATTGAAGTACTATTAGTACAATAAGAGTGACTGGTCGAATTTTATAAGATTGTTTATTGTAATTAATTAATGAATTCAAGAGCAAATAAGTTTTCAAATAATAAACACAGTTCGTGGTCACGTAACGCTACTCTCATATGGATTACAGACGCTCATAGAGATGATTGTTCGTCTTTCAGGATGAACTGACACGGATGCTCTGGGTTAAAGTTATATCGGTGCTCGGTTTCATTTTAATTGCGTCACGTGTTGGTGTTTTGCAGTGTTCCATTTTTTGAGTACATATTTAAGCGCTTTCACTTGCAAAGTATAGACCATGTTAACTTTTGTTGATCAAAAATGTTCCATTTTATGCATGGGGGAACACGCATTATGTTGCATTGACTGCTGTTGTTCCAGATAACAGGATTGGTTTAGTGTATGGCATAATAAGTGGACACCCCTTCGAGTGTGCGCGCATACCGGCAGGCAAGCTTTTGCATGGCAGGTAACTCGCACGCACAACGGCATGAAAGCTTTTGTTTGCTTGTCTCCTATCATGTTACAAGTGACATCGTCTATATGAGCGTCTTTTAAAACCGTTGACTGAACCTAGATGGTACCAAGCGCCATTAAGGTTGATAACGCTTGCACAACAGAAACCATGCGCATTTCATGTTGAAATTTTACAAGTACCTGACGTGGTTCCGTAATGATAATGGTATTTAGGAGAGGGGAAATAGCAGTGAAAGGCCCAACTTGAAAAGAAAAGAAAAGAAAAGAAAATAAACGTGGTAGGCCGATCAATATAGCCACAAAGCTTTAAACCGTTTACAAAATGTACATTATCCATTACTTTATAATCTCAATCTTATCAACCTCGGCCTAAGCACATGAATTTAATGGTTGGTTGGTTGGTGTAAAAAAATAACCAACAAATCTCAATCACGCCGTCAAATTGATATCATATTAAGATATTACGTTATTTCTATTTTTCCAAATTAGGTGTCGGCGGCCATTTGGGATGTTGCTGTCTCTTGGTATTTATCCAAACAATCACAGAACCACAAATAGGGCCACGAGTGATTTATTAGAAAAATCACCGGCTTTCTTTCTAAAATGAACAACATGTAAGTTCTAAGCAAGTTATCTTATGAGTCCACACCACTAAATAAATGACGACGAAAGGCCTGTCGAATTTCGATCAGATGATTATTAAATGAAGATTATCTAACAATATTAGTGCAAATAATCTTTTCTTGACCTATTTTGTATTATTTTTTGTAGGTGGTGAAACATGAAAATAAACATTTTAAAAAGTCTGACCTCCCTGAACATATCCCTTGAAGTTTTGACATTAAGGTTTCTTTTCGAATTCGGAAGACTTGCACTGCACTGTATAAGCAGGCTTATGATTTTTACAGGCTAACATTGTTGAAACAAAATGTATAACTGAAAAGTGGTGATTTTAGTACATACAATGATTAGTTATACATTTAAGCAAGTTATAAGGTAATATTGTGCATTTGATAGTCACTAACATGCGCCAAAAATATGTAATAATTATGTGTGGGGGTGTGTGTGTGTGTGTGTGTTTATAGCAATACCACGTTGAGCAAAAAGTAAACTTTATTACGCTCAAAAACGCTACAAAAGCAATTATGTGAAAGTAGTTACAAGTAACTAAATTATATTTAAAGTAGCTTAAAATACATTAATACATATCATTTTACTTGTCAGAATCTAAAATTTGATGCAGGATGGTTATGTCTTACTGATGAAGAAATTGAATGTACCCAATCACAAAATAAAGGTTTATTTTAAAGATTATGCAGGGTTCAAAATTTAAATTGAAACACCTTCAGTGTGTAATTGATTTTTTTTCTAGCCAAGTAAAATGAAACATCCTAGAATGCTTTTCATATCATATATACATGAATGAGCCAAAAAGTATATTCCTTACATCTATAAAGTATAAAACCATTCAGGGTGCATCCGGTTTCCTGCAAAAAAATGCATGATACGAGTGCGGATAAGTAAGTTCTGTCACCAAGGCAACCCTGGTGCCATAAGATAATACTATCTTTATTGTGTTATGTCATCCTTTACATCACATTCTTAGCTCCCTCTTATGTAAATTTAGTGGGGATATAGCCTATATAGAATTTGCCAAGCCTATTTATGCAGCTACTTATCTACCTGTGAAATGGAGCCAATAAAGATGGAATCCATTTGATGGAAACTCCACCTTTTTCAAGGATCCAAGACCTACCCAAAGCTGTGCATTCAGAGATGAGACAATCCCTACTTTGGTTGGAGTACCCCCCATTGCTTCGAGAAGTGTAGGATGAGGATGAGGATGCAGCGGTGTATAGACATTGAGGGACGCTTCTTCAAGGAAATGTGACTGTAGTTTTTGAAATGTTATGGCCAACTTCATAAACAAGGCCCAAGTGACAACACTTTTTGATGTAAAATGGGAAATAGAGGTGTTTCAAAATAACTCTATAGATTCACTATAGTTTCATTTTTTTTAAAGCTTCTCTGGTAGTTGACAATGGTCTTTCCGTATCTACGCACACACTTGAGGAGATTTGGTCAATCTCTACGAAAATATAATATAAATCATCACTAGGTAGGTATGGGATTGGTTATAGTTTTGATGCAGTTATAAACCCGTCATTGTACATTGCACTTATTGTGCTATGGGGCACATTTGCTCTATGATGATGGGGCATGTTCGCCTACGGGGATTTACATAATTAGGATTTTGTATAATTTCAAAATTGTAATTCTCCTCCTGTAGCCTATTTGTAATTATAAAAATAGCTAATTGAAACGGAGTAGCACAAAACTTAGACGAAAATGTTTTTAAAATGTTGTATTTATCATCATTTTAATTCCGCACCGCAAAAATGACCCCACCCTTAAATGTTGGACCCCCTAAATATTATTTTAAGAAAATCATATTGCGTAATAAATGTGTATATCTATTTGATACGTAATACTTTATGAAGCCTAATTCTGAGCCAATGGCGAACTTGCCCCAGCCTATGAACGAGCCTGTCCCGAGGTGGGGCAAGTTCACTATTTTGAGACTCTTTATCCTTTAACTCATGCCTTTACAGTAAGGCCTATAGGGTACTTAAACTCTGGTCGTATATAATTACAGCCAATATACCAATCTTTCATATAATGTCAATAGGTCCATTCAATCCCTAAAATTGACGTCTCTAGGCCATTGCAAATGAAATTGGGGTGAACATTCCCCGCATACCACATACCGTACATTACACTCATAAGTTCGATTCAAGCGTCATTTATACGGAATGACTTGGGGCATAACTGGTGATTAGCACTGCATCGATTACATTATCACGCATTTAATTAGTCTAGATAAATCTCTTAAAGTGTCGTCTGCTTCTGGCTCAACCAGCACGATCAATATAGATTAAATTACAGTAAGCTTATACGATCAATCTACATTATATTACAGTAAGCTTATACATTCATGCAAGGAGCCTTTTTAATAGTTACCATGGTAACGGCAAGCAGTTAGCAACATTAATGATTGTACATAATTGGGTTGCAAACATTTGATATGTGTACCGATTACATACAGGGTGTCACTATTAAAAACTAAACTGACTGCTTATTCTTGAAATGACTAAGTTCCGAGGATTGCACTAAATGTTCACAAGATCACACCCATACCTATTTACTAAAAGATATTCATAAATCATTAGGTCTCATTGCAATAGTGACGAGGTAGTATTTGGACCCGTTCGTGTTCAAAATTAGAGGTAGAACATGACTCTCAAAATACTGAAAATGAAAAATAACCAGTGCAAATAACTAATGTATGCTATGCTACTATTCAAGTCAGTTCTGTAATGTTTGAACCCTATATACCGAGGTCTGCTGGCAATAATAGTAATCCATGTCTTTAAAATATGGATCAGAGTTTACTTAACCTTAAATTTTGACCGCAGCTCCGCGAACAACAACAAAATACGCTCCCGTGAAATGAATTCGATTCGTCCATAGTACTATGACAGTGACTATAATTTACAATCGCATACAATATTTGGATATTTAAATTGTTGTCCCTCTTCAGTATGACTCTATGCCCTGTATATATATTTAAAGTGTGGAAATCAGACAACTTAACCTTGTCTGCCCTTTAATTCCAAGGCAAGTAAGGCACTTTTATCTAACAGGGTCTTGGCTTTTGGCGATATTTTACGAATTGTTGTAGACATATCTACTGGCACTCAGCCATATTACCTCCACTTACCGTACACTTGAAGACATCGCGAAGGTTAGGCAAAGATATATTAGGATCATTTACCGCGATGTCACGCGTCGAGGCGGATTCATGCATATACTTCCATACAGTTGAAGTATTATTTCCAAACAGTAGAACACGTTAGCTCACCAGATTATACCCGTCAGCCCTGGAAGTAAAGCGATGCTTCTTCATATTGATGTATGTGGTTAGACTAAGAAAATTGCCCGAGTCTTTCAATGCCAAGTATAAATTGCTCTCACTCACTAAATCACTCTGCTGCATCGATGCTGTACATGGACTTGCGTATTCAGGATTCAGAAATGAGAGGCGGGCGGGAGGGGTTTGGAATGCCGAGAATATGTTCCATTTGAGATGGCACAACCAAAGTGCCTCTTCAAACACAAATACAATTGTGGGCTACTTTGTGAATATTCTTTCAATTTAGAACATAAATTTGGCTATTGAATTTGGCCATTATTTGGTTGGTTTTTCCTCTCAACGGACCACGGCAGAGTGTATTTTCAACATCCGTATGCAATAGATAGCTAGCTACATTCCTTTCGTCCACATGAAATAAGAATTTCAGCAGACTTCTTAGTAAGATAGTTGGGGATCACCAATAGTGGTCAAGGGAGAGACTATTACTCCATATATCTTTGGCATGTATTTTCCGAGAAAACAACCCACAAGAACTGAGCAATTTGACCTTTCAAACAATCTAGAAAAGTCACAAGAAAATTTAATTTGTCAGCATTTCATTTTAATCATATCAAGATTCTCTAACAAGACACTTTTTTGGCTATTAAATATTTTCAGTGATGAAAGTAGGCTACATATTGAATATCTAAAAAAAGTGTAATGATGTGTCACCCTTTTTACATTTTATGTAATGTTAAGTGTTACACAACAAAACAGTAAATTGCCTACACAGCATTATTGGGTAAAGGAAATTTACCCAATTTATGTGTACCAAAATGACACAAGTATTGGGGAAAACCTCTTCACAACCACGGCTGTGTAAAGTATTACACATAATTGGGTCAAAATAGGGAACATGGTCGTTTAGGGGTAAACATTTATCCAACGATATTGTAGTTTTAAACTTTGTTGGGTAAAATTTAGCTATTTGGTGGGTAAAATGATCACCATGTGTGTAAGACACTACACAGCCACTGTTGTGTACATTTTTACCCAACAATCTAACACTTTCATGGTGTTAAACCATGTTTTACCCAATTACGGGCACTTTTCTACACTTCTAGAGTGTAAAACCCGGAATTCAATAGTAGACTATTGCATGTGTAAAAGGTTATTTTACGAAATCGATGGTTAGCCTAATATTGGGTAAAATACTACACATTTCTTTTGTACCCAGCAAAATTTGACACTCATTTCTAAGCGTGTATATAAATCTGTCATCGCTAAAAATGGTATGCATTTGTTCTTTTACTAATCTAATATAATTTGTCCCAATAAACGCTATACAGGCTGTCTTTAGGAATTTAAGGAGGCCTCCATCTGACTTTTTGCTGGCTAGCTGCGGGGGAGGGGGAGGGAGAGGGAGGTGGGCGACCTTTTGCCACTCAAGCCCCACCCCATTTTTTCCACCAAACAATTAAAATTGGTCTGAAATGTATATTCAGAACAAATTGCAGGCAAATTTCAGGCAATTTTTACAATAAAAGCCAAACATTTTCCACCAAATATTGTGGTCTTGCCCTTCCAAGATTTTGCCTTGTCCCTCCCCAATTTTGTTGTTGATACTGTTGCCGTTACTGGCTACCTATGGCTGAAGTTTTCTCTGTTGTGATGGATGACTGACTTACATCATCATCAGGTTATCCCAAAAAGTGTTAAGAACATGTCAATACTCCTTCTGATTTAATGAAGTGAAGAAGTAGGTTACCCCGTTTTTTCACCAACGTTTTTAGCCATGCTGTTAAAGCCCGTTGGTTACTAATTCATCATTATTTCCTTGCTTGTTTGATAGTGTTCAAATTACTTAAAAACGCAAATTCTCAATGTCCTTTCGGTGTTAGAAATAGAACAAGAATATATACAATACAGACTTTCCCCGAGCGCTATTTTAACTTGAACAAGTATAAGAGGTTCTATGCATTAATCCTTACACCACCAAATCCAACAGCAACCCCATTCCCCGCCTTATTTCAACCTAATCTCATTGAGCAATCACGGAGAGGTACATACTATAGGCTCCGATAAGTTATTTTTGGGAGCGCGACCCCCTATAGCGTAATGGATGATCAGCTACACTCCGACCGTGGCGGACCGGGTTCGAGTGCCGGGCGGCACACCACATGTTCTCTATTTCTCCCCAGTTTCCCCCTGTTAGCTTTAGTCCTGTAAACCACTTGTCGGGTTGGGGTATGAGTGTTTCTTCTCTGATAAATCGGTTAACTAATGATGGAAATGTCAAATAATGTACATGCCCTTTGTTTCGAAGTAATATATAATATATATTCTGCTCTGAACATTTCACACCCAACGTGCGAAACCTTCACGCAGTGAATGCTTACCGTGTACATACATATAGCATATTGATCACTACGTTGTCATCCGCTCAACATTGTGAACATGCTCAACAATTGTTATATACCCCACCCCCATGTCCCCAGCGACCTCTGCAAACCCCTATCATAGGCCTACCGCTAACGAATACAACGTATGCCAAATATATCACGAACGAATGACAACTTACACGAACGTACACCCACATTTCAAAAACGTCGGGCACACGTTGGCTCTATGCGCAGCAGTGTGACAGGGACTTTATACATAATGTCAAACAATTAAAAACGTATCAACAAGTTTGATGTCACCCACAATAGAAGTTAGCGTAAAATTCGTGAAAAACGAATCAAAACAAAGTGCGAGGTTCACGAATGAACGACGCGCACGGGGGAGTGTAATAAGACACTTTCAATGTACTCCGCGTATAGGGATTTGGAGATGTATACTCTAAAAGCTACGTAATTAGCGCTTGACTCGTGCCACCAGGATCCTCAATAGATCCCAAATTAGAGTGACCCTCTGAACTTCATTTTAAGCTAGGGGGGGGGGGGGGGGGTTTATCGTCATATTTTGGTCGATTTTCTGAACTTTTGTATTGGATTTACGTGCAAAATATATGCCCTTGGCATCATAAAGGGGTAAAAAAATAAGCCCCCCCCCCCTAAAATTAGATTACTTTTGTTTACATATCTTCACACACAATTAAACGTTTTGAAAAATTGAAACGATTATGAAAAGAGAAAACGCTTGGCTACCAATAGAAAGTTTTACATTTTCGATATCATGTTTACTTTTCCCAAAACAGTCACATTTCCTCAAAATGATGTTTTCAGAAAAAGTGGCACTAACTGGATTTTGGCAAATTTCATGTTAACGGAAACATCATTTTGGAAATATTTGACTTTTTTGGGAAAAGTAAACATGATATTGAAAATGAGAAACTTTGTACGGATAGCTAAGCGTTTTTCCTTTTCATAAAAGTTTCAATTACTTAAAACATCTAATTATGAGGGGTGTTACGCAAACAAAATTGTATAGGATTTTGAAAATTGCCACTGTTTCTGAGAATATCGTATATGATATTGAACAAGAAAAACTTTCTGTGAGAACTCTAAGCACTTTTTCTTTTCACAAGTTTTTAAATTTTTCAAAACGATTAATCCTGTGCGGAGTTATGCAAACAAACTTGGTCTAGTTTTCGTACAAAAAAAATCACGAGAGAGAGTTTTTAAATTTACTGGTATGGACCAAGTGCCACTTTTACTAAAATGTTACTATTTTGGGAAAAGTAAACATGATATCGAAAATGTAAAACTTTCTATTGGTAGCCAAGCGTTTTTTCTTTTCATATTCGTTTCAACTTTTCGAAACGTTTAATTGTGTGTGAAGTTATATATGTCAACAAAAGTAATCACATTTTAGGGGGGGGGGGGGGGGGGGGACTTACTTTTTTGACCCCTTTACTTTCCCAGGTGTGCGGGTCCACTTTAAATTTCAGATGTTCTAAAATGGATGGATTTCTAACCAATTTGATAAAGAAACACGATCCGCACACCTCAGAATTGCAAAAAAAAGAGCTAAAAACAAGTCCACTTTTTGTGCCTTTGAACAGAGTGTTTGCCGGAAATGTAGAATTACATAGTGCATTAACCCATGACCCCGGTGCATGTTCGCTGTGTATAACAGATCGTAACATGAATAATGCAACACGACACGTCACGACATGATTAGTTTCATGGTTCAGTCGCACACTGATTGTGGACCGTATAAATGACGCAATTTGTTGTGCTCGAAAATATCAACGTTTTTTTCCGTTCTTTAAAAAATTAGGAGTATAATCACATTACAAACACATTTTGTGCGAGAGAAACACACACATTTGGCCAAAATGGCACAATAAAAATCCGTTCGTTATAAATAAATGGATATTGCTAAATAATAAAACTATCACAATTATACTCATCGGTCTCTGTGGCGTGCATATGTTGGACATGTCGTTGGCAATCGGTAATCACGGGTTCGATTCCCGTAAATTGCTTGTTATCCTTTTATCTTTTAAACTTGATGGTGGATTAATGTAACATCATTGGTATGTAAATGTTTATGAATTATAAAGATAGCCCATGCGTTTATAGTTTTCTTTTTATTTATTTATCTATTATTTAACTCTTGATTTATTTAACTTTGTATCTAAAAACAATTCAAATGCGTAAACAATTATATTATTGCTCGATAAATAAGTGATTTAAATTGAGTTCAGTTTGATAATGATAGTAAAACTTGTTGTAAAATCATTTTACTAGTGTGCCCAACAATTTCTCCTTTGCACACTTTGTTGTTTATACATTCAGAGATGTCACTTTAGCTTGTTATAGCTAGGTTATTATACAATTGAAAGCAAGTTTGCGACCTCTTTGATTCTAGGCTGGTAACACAATCCCATAGTGCATTTCGTTAAAACAGAGTAAATATTTTTTTCAACTGTACGTACCACGTGATAACCACGATAGTTTTTTTGCAAAATATCGCAAAATGGCGCGGTACCCCCCCCCCCCCCCCCCCTACAAGATATCGTTCGTGTGGATAAAAAGAATAACTGCGCCCTCTTTTGACCAATGGATGTTAACAACTAATATGGCAAATTAACAAGCGAGTCATTGGACAGAAGTATAACTCAGGTGAAAGGATTGATATGCAGCTCCTTGTCGCCCAACAGACATACGTTTCCAGGTACTTTGCCAGCAAATCTATGTGGACACAAAATGCATCCCGCGCAGGGAAACAAGATGGCGACGAGGGATTTACAAATATATTCTTGATACCACATGCTTTCCCAGAAGCTCTCAAATTCATATGCGAGAGGTTTCATAATTATCATATGTGAAGTCAGATGATGGTTCCATCACCCTTTTAGCGTGTACTAAACACAGGGTTATATTACTACCTAAATTAATAGTGCAATGGATCGTACTGATAGGTGTTGCTGTACAATTTGACAGAAAATGTACGTTCCTTCAATTTGAAGGAGTATATACTTGTTGTTCTTTTAGACCTAGCTTGCCACCTACTGTGTTTATGTTGTAAGATAATTAGGAAGACATATGGATTTTAAGATAGAGGTTTATATGGCTGGATTCAAATATGAGAATGTCACTTACCATCTTACTGCCTACGCTTCGACAACAGGCTGTTGTCTTTATCATAACTGTACATGTTCAAAAGTGATAAAATACTGACTGGAACTCACAGCGTTGTTACCAACTGCCTTTATGAAGCCATTCTTTTTTTTTCACTCTCAGTAGATCATCCATCATGTGAATAAGGAAATACTGCACTTTATCTCTATTCATAGTGGTGTCACGCCTCTCTCTCTGATCTCTGATTATAATAAAATATTGTGCATCTTTAAAACAACACTCGACTATATTGTAGTATTTTATTCTCTCTGATATCGATTGCTTTATATCCATCTAATCTATTGTACCTGTCTATGCCTTTAGCCTCTCCCATCTTATAACGCGATTCAGTCATGGTCCATATTGCCAAGAAAAAACTACGGCCCCAACTGACCCATATCAGAGAAAGCTATTTTATCTTAAAATATGTTGATTTTGTGTATGTGGACAAATATCGAATTATATGTGGATATATTTGAATTTGTTTTAAACATTTCTGATTTTTTCTAAAATATTTTGACAAATTTCCAAAACATCAAATTTGTCGGAATGTGTTTAAAATGTTTTGAATATTTTGAAATCCATCGCCTAGTCGCCGATATAGGAATGGGGGATTGCGTATCTTGCGAGATGTTCATGTCAGCCTTGTTGTTCTTAAATGTTAACTAGAAAATTGCACCTATATTCAATTAATTATACGATACAGCTATGGATATGGTTAAAGTTTCCGCTTGATATTTAAACAAATATGTATCCCAAATCGACCATCAACAAAGTATCAACACGTTTAATAACAATCCGGTATTCATATGTCACTTGATAATGTAAACTCATCAATCAGGATGATACCGTTCAATATTCGATAGGCACATTAATCATTCAATAATGTTCATGCCATGTTTTATTTGAGCATAATATGATGAGCGAATGTGATAGATTGCTATTAAAACGATATACGAATTAATTGTGTCAAAATTGATCAATTTGATGGATTCACTAGACTATAGATGATTATATAAAATATAATACAACATGTATGATGTCATTTTGGTGCCGAAATATTAATCATTTACCCTGATGTGTTCGTGCCTTAGGAATTTCATGTCGAGTTATTTACAAATCTTTAGATTGACGACAAAGGTATAAACACCCCAAAACTGTCACTGATGACTGATCAGTGCACCAAATTAATGAAAGGTAGATGTTCCGATTGCTGGCCCGATTTTCAACTTCATGTTTTCTATTTTACATGAAAGATCATCCTTAAAATTGTCGCATTCCAAAGTTTGAGTTGCATAACTCCAACGGTTCTATTTTTAGAACCACAAGGTCACACACAAATTGCCCATTGAGTAGTACACAAACTGGTTGGTGGTTAACCACCTTTGGCAGTGACTGTAATTCACCACATTTTAGCCTATAATTTCTAAACGGAATATTTCTGGCCACTAAGATTTTACAGACGTAATGAGAAAAATATTGGGATTCTTCTGATATCAAAATATGTGAAGAACAAAAATCATAGCCCCAAAAAAGTGATCGGAACATACACCTTTAACACTTTCCATGCTGCTTTTATCTTTACTAATATACTAAACAGATGTTTAAAAAGCCTTTCATAACTACCTTCTAAGTCTATCTCAAGAATCACTGATCCAATACTAGGCACGATTGTATCCGAAATGGGGATGAAATTCAACAATATTGACAGTTTTGAAACATATTTTTTTCTTCAATTTTGGAACTGTCGTCTACAGACGCGCGTGGAAAGAGTTAAACACACTTATTGGTGCATTTCTTTCTTTTTATCGATTTCAAATGTGTTTATTTGTTTTGAGATTTGTGTACATCATGTAAAATAGCAGCATCGAAAAGTCCCGCCATGAGTCTAATTTAATCTGGTGTCCACCAACGAACAGACACAGGCTATTCAAATCAGTAGTGCTGTGTTTCTTGGTTACTGTGTTCAATCATCAGTAACAAGACCCCGAGGGGACACAATATTTTGCGCCAACCTGTAAAAGTGCACACACTTATAGTTATATGATTATGAGAGAATGATACTGTCTCGCTGAAATGATGCTTCGTTAATATCTTAATATCTTAACATGAGTCCAACAGCAGATCGTATGCGTGTTTAACAGAGCTTAAAAGTATTTACAATCTGTGTTTGCTTCTGTACACATGTTATGCCGTAATCGCACTCTTACAACGTAATCAAGATTCCGTGGTATTCCGTGGTAACTGGGGAAATCCCGTTTCCTAAGTAAGTAGACACACCTGATTGACCCAGATAGTTTCACACAACCAAGAGGAACCTACATTTTTCATAACATTGTTAAAAATCGCGTGACAAGATATGAATGATGAATTTTTAAATTATATATATATATTTTTAATTTTTTTATACATGTCGTTCCAAACAAATGTTAAAGACCAGTAAACAATATAGATGAGTGCCATAAATTGTATTATCTTTAGTCTTTACATATTTTGCATTTACGGCACTGATTGGCTGTTTAGTCCGGACTAGAAATAATCTGTATGAACCGAAGAAAATGCTTTCCTAGATATACTTAACAAGCAAGTATGGTCGACAAACAAATTTAGATACGAGTATTCAAATACGAGTATTAATCAATTGTCAAATATTACAATGTAACAAGAATGTCCTATAGCCACTTGTTCTTAACCAGATCCCCAGAGCCTACTAGGATTTTATATGACAATAAACGATAAAAGAAAACGATCTATACTATGTAAGTTTTGAAATTACACCCAACACGGGCATTTCCCAGCGAACAAATATTGATATGAATAGCGGCGTGTAGTGCTTTCTGAGATGTTTGTAGACTCGCCGAACGAATATAGACAGTGCCATTTCCTGAAAAATCAATGCACTGGTGAATTGGAAAAAGTTGCCTCATACATATGTATGTTGACATGAGCTAAACTTGATTTGTTCTCATTTCAGTAAACTGTGTATATGGGACCCTGGACTTTTTCCCCTTATGAAACTTTTATTTGTCACTGTATGGGTGAAAGTAAACAAAATATACTTAGCTTTCTACGTTATGATATGACACTAATATATTTTTTGAGTTACGTTTGACATTTCATGTCGCCTCGAGTATCCTTGATGGCCACTTAGCCGCTTTATTACACGTTCGCACCGTATTTTCACCTACAAATTTTATGTATTATAGAGGACGAGAATTCGACCATCTTCAATAATAATGGGCGCCCGGCTAGCCTCTTCAGCAGGTGAGCGGGTGAGACCACAAGAGGCTGCCGGTGGATGGTCTACTATGGGTTATTTATCTTTCATACACGTTGATATACCGTATACAATGATACAAATAAAGACAATAATTTATTATTCGCATGTATTTATGTTTGAATGAGCCATACAATTATGGACAATTGTGAGTGTGCATCTTTTTAAATGCCGGGGTGTGTGAGTGCGGTCTGTAGCAAATAAATGCACATCCCTTATCGATTTCTGTGATGAAGCTGATTCCGCATCTTTAAAGCATTGTTCTATTTTGCTCGCCATGCATTTCTTCCCACCTATACTAGTACAAATGTAACATAGTGTATTAAAGCCTTTTTGAAGAATGGCGAGCCTGTCAGCAAAAGATGTGGTGAGTGAATTATGTTGTGTTGTTAACTTGTTTGGGAGTGTTTGATAAACAGAAACATCAGCCTAAGGGAATGTGATTTTCTCGCTCAAACGTGTAAAAGTGCCTTATGATGCTTGTGTAATTAAAGGGACATTTGTCCATCGCTTTTATTGAAAGATACAACGTGTTCACAAAGCATGATAAGATGCATTCTAAGTATCATCATGGGAATACATAACAATTATACAAAGCTAACCACTTGTAGCAGTGTGACTTCTGACGCATGAACAAAACGAGATCAGTTGTCTTTTTTTCGAAACATCAAGTTATCTGAATTTTTCTTCCTTCGCTTTTGGATACATTGAAATTTCCTTCTTCTACGTCTATGGTAAATTTCCTCATACGATATATGGATTGTGTAAATGTCACGGACAAATTATTTTAAGATAGAATAAGAGCTTCCGCATTTTAGAAATTTCCGAGTGTAGCTGAACGGTGTCCCCAAGGTAATTGAGTTAAGCGGTGCCAGAGTTTACATAATCTATTGCTGAGGTAGCTTGCCTGATGCCCCTGAGACATGATTCTCCGCGACTTTTCATTCGTACAATGTTTTATAAGGGAATTGAATTTCAAAAAATTATTTATTTAGACATTCACTTATGAAACAGTGGCATCGACTTAAACATATTACACGTTATTTTCAAAAACATAAAAAATAAAGGTAGAATGCATACACATATTTCCATTACAACGATTTGCAAAACACATCAATTAGTTGATAAATAAGTGTTAATAATTATTTACAGTAAGAACGTCATTGGAACGATTTGCATAATGTTTATTGTTAAATTACCAGACATTAAAAGATTCTCCAAAAGTCATCTAAATTATAGAGAGATAGTTCATTTCAAGTTTACGGATTTTATCAACTCTGATTACAATTTAAAGCGCTACATAGAAATAAAAGACATTGAAGATACACCATATCTTGATCGCATGTACATGGGCAGTAAATATTCACATCGGGGTCTACCCGCTAGTCACGATTTATCTAATTTGTCAAGAAACAAAACATACGCATGTATTGACTTAATTCATACACGATTATGCAAATCAAAATTAACAATGCCCGCAGTAAAAATCGGCGAACCCGTGCTGGGTGAACAACGAATCAAAACAATTCTCGTGTTGCGCTCATCGCACTGCAATTATACACTTTCAATGAACGCGTATTTCAGTGTCCTGCTTTGTTATAGGTTTGTAACTACTAAGAGTCTGTAAAACACTCACAATGCTATGGGCGAAAGTGTTTTTCACGCGAGCGTGTTGCATGATTTGGTTTGTTCCCGGGGCTGCGTCCAGATGCATAATATTCGCGATATATATGGTTGCGCGTGGGGGTTTCACGTTTGACCTATCATGTAGCGCGGTCATTTTCGTAAGCTTCCAGTGCGCACTTCCGGGTTTAAGGCACGCATTGGTGGAATTTTGTCCATAGCATTACGACGCTGACTATATATGCAAGCGTCTCGGGAGAGCGCGTGTGTTTATTCAATGTAATCCGTGAATAACGTAGTGACGTCAATGTCTCGTGGAAATTAAATATACTACAGTGACACTATGTTATTGAAATTCGGAGAACAAGAAGAATGGTTACCGAGAGGTTCACGCCCGTATACGGTTGCATTCGTTGATGTAGAAGAAGTGTGAATGTGTTTGAATTTAGTCGATGATATCTTGTCATAGTAGCTTGATTGATCTGCGTTACAAATTACCAGTGACAACATGTTTTGATCTACAAAAGGCACACATGGTTACCGAGAGATTCAGGTATATATTTGGTTGCATTCACCGATTGTCTGCCCAATCTATAATTGTAAACTGAAAGTAAATACATTCTTCAGTGGCTGGTTGACCGGTTCTAAGTTCCCAAGTACATTTGAAGTACATACGTCACAAGACATGGACTTCATTGACCCATGTCCTTGAGAAAGCCCTAAAGGTACTTGGACAACTCACGTAAACTAATTGCTAACAAGTGCTAACTACCTATTAGATCAAATCTCTCTCACCTAAATCAGACCTATCACATCGGTGTATACACACGACGATAGAATCACATATGTTATAGTGTCACCCTGCAATAATATTTAATTTGATTGGCGCCGTGAAATATACCGTAAAGGTTTTACCGAAAATACCGGTAACAAGTATTTACCATCTTTGAAACCTTTGAGCGACGATAGCTCAAGTGACATTGACAATGTGGGTTAATTAATTGGACTAACACTGACAGATGCCATTATAAGAGGTTGGGTTCTACACATTTTCGTGCGTTACTTATCTTCGAGTTTCGAGTTTCGAGTTTTAAAATGTGAATGAAAACGTCTTGTAACACTAAATGCAGGTACCAGAAATATGTGGGTTTTTGAATACAAATTGCAATATTATTGTTTGACTACAATATGTTTTAATGTATTTAATACTAGATCAGTATTAAATTTTTAACATTTCCTAATTGAATGAATAAAATATTGAATTGAATGTATTTACTTACGATATCTCAGTATATAGGCCTATATGTTTCCCTGATGCTTATGATATTATCGAACATTGTCGGTGTTCATCCTTCGTCTCGAAGCCAATGTAAACACGTAGAAAGTGTTTCCCCCAAAATAAACCTTTCAGAATTGGAAGCAATAGTACGAGATAGTAAGATCGTATAAGACCGCTCTTAACGGGAAAGTCATAATGTATATTCAATGTTCAAAGATTATGAACACGGTCAACATTGCAGCTGGCTTAATTTTTAACAACGATGTGCCTCAAAGCACACATCAACAAAATAGTAACACTAGACGTGACGTTCAAGGCGACCCTGAACTCGTATATATCACTTTATATTATAAATGACAGACAATAAAAGCAGGAAATCGCTCAACGTTCAATGGGGACATTTTATTACCATGATTACTTAATAATAAAATTCTTCATATTATGTTAATTAGCGCATAATAATGACGAGCAAATGAGATAAATTACGTTTTAGTCAATCATTTGATGTCCAATTGATCGATAGGATGATTTTTAAACACATAATTGTCTACAAAATACAAGGTTAATTCATCTAATGTTGAATAAACGGGACCAAATACAAAAACAACGCTAGATTGACACCCTCGGCCGACCAGCGCACTTATTTTTTGTTATCGTATTGTTGTTAGTCTTACATAACTTGATATGTATTCTATAGATATTAACAATTGCAACTTAAAACGCGATGGCAATAAGTCAATCGAGATCATACTTTTAAATATTCCCGCATAATAAATTAGGCATTTAGATATGACTGTGAAGTAATAGATTACCCCAGTTTGCTCTAAAAATCGCGATTTACGCTGCGCTTGTTAGTAAGGTAGCGTTATCCTTCGATATAATGGCCTGTCGCACCATGGTCACACCTACGGCAATCAGGCCAGCAATTGTATTGGGCTCCAAAAGTATCAAAACATGAGTAATACACAGGAAGAGCGCGGAGAAAATGTCCGAAATTGACCGATGTTTTACATTCTGTAACGATCAGACCGGCGCTTGCATTACGCTGACAAAATGATCAAAACGCAAAGTCAAACGCATCAAGGTCTCCAAGAACTCTTAACATTACAATATTGGCCCAACATTTATGTTTTATTGGCCCAATATTGGCTTACAATATTGGCGCAATATAATTTGTCATGGGCCCAAGCTTGGCTCAATATTGGCACTCGACAATGGGGGCCACGCTTGGGCCAATATTGGGCCAATATTGGGCGATCTTGGAGAAATGTTTGGTTGGATGGATGAATTCTATCTTTATATTGTTTTATTTCCCCCAAAGAGGAGTGAGCGGACCCCGGGCCAACCCGTGGCCAGGACCAACTTTGGCCAAGGGCAAGCCTAGGACAGGGGAAGAAATCTTCAAGGGACTGGACAAGGCACAAGATCCAAACCAAAAGGCCGGGAATCGTTAACTTTTAACAGCGGCCGCAATCTTTAGACCACGTCAGAATGTGTATATCAAATCAATGGTGTAATTTCCCGCCCCTGGTATATTGTGCCCATTATTGGACCAATATTGGTTGCCAACATGATGTCAATTGAAGAGCGCCAATGTAAAACCAATATTGTTCCAGTATTGGTGACCAAGAGAGTGCCAACCGTGCCAATGCCATTGGCACTCACTTAGTCACCAATATTGGTCCAATATTGGTTGCCAACATGATTCCAATTGAAGAGCGCCAATTTATAACCAATATTGATCCAATATTGGTTGCCAATATGATGCCAATTGAAGAGCGCCAATGTAAAAAACAATATTGGTCCAATATTGGTGACCAAGAGAGTGCCAAAGCCAATATTGCCAATGGGAACCCAATATTGGCCCAATATTGGTCAACAAGATGATGCCAATACCAATATTGCCAATGTTGGGCCTATATTGTGCCAATATATGTATATTGTCTGGGATTGTTGACGTGACTAGTGGGCATTGGCTAGGATACCATGGTCGCACTTTGAGCGATCACCACCGCCGCGTCCCTAACCACTGAGCTAAGCTGCCAACGCTGCCCGGGCAGTTGCGCCCCGGCTTCGATTTCGTACCCACATATCAGCACGGACGATGACTTCATCGAATCCATTGCTGTAGCATGCGGGTGGACATTGTTTTTGGCCGTAGTGAATCGTAGTGTCTAGGAAGGTTATGGTTAAAGGCATATTATGCGATCATTTCCATGGGACGCCCTCTATACTTTTTATACGATTCCTAATTATTCCTAATCATGGTTTTAGTGTGAATTTAGAATGTAAATAAACTGTCCTACAGCAGGACAATTTATTTTCTACCTCTTTAAACCATGATTTTGAAGTAATTTGGAATCGTATTGCTCTGTAACTCAGAATATATTTATGATTTATGATCAGAAATAGAAATCTGCAAGAAAATCTGCTTTAAAAAAAAACAAGGATAAAGGGCGTCCCAAGGAAAAGATCACATTATATGCTTTTAAATGGCTACAAACTGAAACTTCTAACGTGCTATATATAAGTAAAACCTAGTACTCTTCGGAGGGTTATCTACATGTGTTTTTCATACAATAGTATAATAGTACAATAGTATACCCAAAAGAATGAAACTATTGAAATCGTGAAGATTCACAGGACATATTGTTTTAATCCGATCATTACAAACAGGGCTTTTATTACACGTATAGATTACAATACATGATAGCTCACACGTGTATTCCCCACAACCAAGGTAGACAAATGTAGGTCTATATTTTGAACTGATATACAGGGCGTGTCAAAAAAGTGTCCCATGAGTTAGAAACATAATTAAAAATACATCCCATGCTTTTACGTTTTATAAAATATATAGACATTAAGCCCTATTAGTCTTCGATCAAATGCACTTCATCCCATTGAGTTTTACCACTTACCTTATTTATGATCAATTAAGTAACAAGAGTGCGAATCCCACACTGGCCACGTTTGTGGAAGAAAATGACTTTCAACTGAATAAATGCCTTTTTGATTCCAATGATTCACTTTTCTGTGGTTTGCCATGGATTATATGGATAAAAATATGTGTTTCTGCTCATATTATGTGACTATGAAGATTTAGTAGGTAGATGTTTATTGATTTTATTGACTATGTTCAATTACACACTGAATGGCGATTCTAATAAAAGAGTTCTCTGCACATGAAAAGTGGCCGAAGCGGAATTGTTTGACATGCCTGAGAAGATTTGCCATCATTTGATAACGAAAGCTCGCAAAATTTCTTATGAAGCATTGATTATTAGCACTTCACGTCCAACTTTTGTATTTTCATGGCCATATATATAACAATTTAAGCCAAGTCGAATGCGAGAGATATTTACCTCTGACGTATAACCTACTAGAAACGAGACCGTTTGTCAAAACATTGCTGTCGGAATTTAATTCCTACGCATTTGAACACATTCATGTTTCCTTCCTTTACATTTATTGAAAATCCCTGCATACGAAATAAATGTCACGGACAAATTATTTAAAGATAAAAACAAGCACTTTCGTATTTTAGCAATGTTCAAGTAGTAAATGATATCCCAAGGCAATTGAGTTAAGCAGAACCCGATATTATAAATACATCTAGGTGATTCCGAACGCCATCTAAATAATAAGTGATGATCATGGTGTTTCGTATACTGGTCTCAGGTGTATTTAAAAATAAGTTTCCCCAAAAAAATGCCAGCCATTGGCAGTAAAATGCCTGTGTGTTAGTGGTTTCATCAGGAATCAACAACACAAGGGGAGATGCTAGAATATGTGGCGCATGTTGGCTTCTTTGTGTCGAAGATTTGTTACAATTATTTCATCTATTGAGTACAATAGTACATGTTATAACTCAGGAAGCTTTTAGATTATAGTACACTTAGAAGTCTCTTGAGTTCTGATGCTGTCTATTAGTCAAGTGTAAACTCAGTTCATTGACTTTATTTGTGGCGTGGTTAATTTGCTTCTTGTTCACTTATGCATCGCTATAATTACGCATAAAAGGTAGATGAAAATACGATGCGACTAAGTGGCCATCAAAGACACTCAAGTCAACATGTAATTCAAGCGCAAACCTAAACTGATTTGATGATGTAGAAAGTTACGAATAATACGTGAACCTTCCTCTTTACACTGACAAGTAAAGGTAAATGACAAAACGAGCAAGCAATGGGTCCCATGTACACAATCTATTAAAAAAAGAGTAAGCCAGGTTCTGATAAAGTCAATATACATATCAGGCAACGTTTACACATAGAGGTGCTCAATCTGACAATTGCGCAAATAGTAATTAATAGCAACTTGACTGCTAGCATGATTTTTATTGCTAATGACTTGCAAAAATGCGCATTTATCAAAATGTATCGTTTATATAGTTGCTATTATGATGTTAAATAGCGCGAATATGAAACATTCTGAAAATTGCAAAGAGGTCTTATTGTATAAGTTTTGAAATTAGCGCATGTTAGCATCAAAGTAGCAAGTCGTTTATATAGTCGCTATTATGATGCTAAATAGCGCGAATATGAAACATTCTGAAAATTGCAAAGAGGTGCTTTTGTATAAGTTTTGAAATTAGCGCATATTAGCATCAAAGTAGCAAGTCGTTAATATAGTTGCAATTATGATGCTAAATAGCGCGAATATCAAACATTCTGAAAATTGCAAAGAGGTGCTATTGTATAAGTTTTGAAATTAGCGCATATTAGCATTAAAGTAGTAAGTCGTTAATATAGTTGCAATTATGATGCTAAATAGCGCGAATATGAAACATTCTGAAAATTGCAAAGAGGTGCTATTGTATAAGTTTTGAAATTAGCGCATATTAGCATTAAAGTAGTAAGTCGTTAATATAGTTGCAATTATGATGCTAAATAGCGCGAATATGAAACATTCTGAAAATTGCAAAGAGGTGCTATTGTATAAGTTTGGAAATTAGCGCATGTTAGCATCAAAGTAGCAGGTCGTTTATATAGTCGCTATTATGATGCTAAATAGCGCGAATATGAAACATTCTGAAAATTGCAAAGAGGTGCTTTTGTATAAGTTTTGAAATTAGCGCATAATTATTAGCATCAAAGTAGCAAGTCGTTAATATAGTTGCAATTTTGATGCTAAATAGCGCGAATATCAAACATTCTGAAAATTGCAAAGAGGTGCTATTGTATAAGTTTTGAAATTAGCGCATATTAGCATTAAAGTAGTAAGTCGTTAATATAGTTGCAATTATGATGCTAAATAGCGCGAATATGAAACATTCTGAAAATTGCAAAGAGGTGCTATTGTATAAGTTTTGAAATTAGCGCATATTAGCATTAAAGTAGTAAGTCGTTAATATAGTTGCAATTATGATGCTAAATAGCGCGAATATGAAACATTCTGAAAATTGCAAAGAGGTGCTATTGTATAAGTTTGGAAATTAGCGCATGTTAGCATCAAAGTAGCAGGTCGTTTATATAGTCGCTATTATGATGCTAAAATAGCGCGAATATAAAACATTCTGAAAATTGCAAAGTGGTGTTATTGTATAAGTTCAAATTTCCTCGTTTAAATCCATGCTATTATAATGCTTAATAGCGCAAACTAGAAAACATTTTGAAAGTTGCATGCTGCAGATGCTATTAGCGAAATTAGGCGTTTATGAAAAAAGTGCCTCACGGGTCTCGAGCTATTTTGTTTTTTCGTTAGCACAAAATGCTCGCTATTAGTGCAATTATGCGTTTATCAAGAAGTACTTATTATCTATTTTGTTTTTCCTTTCGAACACATGCTTTTGTTGCTACTAGCGCAATTATGCGTTTATGAAAATGGCCGGGGAAATGGCTTACAGCAGATAATACGGCAGCGCCATCCTGGTTCCCAAGATTGTGTTTCTTCCTTAGCACACCATGCTCGCTATCTATTAGCGCAATTATGCGTTTATCTAGAACTCTTTTTGGCCACTTTTATATTGAGTTGGAACATCCAGTACAGTTAAACCGTTATTTCCTGTCAAATCGGTTCAATAACAATTAGCATTTTCATTGAATATGTTTAAGCAAAGATGTTTAAATATGCGGTCCGTGGTGAAGGGACCCCCTTCACATCCTTTTGAGAGAACAGACGACGGTGGCCACGCGAAACCTAAATATTGAATTCGTATTGAAATAACACGTAATCGCGAATGCTAAATACCGTTGGAGTTGGCCAACTAAATTGTAAATGCTATTTTCTGAATTATTTTCATCGTAAACCGGGCGATACTAATACGTCACATTTAAAGGCTAGTAGGCCGATTAAATAGACTCTTTTTGGCCACTTTTATATAATGTATTTCAATTTCAAAGGATGTTTATATAGAGCCCCGCAGGGCTCCGGAAGGCACACTAAATCTAATAAAAATCATACCAATACGTCTCATACTATTTAAAGGCAAGCATTTATTATAATCGGCTTCTTTATGCGATTTTTATATACTTTAGTCCAGTAATAAAAGATAATGCATTTCAATGCCAAAAGATGGGTCGTTTTTTAAAAGCGGTCCGAGGTGATTAGTCCTGTTCTGGAAGACACACTAATCAAAAATCATACCAATACGTCACATTTCAAAGGCAAGTATTAAATAGACTCTTTTTGGCCACTTTTGTATAATGCATTTCAATGCCCAAAGAAGCCCAATGATGGGCCGTTCTTTAAAAGCGGTCCAAGGTGCAGAGGACCCCCTTGTCCGTAACCTCCAATAGCGGAGCATGTTTATATGAGGCCCCGCAGGGCTCCGGAAGACACACTAATCATACTAATACGTCTCATACTATTTAAAGGCAAGCAATTATTATATTCGGCTTCTTTTTGTCTACTTTTTAAAACTTTAGTCCAGTAATCAAAGGTAATTGTACTTGATTGGGTTGGAACATCATGTACAGTAAACCGTTATTTCCTGTCTAATCGGTTCAATTACAATTAGCATATTCATTGAAATATGTTTAAAGAAAGATGTTTAAATATATAATGGATCGTTCTTGTAAAGCGGCCAACGCATTTCAATGCCCAAAGATGCCAAATGATGGGCCGTTCTTTAAAGGCGGTCCAAGTGCAGAGGACCCCCTTGTCCGTAACCGCACAGAGCGGAGCATGTTTATATAGAGCCCCGCAGGGCTCCGGAAGACACTCTAGTCATACTAATACATCTCAAACTATTTAAAGGCTTGTATTTATTATTTAAAGGCAAGCATTTATTATAATCGGCTTCTTTATGCGATTTTTATATACTTTAGTCCAGTAATAAAAGATAATGCATTTCAATGCCCAATGATGGGTCGTTTTTTAAAAGCGGTCCGAGGTGATTAGTCCTGTTCTGGAAGACACACTAATCAAAAATCATACCAATACGTCACATTTCAAAGGCAAGTATTAAATAGACTCTTTTTGGCCACTTTTGTATAATGCATTTCAATGCCCAAAGAAGCCCAATGATGGGCCGTTCTTTAAAAGCGGTCCAAGGTGCAGAGGACCCCCTTGTCCGTAACCTCCAATAGCGGAGCATGTTTATATGAGGCCCCGCAGGGCTCCGGAAGACACACTAATCATACTAATACGTCTCATACTATTTAAAGGCAAGCAATTATTATATTCGGCTTCTTTTTGTCTACTTTTTAAAACTTTAGTCCAGTAATCAAAGGTAATTGTACTTGATTGGGTTGGAACATCATGTACAGTAAACCGTTATTTCCTGTCTAATCGGTTCAATTACAATTAGCATATTCATTGAAATATGTTTAAAGAAAGATGTTTAAATATATAATGGATCGTTCTTGTAAAGCGGCCAACGCATTTCAATGCCCAAAGATGCCAAATGATGGGCCGTTCTTTAAAGGCGGTCCAAGTGCAGAGGACCCCCTTGTCCGTAACCGCACAGAGCGGAGCATGTTTATATAGAGCCCCGCAGGGCTCCGGAAGACACTCTAGTCATACTAATACATCTCAAACTATTTAAAGGCTTGTATTTATTATATTCGGCTTCTGTTTGTCTACTTTTTAAAACTTAAGTCCAGCAATCAAAGGTAATTGTACTTGATTTGGTTGGAACATCATATACCATGAAACCGTTATTTCCTGTCAAATCGGTTCAATCACAATAAAAATATTCTCTGAATATGTTTAAACAAAGATGTTTAAATATATAATGGGTCGTTCTTGTAAAACGGCCAACGAAATTATGATGCGATGAGTATTGGGTTATTCTTTACTTGATCATATTATAACGAACAGAGATATCTAAATATATGATGGGTTGTTCTTAAAAGCGGCCAACAAAATTATGATGCGAAGAATATACTTTAAGTCCAGTAACTAGAGATGCCCAATGATGGGTCGTTCTTTAAGAGCGGTCCGAGGTGCAGGTATCCCCCTTATGCGTATCTGCCTAGAGCGGACATGTCTATATAGAGGCCCGCAGGGCTCCGGAAGACACACTATTCCAAATCATACTAATACGTCTCATACTATTTAAAGGCAAGCATTTATTATAATCGGCTTCTTTTTGTCCACTTTTATATACACACATATACATGTATATACATGTTTTGTTTTGTTTGGACGATCCGTAAGCAGTAACCCTAGATACCCTCTCACTTTTTAGAAAGTTGACTATTTATTCTGCATGCCATTACCATTGTTTTATCTTAAACATGGTTGGCCTATCAACTCTACATACAGAGGTCTCTGTAAATAGGACATTTTAAATTTATTTTGTCTCTTCCCTAGCAGCTAAAACTCAGGGGAGAAGACACTAAGTTAAAAGTGTTAGGAAGACATTCAAAGTTAAGAATGTTTAGAATTCTTTTTAAGTTAAGATTGTTAAGAAGATATTCTAAGATAAGAATGTTAAGTTTTCGGTACAGTAGACCAGCCAAAGGCAATACATGTGCTTTAAAATAATTTATCACGGTATTTTTTTGTTACAGCTTGACACCCAGGCTACACAAGTGTTACACAAGGGAAAAATTGGAAAAAATGGCTAGCGCCCTCTTTGACTGGAATCGCGAACCGGAAAATGACTGTGGCCACGCCTCCTGAATATAAGCTGCAATATCAACGCCGCCGAGTGACGCTATACGGCATTGCTTCGCCTGCCTCACTGTAATATTTAGTTATAATACCAGAAGATGTAGTCTATTGTCGATGAAAACGCTATATTTGAATGGATCATATGTTCCAAATGTGGAGATATTAGAGAAATAGCCCATCAGATATCACTATCTATAGGATTGTAAGATAAAAGAACAAATGGGCAACTCCGGATAGCTTATCCCATGGTGGTGAGATTATTTAAAATCTATGAATCATGGACTTATCAGACTGATAAGTTCATGTATGAATCAAGTACGGGTACAATTCAAAGCTTATTTTCTCGATGATTTAAGCTCACACCATATTTATTTTTGGCGTTCCGGACTTTCTTATATATTAAAGTTATATTTTATTCTCATTTGAAAACAACCCGTGTAATACAACGTCTAATATTTTGAAATTTCGAACTACTAAACTGTGTTCACCAAAACTATAAGTATACAAATAGTCTAGCGAGGTTATATCCCTTTCAAATATCGCGCGTCAATTCCATGAATAACCTGAATGGACTGTAATAACGATGAATGACATATGATTGATTTCTTTTGATTCACTTTATACCTGAGTCTGCAGTGCCCATCAAAATCACCTATGGTGCAATGCAATGCAAGGCCACGGGTCAATCTCTACTATTGATTGAGATAATGATATGAATACTAGTAGGTCACGCGTTATGAACTCGCCTCCCAATAGGGTGGTGCCGTTACATTTTTTAGTTTCATGCTGTCATTTTCCTCAAATATTTTTAAAACCACAAAAGCTATCTCAACAAATTTGGTATCATTTTAAATCCCTAATAACAAGCTATCTGCCTGCAAAATGGCATTGGTATAGCTAATACAGAATGGGTGATACAGCTGTTTGATGTTTGGGGACAAGGGGTGGTGCTGGAAGGGGTGTCGCTGGAAGGGGTGCCGCCTGTACAAACTCAATGGGGATAATCCCATGGTTTGTTCTTTTTACAATAACTAGTCATCTCTTAATGTTACAAACACCATTCTGGTCCCATTTTAAAGGATAATTAGTAGTCTTTAAGTATGTGGTTCAACAGACTTGTCAACTATTTGTAACAACTAATTAATTATGGATAAGACCATGAACATCAACTTTCTTCCTATTCGCTACACAGTAAACATGAATAATCAGCACTCAATTTACCGGATTTATAAAAATGACTATAACAGAAAAAGTTTTCAACCTATATAGCAAAAGTATACATTTTTGGAAAGCTTGTAACTAGAGGAATTCAGAAATGCAGTTTATATCAGGGAAGGGTTCATTCTTAAACAAATATTTTTGAAAATTCTAAAAATATATAAAATAAAAATTGGAGATATTCACTAGCCGGTATAATTACCATACCGACGTAGTAACTTTGACAATTATATATCATCTAATGCAAGCGTGTGCAACCTGCGGCCCGCGGGCCACATGCGGCCCGCCGACCTCTAATCTGCGGCCCGCGAAGCAATCCTATAATTCCCATTGATGCGGCCCGTTTTAACCGGAACTCCTTAGTTTTACACAAATGGCGGGTTGATTTAGTCTTATAGTAGGGTGACGCGCTGCATTATAGGTAAATATGACTCAAGGGGTGATTGCGTGTATAAACAGCGAGTATAAAGAGGAAATTACACGAAGAGAAGCAGGTATTCCATGAGCAATGGACTTCCCCTCTCCCTATTACTCCTCCTCCGGACGTGTTTTGGAATGCTTTGACAATCACTGCGGCCCGTGAATAGATCTGAAAATCACAATGCGGCCCGTGTGGTAGAAAAGGTTGCACATGCTTGATCTAATGGGTAATTTCATGAGAAATTCAAATATGTAAAGTAAATAATGATAGGGGTAGGTATAAAAAATATATGGATCTCGAATTAAAAATTAAAAACTCTGATATTTTTCCGAACATTTCCGATCATACCATTTTAGTTCTTGGTCGTACTATAATTTCAATAGCATATTTGGTTTCCTCATGCAATTTCCCTTCAGAAAATGTATACTTTTATTACCTCAGGGGGGTATACAAGCAAATATAAATGTGTAAAGTTAAAATCATGTCGTGAAAGCCAAAATCCCTGTGTAACGCGAAAGGAGGCGAGCTTAAAACACATGACCAGTATTGAGATAAGTCATTGATGTCTGACCGTGCAATCGATTTAGGGATTGTAATTTAGTGAAGTATCTATCAAGCAGGAATTAACGTTTTTGTTGGGTTTACCGAGTAACATTTGAATTGCATAACGTCTTACTTTGTGATAACATGTTCTCGTGCACTTGATTGAACGCGAACATTTGAATTGCATTCAACAAAATGTGTACAAACGAAATATTTGCTCTAGAATTGATAATTCTATAAATAATTTATTAGTCATGTAAAGCATAGAAATCATCACAACCAAGTGTTGAAAATATCCTGGGAGTTGAATGATAAATTATATTTGGGTGTAAAAAGCTGATGACATCACAAGTTTCGAAATAGCTCAGTCTGTAGAGCTTGGAACTCTCAATCAGCATACTGTAGGTTCGAATCTTGGTAGATCCGTGTAACCAACTTCTTCCTTTCTTTATTATTTCGGGTTTATTTAGTTATTTAGTTATTTAATTATCTATTTACATCTATTAAAAAAAAGACTTCACGTATTTACTATTTAATCATATTGATCATTTGTTCTTTTGTTTAACTTTCTTGCATATTGATGGGTTTATTTATTACTTATGTGTTCATTTGATTTTCGGTTAATTAAACATTTCATTGATGTATAATATATAAGCTACTTATTCATTTATTTAACTAGTGATTTAATTAAGTAACTCATTAATATATTCATTTATTAATTTACATTAATTAATTATTAATAAATATTTCGATGTGGTTAAGCTGATAAACTTATCTTTTTAAGAATAACAGTATCCCACTGTGTTTCAATTCGTATTGAATCTATACACAAACTATTAACATTAATGATCATTGTTTATATGTGTTCAAAACTATTAGGTTTTATTCGGCATACGTCTTGTGAAATGCCAAAAGTTTAGCATGCTCATAGATGAGAGTAATTTAATCTGTCATACATGCAGTCTGAATGTCGTATCCAGCCCATACTAAAGCGTGTTCAGGTTATTTAGAAAATAAATAATAATAAACGCGTGGATAACACTGGATTCAAAATAGCCCGCGCTCTAAATAATGAGGTCGTACTACAAATTAAACTGAATGGTGGTAATCGATTGGCCATCCACTATTCACTATCGAAGTGTTACGTGTAATGTAAACCAATTATTACCATATCAACTGGATCACGCTTTCAAGTCCTTAACACCGATCAAAATGATCGCCACATAAAGTCAATGGGATGTGCTAGTATTAATAAAGGTGCATGACCCACTTACCGGGGAGTTATATAATAACTTCGATAGTGAATAGCAATATGCCGTGTCAGACCTGGATCGCTGCGCATGAATGGTATATTTGTCTCAGGATAAACAATCTCGATAAATACTAAATAAAAGTAACATAGACAAAACGACATGCTGTGATAGGATTCGAACCCGTAACCTCTGAATTTCAAATCCGACACTTTACCGCTAAGCTAAATCTATTCGATGTAAATGAAGTAAGAACAAACCATTATATAGTTGATCATACCACTACTCTCTAAATCAGAAGCTTAAAATGCTTTATATTTCTTATTCTAAGCGTTTTTAACACATGGTCTTAGCCGAAAAGCTGTTTATATGCACTAAAAGAATTTAATTTTGATTTATATGACACGAATAACAACTATTTGAAACAATTTTAAAGGCTTTTTCGTTCGTACACACTTCGTTTTGTCGATTAACATCCACAGCCTATCGTTGCATCATGGGGCTTAAACGATGGGTATGCGATGACTCGGGTACGTAACCGAATCGTGTGACTTCTGTCCAGGACAATCGCTTGAGAGGAACAAAAGATTTGAACTGTCAATCAAAAATAAACCGAGACTAGATAAACTAGACATCAAGCGAGGGCGCTCTCGAAAATGTCCCTGCTCTAAGACTTGTGGCTAATTCAAGTCCTTAAATAGTTAGCTTTCGAATGAAGGGGGTGACAAGAATAGAAATCGATTTTTGGGCCGTTTTCAGCATAAAAATACCATTTTTGGGTAAAAATATGTTTTTGCGTTCTCTGTGTAAATGTTATCTTTGAACAATTTACTATCCACCAATGATCAGTTCGACGTCGTTTAATGTTAAAAAAGGCACAAGGGAGTACAAAAGGGCGCTTTTCTAAGGTTTATAGTTTTATTTGCCATTTATATTCGCTAATTGATTAATCTATCACATGATGCTTGATTAAATCAACAAACTATTTTGCCATGACATGACATGGTCTATGACATACATGTATATAGGTATTGTTATGATGACAAAGAGGGTAAAATTTAACAGTAAAGGGGCATTCAAGGGTTATTTAACATGAGTGTATAGAATAAGTAATTGTAAATTAGAGGCGTATCTAGGCGGAGTCTTCCATGCATCCCAGGACTCCCTAAACCAACTTTTTGAACTTACTTTTATGGGCCTAAAACATTAGGGGTTTAGCAACATTAATTTTATTTTTCTAAAGGGTTATTCAGGATGGCATCTAAAATGGCCGCCAAAATAATCAAATCTAAAAAGGATCAGCCAACAAAATGATGATGGTATATATAGGATATAAATGATGTATATTAGACTACACTCTCAGCAAAACAAATCGGAAAGGGTTCTTTGTGTAAGCTCGGGGTTCGATGTAGAACCTTCTGCACTCAAGGAACCTTTAATGGTTCTAAGAAGGATACAAATGGTTCCAAACCCAGAATGAAAGGTTCTTCCTGAGTCAATGGTTCCTTATAGAACCCTACAATACGAAAAAGGGTTCCATGAAAAGCTGTGAGAGTTCTTTATAATGACTTGCACTTAAGAACTATTTGACACACGGGTCCCAGCCAACATCGATCGTGGACCCACGGTGGGCCCTCATGGGACCCTTAATATTTTGTCCACTTTGGCCTGTTTAGCGCCCGGACTTTTTGATCTTCTTGATTCCGCCCTTTTTCGGGAAAATTGCCTTATCAGCAATAACAATCTTTATGCAACTTACAAAGAAGGAGGCCTGCTTGAGAATTGGTTCCACAGAAAACCATGATAGGTAAATCGGTGAAATACAAAACAAACATACTTATTTGCCTTAACAGCCATTTCTATAAACGCAAAATAGCGCTAGTTGCAAGCGCAGCATTCATTGGACATAAATAACATGATAGATAATATGAATTTCCAGATAAAAGCACAATTGCGCTTACGATAATGCGTACGAAAACACACAAGTGCTCCCGAGAGTTTATAGCCCTTTTTTCATAGCTGCATAATTGCGCTAGTACACTGCAAAAAGGTTGCTTAAATATTTACTCAACATTGTACACAACGTTGTTGAAGTATGCAACCGCTCAACAGTTGCGTAACATTTACCCAGCACCGTTAAATAACATGTTTTCACCAACAGTTGAACAATTCCAGTTACTCAATAGTTGCACAATTTTAATTACAAAACAGTTGGATATTAGTAATTAACCATTCGTTGGCCATTTAAATACCAACTGTTGCTTAATTTGTGAATTGTTTTCATTATATATTGAGCATTTTTGTATAACTGTTGCTTAATTTATCAAATGTACCCATATATTAGGTGTTTTAATGCAAATTGTTGCTTATTTGTGACAAGTTGTTATTATATATTTTGCATTTTTGTATAGCAACACGGGGTAGGCAAATAATGGGAATTCTAGGCGATGCAGCAGAGCTACATACGTCACTTCCTCTCGGTAGTGAACCGGTAACTTGTAATGGGAAATCTGGGCGATGCAGCAGAGCTACATACACCACTCCCTCTCGGTAGTGAATCTGTAATTTCTTTTATCATGTTATTTAACTATATATACATAATATCTTACATCTCTTATCATTGGTGTTTTTTGTTGTGGTTGTTGGGCCAACAGCCTGTCTGCTCAGTTAGTGCGGGATAGGAATGGCAATTTGTTCATTATGAATTTCATACAGGATTGCTAATCTGTTATTTTTTCGTCTTTGCTCTAAGGAGTGCCACTGTTGGTCTTGTAAAATATTTGTTACCGTGCCCTCTGTTCTTTTGTGGTTATTGGTTACAAATCGAGCTGCTCTGCGCTGTACTGCTTCTAGACGTGATATGTTGCTTGCATTATGGGGGTCCCATACAGCAAAGGCAAACTCAAGATGCGGTCTCACAAGTGCGAAGTATTTTGTTGTTTCACGTTCTTCGCGCACTTCCAAAGATTCCTGCGGCTAAACTAAAGAGAGTTATTAGCTTTTACAGTGACATTATGAATGTGATGTGACCATTCAAGATTATTGCTGAGTTCGACTCCCAGATATGGATAATGGGATATATTTTCAAGGATATCATTATACATTTTATAAACATACTCAGTAGGAGCTCTCTTGGTGGTGACACGTAGGGTTTTGCATTTACGAGTATTAAATGACATCTGTCATGTAGACGGCCATTCTACTAGAGAGTTAATATTACTATAATATAACTCGAGGCCTAGCCTAAACTATTTCATGTGTGGCTTATAATTATTTGCCCGTCCGTACGGCGATGTGTGTAGAGGTGCGTATAGTGCCACGGTAGCACGCCCATGAACGCCAATTCGCGCCCATGCGCGCGACGCGTTCCCACGGTATGATTACTCGGTAGTACTCGCAACGCACAGTATCCTGCAATTCTAGCAGCATTTTTTTGCCAAATTCGAATGTTTTTGGAGCCAATTATTATGATTATTAACCAACTGGAATATATTTGAAACACTTTCAGTAATTTCCTCTATATTTCATGCAAATTAGGCGACACTTTGATCAAAACAGAGTACTTAGGATAGCAAACACACTCCTGTGACCCTTACACACCCCAACACACCCCACCATTTCCAGATTTATAAAACATTTATGGGCTCTGAAGATGCAGTGTGGTATCATCGCCAAATTTTCTATTCGACTGAACTATAGATGATCAGCTCCAAATTGACGATGTCTCTTTACAGCTGCAAATGAATACAGAAGGAGGCCGCGAAGGGATGAAGGTAACAAGCGCACTGTGCAACGTATGCGTGATGCGTGCGTGCAACCAAAAATCGTGTGCGTATGCCCTTAAACTCGCGCGTACGCTTGGATTACTTTTGCGCGCGGAGAGATACAATCCGAAATGTCTCGTCAATTGGAAACTGATTATAGTTTGCGTGAAGTGCACCTGGATTAGAATAGATTGTTCTTAGAGAAAATTGTCAATCCAGAACAGCTAAACGGTGTCGTAGCTAAGATTGAAACATTGCACATTGTCGACAAAATGTACAATAAAATGCACATATTTCTGACGTTTAGAGTAGTACACAGTCAACAATATATTGTTACTTTTGGAAATACAAGCGCGAAACGTACAAACAAATATGATGTGTAACCTCAAAATGGTTGAATTTAAAGTATGTTTTTTCTCCCTTGTTGTTATTTGTTTAGTCCCGTCGATATGCCGTCGTCTAATGATTCATATGCAACTGTGCAAATCAATGGACAAAATAAATTTGAAGGCGTATCACAAAGAACTATCATCTGCAGTTTTATATTTTATGAACTTTTTCAGAAGATGATATTCAACCACTTTAGTGTCACAGTCAGTACTGTAATGAATATAATATAAGTCATACGTGAAACGTAAAGCTATATGGAACCGGCCCCAGGGTATAATTAGTCACATGAACAAACATCGAATGAAATGATATTATTTCTTACGTGTTTGGAAAACGGCAATGCTGTTTTATAATCAACCTGTCAAAATAGAAGGTATAGATTGATGTTGACATGTACACTGGACCTGACTTACTTTTTTAAGATGAAAATAAATTAAATGAATATGTAATGATAATGACAATATTTTAAATAGGAACATTAGGCTATTCCAGATCATAATGTGCACACACCCTATAGAGGGGGTCGGATTTCCGTATTTTTTAGGTTTGAATGATCATCGGAAATTCATACTTTTTTAGGTTCCAGTGATTAGTGGAAATGCATAATATCTGTTCTACATAAACTCCTCCCTATAGAGGAATTCGGAAATTAACACTATTTTCTATTTTCGGTTTAAATGATCACCGGAATTCCAGACAATTTCTATTATGCATAAACTCTCCCTAAGAGGGGTTCGGAAATCCAGACTTTTTCAGATCAATTTGGACCGGAAATCCAGTTCCTTTTCAAATTTGCTCTCGGATATCTGGGAATTTTCAGAAATTATAAATTACCCTTCTATAGAGTGTGTGCGCATATTATCTGGATTAGCCCATTTGCAGAGCTGGTTACCAAGAGGTTTTGGATGCATTCACCGATGATCTACGCAATTACTGTAATTCAAGACACTTCAATGGCCAGTTGACCGGACTGCAGTACATCAGTGACACATGTCCTTGAGAATGCCCTATAATGTACTTGAACAATTCTCTTTTAAGTAATTACTAATAAGGGTTAACAACCTCTGAGATTCAAATATATCTCACCTATATCAGACCAGTCAGACAAGTTGCTCGACCACATAATCGAAAATAATCTCATTCTCTCATGAAAGGAGTGGCAGTTGAGTGAAAATATTTCGCATTATGAGTAATGATAAATTGATGAATGTATTTTATATTTTGTTTGCTTTTGCAATATTATGACATTCCATACGAAAATGATGCAAAACACCAGACTAAGACATCGGGAGCCATACATAAAGCGCAATATACCTCAGGAGCCGTTTGATATGGGTGAAAACCGGGTATTTTTGGTTAATTTCAAACCTCTCAATTATCAGAATTAACGCCACTGCGTTGCGGTTTAGTACAGATTGACGATATTCTTTGAACGTGAGAGAATGCTTCTTCAGATGCACTTGACAAAATAAGTTAAGTCGACCGGAAATCTTGCCAGTGAAATACCACACTGCATTGTCCAAATATAAACACATCTCACCCCCTTCTCTTCCCCCTTTCTCTCCCCTCTCTAATTTTTTTTGATCCGCTACTGATGACCGTCACAGCTTGACCTCCGCGGTCGTGACGGGCCTCTGACACTATATTCCCGTCGGATTTTTTTCCGAAACAACTGGCAAACCGACATTAAAACATTTAGTATTTGACGGGAAACCGCCGAAATTCGCGTACAACATGTAGAAACGTCTTATGAAAAATAGCTTCATATTAAAATCATCGTATGAATGATAGACCCCATTATGTCTTTCCTAACACAGACTGACCGCCCTCACAGGCGCATTATTTGAGATATCACAGTTAAGGTTTGTCAGGGATTAGCCTATGAACAATCTCCTGAATATCTAATACTGTATTAATGTAATCGATATTGAATATGGTTAAAAAGTACTTTTATTAAATTTTATCGAGAAAAAGGCTTTAGATTTCCCAGAAAATAACTTGAGAAAATAAAACGATACAAATGTATGGTTAATATGTTTTATAGACCTAAGATAGCTGTGAAATATCCCAATCATACATTTTGTAAAATTTAAACTCAATCCAGTCTATATACATATCGACGACGCAAATTTGAGGCTGCACATTTTGCTGGTTCCAAATAATACTCATGATCAATTGGAAAGGAGCTATTTTTGAGTACCATTCAAGTCAGCAACATTTTCAGATCGCTACCAAATATCTCAATTATTACATATTTACTAGTAGGTACTTTTAAAGTTCAACGCAATGCAGTACACCAAATGGTGACGTGGTATAGTGGTGAGGTTATGGCGGCGATCAATAACATATCATGTTGGTTCGACTCCCGCTATCGCCAACTTTTTCTCGTTCATTTGTCTTGTATCTTAAATAACGTGTTTTATTCTGTAGTTAAACATTGGAATTATTATTTCTGTTATTTTGTCTCGTTCAAGCCAGTGTTGCAGGTATGATGTGAAAGTATTCTTACGCTAGATTAAATTACTGCGGCGGCCATCGTCTGTGTATAAAAGACAAAAGATGATGTCGTTTTGGCGCAATGGATTGCTAATTGTAGACTGTCTCCGTTATGCATTTTTCAATTGCAACCCTGGCCCGGGACTAGCGAGGATTTGGGCCGGGACGTTCAAATTGCCAATGTGACGTCCCCGCTACAGTCGCGTACGTTCCTCGCAGGTCGGGCACCATTTTTTTTAACGTTCCTGCTACAGTCCGGCCCCCGGCATGTCCCGGGGGTTGCAATTGATTATTACATAAGAGCCCCATCAACGTCGAACATGCGATATGTTCGAAGGTTGAAGGAATCAGTCTAGGCTAAAAAGCAATAGGACACACACTTTCCGTAAAATGAATATCATTTTAATCAAGCTTATTACCAAAAGTGAGTCAATAAAGCACACAACAACTTCATTTTGACAGAAAAAAACACATTTTTATCTTGTTTTCTATTGTCTTTTTTTATTAATAGATCTCTTTTACTTGAAAAAAATGTATTAACTGCTATATATACAGGTATGAGAAAACCATTGTAACCCATCACTTCAAAACAGACTAGTTATCTCCAAATACGACTAACTTATTGAAATAGAACATAAAACGCAGATGTTGTGTAACTTATGACAGGTATGTATGAGGTATCAAATCCTTTTAAAATTTCTTTATACCGACAATGGCCGCCACGGGTTTTTTTCTGCAAGTAACTTTTGCCGGCAACAGGTCTGTTTCGATGTGAAGGGTCATACACAAGCATAAAAAAACATAATTTGTCTTTCCTTCGTTTTGTAACATTTAAGAAATATTGAGAAAAAAAACAAATTCTGATGAACACGATTTGCCTTTCTGCATGGCCATCAAAAATTCCAAACATTACATGTCTTATAAACAATATGCTTGTCGAAACCAATAAATGAATACTCCCATATTAATATTTCATCCTCTTACATCGGAGGATTTCATCAGAATGGCAATGATCCACTTTGGCGGGAAGACACGTCATCTTCAGAGTTGCCAGTTGGTTTAAGTAGTGGATACTTGATAGGATGAATTATATTGTCACCGAAGACGCGGACAAACAGCTGGAAGAAACCAGGATCCGCCAATCCCTCGGTACTTGTAGATACCCTGATTGTACTATAAATAAAGTCAAACGCCAAATGGAAGAAAAGAAGAACAAGCCCAAGAAGAAGAAGAACTAGACATAGATCTGGTCTGAGACCAGGACACCTTGATTTTTTTATGGATTAATGACCTCTAGTGACCCCGTATGACATGTCACTTTTAATGGATCCAAGAAATCTTTTGACCAATTCTGACAATCATGGGTCATTTCCTCCCAAAAAAATAGCATTTTGAGTGTTAGGAGTGAAAATTGACCTGTTGACCCCTAGTGACCTATGTTGACCTTTGACCCCATGAAAATGATTGACTCTTTTTCTTGTCTTATCATTGCCTACAAAATGAAACAAGACCGGTCAAAATCGGAGCATGTCTTACATTTTACCTATGTTTAGGTCAATGACCCCTAGTGACCCCATATGACATGTCACCTTTAATCGCTTAAGACCCTATATGTACATGGATCCAAGGAATCTTTTGATCAATTCTGATAATCATGGGTCATATCCTCTCGAAAAAATAGCATTTTTAGTGCGAGGATTAAAAAATTACATTTTGACCCCTAGTGACCCCAAATATTTTTTGATTTTAAAAACCGAACTATCATATATGCGTACGGTCAAAAGGAATATGTTGACAAATTCTGACGATCCTAGGTCATTTCACTAAATTGCAAACGCGTTTTAAGTGAAAATCACGTTTTGACCCCTTATGATCTCTGTGTGACCTTTGACCCCAAACTGTGAAGACCCTATATGTAGGTCTGGTAGGGGGTCCTACTGACCAAATCTGGTGATTGTAGCATGTAAACTGTAGAAAAAATAGAATTTTGAGTGCGAGGAATGAAAATTGACATTTTGACCCCTAGTGACCTATGTTGACCTTTGACCCCATGAAAATGATTGACTTTTTTTCTTGCCTTATCAATGCCTACAAAATGAAACATGACCGGTCAAAATCGGAGCATGTCTTACATTTTACCCCTGTTTAGGTCAATGACCCCTAGTGACCCCATATGACATGTCACTTTTAATCGCTGAAGACCCTATATGAACATGGATACAAGGAATCTTTTGACCAATTCTGACAATCATAGGTCATTTCCTCCCGAAAAAATAGCATTTTCAGTGCAAGGAGTAAAAATTTACATTTTGACCCCTAGTGACCCCAAATGATTTTTAATTTTAAAAACCGTTCTTTTGTATATGCGTACGGTCAAAAGGAATATGTGGACCAATTTTGACAATCCTAGGTCATTTCACTAAATTGGAAATGCGTTTTAAGTGAAAATCACGTTTTGACCACTAGTGACCTTTGTGTGACCTTTGACCCCTAACTTTGAAGACCCTATATGTAAGTCAGGTAGGGGGTCCTACTGACCAAGTTTGGTGATTGTAGCATGTAAACTGTAGAAAAAATAGCATTTTCTAGATGGGTCTGATAGAAAGAAAGAAGAAAGAAGAACTAGACATGACCTGTGATCGGAGATCACGAATATTAGTCGGGTGTGTTACATGTTAACCCCTTCGAGTGGTAAATGGAGTAAATAAATACAGTTGAACCCCTAGTGACCTTTTCTTGACCTCTGACCCAAAACTTGTAATTGACTTTTTTGCTTGGCTGATCAATGCGCACAAGAAAAAGGTAGTCCCGTCAAAATCGGAGCATGTTTTAAGATTTTCACCTGTAAAGTTCAATGACCTCTAGTGACCCCGTGTGACATGTCACTTTTAGTGGAGAAGGACCCTATATGAACATGGATGAGAGGAACCTTTTGACTAATTCTGACAATCATAGGTCATTTCCTCTCGGACAAGTAGCATTTTGAGTGAATGGAGTGAAAATTTACATTTTGACCCCTAGTGACCCCAAATATTTTTTGATTTTAAAAACCGAACTATTGTACATGCGTACGGTCAAAAGAAATATGTTGACCAATTCTGACGATCCTAGGTCATTTCACTAAATTGCAAATGCGTTTTTAGTGAAAATCACGTTTTGACCCCTAGTGACCTTTTCTTGACCTCTGACCCAAAACTTGTAATTAACTTTTTTGCTTGGCTGATCAATGCGCACAAGAAAAAAGTAGTCTTGTCAAAATCGGAGCATGTCTTAAGATTTTCACCTGTATAGTTCAATGACCTCTAGTGACCTCGTGTGACATGTCACTTTTAGTGGAGAAGGACCCTATATGGACATGGATAAGAGGAATCTTTTGACCAATTCTGACAATCATAGGTCATTATCTCTTGGACAAGTAGTATTTTGAGTGCGAGGAGTGAAAATGTACATTTTGACCCCTAGTGACCTTTTTTTGACCTTTGATCTTAACGGTATGATTGACTTTTTTTCTTGTCTCATCAATGCCCACAAAATAAAAGAAACTCGGTCATAATCGGAGCATGTCTTATATTTTCCCCCTGTAAAGTGCAATGACCCCTAGTGACCCTGTTTGACATATCACTTTTAGTGTGGAAGGACCCTATATGAACATTGATCCAAGGAATCTTTTGACCAATTCTGAGTATCATCAGTCATTTTCCCTCGGACAAGTAGGGTTTTGAGTGAATCGAGTAAAATTTACATTTTGACCCCTAGTGACCCCAAATATTTTTTGATTTTAAAAACCTTTCTTTTGTACATGCGTACGACCAAAAGGAATATGTTGACCAATTCTGACGATCATAGGTCATTTCACTAAATTGTAAATGCGTTTTAAGTGAAAATCACGTTTTGACCCCTAGTGACCCCTATGTGACCTTTGACCCCTTATGCTTTTCAACCTGAGTAGTGGTGCACACAAGGGTTCTTATGACCAAATATGGTCAAAATCGGGTCAATGGTTACGGAGCTATAGGTCCCATGACAGAAGAAGAAGAAGAAAGAAGAAGAAAGAAGAAGAAACAGGACAAATACAGTATATTAGTCGTTTCTCGACTAATATAAGAACTAGACATGGATCTGGTCTGAGACCAGGACACCTTGATTTTTTTATGGATTAATGACCTCTAGTGACCCCATATGACATGTCACTTTTAATGGATCCAAGAAATCTTTTGACCAATTCTGACAATCATGGGTCATTTCCTCCCGAAAAAATAGCATTTTGAGTGTTAGGAGTGAAAATTGACCTGTTGACCCCTAGTGACCTATGTTGACCTTTGACCCCATGAAAATTATTGACTTTTTTCTTGTCTTATCATTGCCTACAAAATGAAACAAGACCGGTCAAAATCGGAGCATGTCTTACATTTTACCCCTGTTTAGGTCAATGACCCCTAGTGACCCCATATGACATGTCACCTTTAATCGCTTCAAACCCTATGTGTACATGGATCCAAGGAATCTTTTGATCAATTCTGATAATCATGGGTCATACCTCTCGAAAAAATAGCATTTTTAGTGCGAGGATTGAAAATTTACATTTTGACCCCTAGTGACCCCAAATATTTTTTGATTTTAAAAACCGAACTATCATATATGCGTACGGTCAAAAGGAATATGTTGACAAATTCTGACGATCCTAGGTCATTTCACTAAATTGCAAACGCGTTTTAAGTCAAAATCACGTTTTGAGCCCTTATGATCCCTGTGTGACCTTTGACCCCAAACTGTGAAGACCCTATATGTAGGTCTGGTAGGGGGTCCTACTGACCAAATCTGGTGATTGTAGCATGTAAACTGTAGAAAAAATAGCATTTTGAGTGCGAGGAATGAAAATTAACCTTTTGACCCCCTAGTGACCTATGTTGACCTTTGACCCCATAAAAATGATTGACTTTTTTTCTTGTCTTATCAATGCCTACAAAATGAAACATGACCGGTCAAAATCGGAGCATGTCTTACATTTTACCCCTGTTTAGGTCAATGACCCCTAGTGACCCCATATGACATGTCACTTTTAATCGCTGAAGACCCTATATGTACATGGATACAAGGAATCTTTTGACCAATTCTGACAATCATAGGTCATTTTCTCCCGAAAAAATAGCATTTTCAGTGCGAGGAGTAAAAATTTACATTTTGACCCCTAGTGACCCCAAATGATTTTTAATTTTAAAAACCGTTCTTTTGTATATGCGTACGGTCAAAAGGAATATGTGGACCAATTTTGACAATCCTAGGTCATTTCACTAAATTGGAAATGCGTTTTAAGTGAAAATCACGTTTTGACCACTAGTGACCTTTGTGTGACCTTTGACCCCTAACTTTGAAGACCCTATATGTAAGTCAGGTAGGGGGTCCTACTGACCAAGTTTGGTGATTGTAGCATGTAAACTGTAGAAAAAATAGCATTTTCTAGATGGGTCTGATAGAAAGAAAGAAGAACTAGAGATAATTGTGATCTTAGATCACGGATATTAGTCGAGGGCTTTAACCTTTGACCTTGCTAAATTTTGTCAGAGGGCAATAACCTTAAGTTGTACTATATTTGATAATTGTTTTTATAAATTTCAGCCCTGAAGTAGTTAAAAAGATACATTTTGAACCCTAATGACCTTTTCTTGACCTTTGACCCCAAACTTATAATTAACTTTTTTTCTTGGCTTATCAATGCGCACAAGAAAAAAGTAGTCCGGTCAAAATCAGAGCCTGTCTTTAGTTTTACACTTGTATAGTTCAATGACCCCTAGTGACCCCGTTTGACATGTCACTTTTAATGGAGAAGCACCCTATATGAACATGGATAAGAGGAATCTTTTGACAAATTCTGACAATCATCGGTCATTTCGTCTCGGACAAGTAGTATTTTGAGTGCGCGGAGTGAAAATGTACATTTTGACCCCTAGGGACCTTTTTTTGACCTTTGACCTTAACGGTATGATTGACTTTTGTTCATGTCTCATCAATGTCCACAAAATAAAAGAAACTCGGTCAAAATCGGAGCATGCCTTATATTTTCCCCCTGTAAAGTTCAATGACCCCTAGTGACCCCGTTTGACATTTCCCTTTTAGTGGAGAAGCACCCTATATGAACATGGATCAAAGGAATCGTTTGACCAATTCTGAGTATCATCAGTCATTTTCCCTCGGACAAGTAGGGTTTTGAGTAAATGGAGTAAAATTTACATTTGGACCCCTAGTAACCCCAAACAGTTTTCGATTTAAAAAACCGAACTATTATATATGCGTACGGTCAAAAGGAATATGTTGGCCAATTCTCAAGATCCTAGGTCATTTCAATAAATTGCAAATGCGTTTTAAGTGAAAATCACGTTTTGACCCCTAGTTACCCTTGTGTGACCTTTGACCCCTTCTGCTTTACAACCTGAGTAGTGGTGCACATAAGGGTACTTATGACCAAATATGGTTAAAATCGGCTCAACGGTTACGGAGCTATAGGTCCCATGGCGGAAGAAGAAAGAAGAAGAAGAAAGAAGAAGAAAGAAACAGCTAGAATACAGTATATTAGTCGTTTCTCGACTAATATAACTAGACATAGTTCTGGTCTGAGACCAGGACACCTTGATTTTTATGGATTAATGACCTCTAGTGACCCATATGACATGTCACTTTTAATGGATCCAAGAAATCTTTTGACCAATTCTGACAATCATGGGTCATTTCCTCCCGAAAAAATAGCATTTTGAGTGTTAGGAGTGAAAATTGACCTGTTGACCCCTAGTGACCTATGTTGACCTTTGACCCCATGAAAATGATTGACTTTTTTTCTTGTCTTATCATTGCCTACAAAATGAAACAAGACCGGTCAAAATTGGAGCATGTCTTACATTTTACCCCTGTTTTGGTCAATGACCCCTAGTGACCCCATATGACATGTCACCTTTAATCGCTTAAGACCCTATGTGTACATGGATCCAAGGAATCTTTTGATCAATTCTGATAATCATGGGTCATTTCCTCTCGAAAAAATAGCATTTTTAGTGCGAGGATTGAAAATTTACATTTTGACCCCTAGTGACCCCAAATATTTTATGATTTTAAAAACCTAACTATCATATATGCGTACGGTCAAAAGAAATATGTTGACAAATTCTGACTATCCTAGGTCATTTCACTAAATTGCAAACGCGTTTTAAGTGAAAATCACGTTTTGACCACTTATGACCCCTGTGTGACCTTTGACCCCAAACTGTGAAGACCCTATATGTAGGTCTGGTAGGGGGTCCTACTGACCAAATCTGGTGATTGTAGTATGTACACTGTAGAAAAAATAGCATTTTGAGTGCAAGGAGTGAAAATTGACCTTTTGACCCCTAGTGACCTATGTTGACCTTTGACCCCGTAAAAATGATTGACTTTTTTTCTTGTCTTATCAATGCCTACAAAATGAAACATGACCGGTTAAAATCGGAGCATGTCTTACATTTTACCCTTGTTTAGGTCAATGACCCCTAGTGACCCTATCTAACATGTCACTTTTAATCGCTGAAGACCCTATATGTACATGGATACATGGAATCTTTTGACCAATTCTGACAATCATAGGTCATTTCCTCCCGAAAAAATAGCATTTTCAGTGCGAGGAGTAAAAATTTACATTTTGACCCCTAGTGACCCCAAATGATTTTTAATTTTAAAAACCGTTCTTTTGTATATGCGTACGGTCAAAAGGAATATGTGGACTAATTTTGACAATCCTAGGTAATTTCACTAAATTGGAAATGCGTTTTAAGTAAAAATCACGTTTTGACCCCTTATGACCCCTGTGTGACCTTTGACCCCAAACTGTGAAGACCCTATATGTAGGTCAGGTAGGGGGTCATACTGACCAAATCTGGTGATTGTAGCATGTAAACTGTAGAAAAAATAGCATTTTGTAGATGGGTCTGATAGAAAGAAGAAAGAACTAGACAGGACTTGTGCTTCGAGAAGCACGAATATTGGTTTTGTTAATTAATTACAATAGGTCAATGACCCTTAGTGACCCTAGAAGCATTTCTTAATTAAGAAATTGTTTTATTTTCAATTAAACTTGTTAATAACTTACATAAAATACAATGCGTGGCCAATCATAGAACATAAAAAGACTTAGATTACAAACGTGTTATTGTATACAATTTTAAAATAAATCCAGTTGTACCTGACTATTTATTTATTAACCTCTACACTGTAGATAGGTGTAATGAGTGTTTATTAGCCACGAGACTGTATACGGTAGTTGCAGTTGTTGTTCATAATCGTCAGACTGTCCGTGGATATAGTGATTGTTAGTTAGTCACCAGATGTACATTGAAAATCTGACAAGCGGTCATTGACCCCTTGTGACCCCATATGACATGTTAATTTTAATAGCTGTTTACGTGAAATAACTGAATATTCACATTTTGACCTCTAGTGACCCCTTGTTGACCTTTGACCTAATTGTACTGATGGACATATTTTCTTGGCTCATCAAACCAAACAAGATAAAACAAGTCCGGTCCAAATCGGACAATGTCTTAACTTTTACGCCTGTAAAGTTCAATGACCCCTAGTGACCCCATATGACATGTGAATTTTAATAGCAGGAGACCCTATGTGCACATGGTCATAAGGAATCATTTGACTAATTGTGGCGATTGTAACATGTAAACTGTAGGAGGAGTAGCGTTTTTAAGGATATTCACATTTTGACCTCTAGTGACCCCTTGTTGACCTTTGAACTATTTCAAATGGTTGACTTATTTTCTTGGCTCATCAAACCAAACAAGATGTTAAAGTTCAGTCAAAATCGGACAATGTCTTAACTTTTATGCCTGTAAAGTTCAATGACCCCTAGTGACCCCATATGACATGTGAATTTTAATAGCAGGAGACCCTATATGCACATGGTCATAAGGAATCATTTGACTAATTGTGGCGATTGTAACATGTAAACTGTAGGAGTAGCGTTTTAAAGGATATTCACATTTTGACCTCTAGTGACCCCTTGTTGACCTTTGACCTAATTCAAATGATTGACTTATTTTCTTGGCTCATCAAATCAAACAAGATGTCAAAGTTTGGTCCAAATCGGACAATGTCTTAACTTTTATGCCTGTAAAGTTCAATGACCCCTAGTGACCCCATATGACATGTGAATTTTAATCGCAGGAGACCCTATATGCACATGGGCATAAGGAATCATTTGACCAAGTATGGTGATTGTAACATGTAAACTGTAGGAGAAGTAGCGTTTTTAAAGATATTCACGTTTTGACCTCTAGTGACCCCTTGTTGACCTTTGACCTAATTCAAATGATTGACTTATTTTCTTGGCTCATCAAATCAAACAAGATGTCAAAGTTTAGTCCAAATCGGACAATGTCTTAACTTTTATGCTTGTAAAGTTCAATGACCCCTAGTGACCCCATATGACATGTGAATTTTAATCGCAGGAGACCCTATATGCACATGGTCATAAGGAATCATTTGACCAAGTATGGTGATTGTAACATGTAAACTGTAGGATAAGTAGCGTTTTTAAGGATATTCACGTTTTGACCTCTAGTGACCCCTTGTTGACCTTTGACCTTATTCAAATGATTGACTTATTTTCTTGGCTCATCAAATCAAACAAGATGTCAAAGTTTGGTCCAAATCGGACAATGTCTTAACTTTTATGCCTGTAAAGTTCAATGACCCCTAGTGACCCCATATGACATGTGAATTTTAATCGCAGGAGACCCTATATGCACATGGTCATAAGGAACCATTTGACCAATTGTGGCGATTGTGACATGTAAACTGTAAGAGAAGTAGCATGCGTTGGAAGAAAGAAAGAAGAAAGAAAGAACTAGACATAAGCTGCGATCGGAGATCGCGGATATTAGTCTAGCGGATTTGGTAGTTAGAGAGCGGGGATGTGCGTATTTGTTGGAACCAATCAGCGTTCAGTTTTGATTTTAAAAACCGAACTATTGTATATGCGTACGGTCAACAGGAATATGTTGGCCAATTCTGACGATCCTATGGTAATTTCACTAAATTGCAACGGCGTTTTAAGTGAAAATCACTTTTTGACCCCTAGTGACCTTTTCTTGACCTTTGACCCCAAACTTATGATTGACTTTTTTCTTGGCTTATCAATGCGCGCAGGAAAAAAGTAGTTCCGTCAAAATCGGAGCATGTCTTAAGATTTTCACCTGTATAGTTCAATGACCTCTAGTGACCCCGTGTGACATGTCACTTTTAGTGGAGAAGGACCCTATATGAACATAGATAAGAGGAATCTTTTGACTAATTCTGACAATCATAGGTCATTTCCTCTCGGACAAGTAGCATTTTGAGTGAATGGAGAAAAATTTACATTTTGACCCCTAGTGACCCCAAATATTTTTTGATTTTAAAAACCGAACTATTGTACATGTGTACGGTCAAAAGGAATATGTTGACCAATTCTGACGATCATAGGTCATTTTTACTAAATTGCAAATGCGTTTTTAGTGAAAAACACGTTTTGACCCCTAGTGACCTTTTTTTGACCTTTGACCTTAACAATATGATTGACTTTTGTTCTTGTCTTATCAATACCTACAAAATGAGATATGCCCGGTCAAAATCGGAGCATGTCTTACATTTTATCCCTGTTTAGGTCAATGACCTCTAGTGACCCCATTTGACATGTCACTTTTAATCGCTGAACACCCTATATGAACATTGATCCAAGGAATCTTTTGACTAATTCTGAGTATCATCAGTCATTTTCCCTCGGACAAGTAGGGTTTTGAGTGAATGGAGTAAAATTTACATTTTGACCCCTAGTGACCCCAAATATTTTTTGATTAAAAAAACCGTTCTTTTGTACATGCGTACGGTCAAAAGGAATATGTTGACCAATTCTGACGATCATAGGTCATTTCACTAAATTGCAAATGCGTTTTTAGTAAAAATCACGTTTTGACCCCTAGTGACCCCTGTGTGACCTTTGACCCCTTATGCTTTTCAACCTGAGTAGTGGTGCACATAAGGGTTCTTATGACCAAATATGGTCAAAATCGGCTTAATGGTTACGGAGCTATAGGTCCCATGATGGAAGAAAGAAAGAAAGAAAGAAAGAAGAAGAAGAAACAGGACAAATACAGTATATTAGTCGTTTCTCGACTAATATAAAGAAAGAAAGAAAATGAGGATAACAGTATATTGGTTTGCTGCGCAAAACCAATATAAAGACACACAGGGTAAAATGTAAGACTTGCTCCGATTTTGACCGGTGATGGCTCATTTTGTAGGCATTGATGAGACAAGAAAAAAAGTCAATCATTTTTTTGGGGTCAAAGGTCAAGAAAAGGTCACTAGGGGTCCTAATGTAGTAAACATTTACATTTTGACCCCTAGTGACCCCTTCTTGACCTTTGACCTGGTCAATATGATTGACTTATTTTCTTGGCTCATCAAACCAAACAAGATGTCAAAGTTTGGTCCAAATCGGACAATGTCTTAACTTTTATGCCTGTAAAGTTCAATGACCCCTAGTGACCCCATATGACATGTGAATTTTAATAGCAGGAGACCCTATATGCACATGGTCATAAGGAATCATTTGACTAATTGTGGCGATTGTAACATGTAAACTGTAGGAGGAGTAGCGTTTTTAAGGATATTCACATTTTGACCTCTAGTGACCCTTGTTGACCTTTGACCTAATTCAAATCATTGACTTATTTTCTTGGCTCATCAAATCAAACAAGATGTCAAAGTTTCGTCCAAATCGGACAATGTCTTAACTTTTATGCCTGTAAAGTTCAATGACCCCTAGTGACCCCATATGACATGTGAATTTTAATCGCAGGAGACCCTATATGCACATGGTCATAAGGAATCACTTGACCAAGTATGGTGATTGTAACATGTAAACTGTAGGAGAAGTAGCGTTTTTAAGGATATTCACGTTTTGACCTCTAGTGACCCCTTGTTGACCTTTGACCTAATTCAAATGATTGACTTATTTTCTTGGCTCATCAAACCAAACAAGATGTCAAAGTTTGGTCCAAATCGGACAATGTCTTAACTTTTATGCCTGTAAAGTTCAATGACCCCTAGTGACCCCATATGACATGTGAATTTTAATAGCAGGAGACCCTATATGCACATGGTCATAAGGAATCATTTGACCAAGTATGGTGATTGTAACATGTAAACTGTAGGAGAAGTAGCATTTTAAAGGAGCGTTTGGAAGAAAGAAATCTGAGGAGCACAGTATATTGGTTTGCTGCGCAAAACCAATATAAAGACACACAGGGTAAAATGTAAGACTTGCTCCGATTTTGACCGGTGATGGCTCATTTTGTAGGCATTGATGAGACAAGAAAAAAAGTCAATCATTTTTTTGGGGTCAAAGGTCAAGAAAAGGTCACTAGGGGTCCTAATGTAGTAAACATTTACATTTTGACCCCTAGTGACCCCTTCTTGACCTTTGACCTGGTCAATATGATTGACTTATTTTCTTGGCTCATCAAACCAAACAAGATGTCAAAGTTTGGTCCAAATCGGACAATGTCTTAACTTTTATGCCTGTAAAGTTCAATGACCCCTAGTGACCCCATATGACATGTGAATTTTAATAGCAGGAGACCCTATATGCACATGGTCATAAGGAATCATTTGACTAATTGTGGCGATTGTAACATGTAAACTGTAGGAGGAGTAGCGTTTTTAAGGATATTCACATTTTGACCTCTAGTGACCCTTGTTGACCTTTGACCTAATTCAAATGATTGACTTATTTTCTTGGCTCATCAAATCAAACAAGATGTCAAAGTTTCGTCCAAATCGGACAATGTCTTAACTTTTATGCCTGTAAAGTTCAATGACCCCTAGTGACCCCATATGACATGTGAATTTTAATCGCAGGAGACCCTATATGCACATGGTCATAAGGAATCATTTGACCAAGTATGGTGATTGTAACATGTAAACTGTAGGAGAAGTAGCGTTTTTAAGGATATTCACGTTTTGACCTCTAGTGACCCCTTGTTGACCTTTGACCTAATTCAAATGATTGACTTATTTTCTTGGCTCATCAAACCAAACAAGATGTCAAAGTTTGGTCCAAATCGGACAATGTCTTAACTTTTATGCCTGTAAAGTTCAATGACCCCTAGTGACCCCATATGACATGTGAATTTTAATAGCAGGAGACCCTATATGCACATGGTCATAAGGAATCATTTGACCAAGTATGGTGATTGTAACATGTAAACTGTAGGAGAAGTAGCATTTTAAAGGAGCGTTTGGAAGAAAGAAATCTGAGGAGCACAGTATATTGGTTTGCTGCGCAAAACCAATATAAAGACACACAGGGTAAAATGTAAGACTTGCTCCGATTTTGACCGGTGATGGCTCATTTTGTAGGCATTGATGAGACAAGAAAAAAAGTCAATCATTTTTTTGGGGTCAAAGGTCAAGAAAAGGTCACTAGGGGTCCTAATGTAGTAAACATTTACATTTTGACCCCTAGTGACCCCTTCTTGACCTTTGACCTGGTCAATATGATTGACTTATTTTCTTGGCTCATCAAACCAAACAAGATGTCAAAGTTTGGTCCAAATCGGACAATGTCTTAACTTTTATGCCTGTAAAGTTCAATGACCCCTAGTGACCCCATATGACATGTGAATTTTAATAGCAGGAGACCCTATATGCACATGGTCATAAGGAATCATTTGACTAATTGTGGCGATTGTAACATGTAAACTGTAGGAGGAGTAGCGTTTTTAAGGATATTCACATTTTGACCTCTAGTGACCCTTGTTGACCTTTGACCTAATTCAAATGATTGACTTATTTTCTTGGCTCATCAAATCAAACAAGATGTCAAAGTTTCGTCCAAATCGGACAATGTCTTAACTTTTATGCCTGTAAAGTTCAATGACCCCTAGTGACCCCATATGACATGTGAATTTTAATCGCAGGAGACCCTATATGCACATGGTCATAAGGAATCATTTGACCAAGTATGGTGATTGTAACATGTAAACTGTAGGAGAAGTAGCGTTTTTAAGGATATTCACGTTTTGACCTCTAGTGACCCCTTGTTGACCTTTGACCTAATTCAAATGATTGACTTATTTTCTTGGCTCATCAAACCAAACAAGATGTCAAAGTTTGGTCCAAATCGGACAATGTCTTAACTTTTATGCCTGTAAAGTTCAATGACCCCTAGTGACCCCATATGACATGTGAATTTTAATAGCAGGAGACCCTATATGCACATGGTCATAAGGAATCATTTGACCAAGTATGGTGATTGTAACATGTAAACTGTAGGAGAAGTAGCATTTTAAAGGAGCGTTTGGAAGAAAGAAATCTGAGGAGCACAGTTTATTGGTTTGCTGCGCAAAACCAATATAAAGACACACAGGGTAAAATGTAAGACTTGCTCCGATTTTGACCGGTGATGGCTCATTTTGTAGGCATTGATGAGACAAGAAAAAAAGTCAATCATTTTTTTGGGGTCAAAGGTCAAGAAAAGGTCACTAGGGGTCCTAATGTAGTAAACATTTACATTTTGACCCCTAGTGACCCCTTCTTGACCTTTGACCTGGTCAATATGATTGACTTATTTTCTTGGCTCATCAAACCAAACAAGATGTCAAAGTTTGGTCCAAATCGGACAATGTCTTAACTTTTATGCCTGTAAAGTTCAATGACCCCTAGTGACCCCATATGACATGTGAATTTTAATAGCAGGAGACCCTATATGCACATGGTCATAAGGAATCATTTGACTAATTGTGGCGATTGTAACATGTAAACTGTAGGAGGAGTAGCGTTTTTAAGGATATTCACATTTTGACCTCTAGTGACCCTTGTTGACCTTTGACCTAATTCAAATGATTGACTTATTTTCTTGGCTCATCAAATCAAACAAGATGTCAAAGTTTCGTCCAAATCGGACAATGTCTTAATTTTTATGCCTGTAAAGTTCAATGACCCCTAGTGACCCCATATGACATGTGAATTTTAATCGCAGGAGACCCTATATGCACATGGTCATAAGGAATCATTTGACCAAGTATGGTGATTGTAACATGTAAACTGTAGGAGAAGTAGCGTTTTTAAGGATATTCACGTTTTGACCTCTAGTGACCCCTTGTTGACCTTTGACCTAATTCAAATGATTGACTTATTTTCTTGGCTCATCAAACCAAACAAGATGTCAAAGTTTGGTCCAAATCGGACAATGTCTTAACTTTTATGCCTGTAAAGTTCAATGACCCCTAGTGACCCCATATGACATGTGAATTTTAATAGCAGGAGACCCTATATGCACATGGTCATAAGGAATCATTTGACCAAGTATGGTGATTGTAACATGTAAACTGTAGGAGAAGTAGCATTTTAAAGGAGCGTTTGGAAGAAAGAAATCTGAGGAGCACAGTATATTGGTTTGCTGCGCAAAACCAATATAAAGACACACAGGGTAAAATGTAAGACTTGCTCCGATTTTGACCGGTGATGGCTCATTTTGTAGGCATTGATGAGACAAGAAAAAAAGTCAATCATTTTTTTGGGGTCAAAGGTCAAGAAAAGGTCACTAGGGGTCCTAATGTAGTAAACATTTACATTTTGACCCCTAGTGACCCCTTCTTGACCTTTGACCTGGTCAATATGATTGACTTATTTTCTTGGCTCATCAAACCAAACAAGATGTCAAAGTTTGGTCCAAATCGGACAATGTCTTAACTTTTATGCCTGTAAAGTTCAATGACCCCTAGTGACCCCATATGACATGTGAATTTTAATAGCAGGAGACCCTATATGCACATGGTCATAAGGAATCATTTGACTAATTGTGGCGATTGTAACATGTAAACTGTAGGAGGAGTAGCGTTTTTAAGGATATTCACATTTTGACCTCTAGTGACCCTTGTTGACCTTTGACCTAATTCAAATGATTGACTTATTTTCTTGGCTCATCAAATCAAACAAGATGTCAAAGTTTCGTCCAAATCGGACAATGTCTTAACTTTTATGCCTGTAAAGTTCAATGACCCCTAGTGACCCCATATGACATGTGAATTTTAATCGCAGGAGACCCTATATGCACATGGTCATAAGGAATCATTTGACCAAGTATGGTGATTGTAACATGTAAACTGTAGGAGAAGTAGCGTTTTTAAGGATATTCACGTTTTGACCTCTAGTGACCCCTTGTTGACCTTTGACCTAATTCAAATGATTGACTTATTTTCTTGGCTCATCAAACCAAACAAGATGTCAAAGTTTGGTCCAAATCGGACAATGTCTTAACTTTTATGCCTGTAAAGTTCAATGACCCCTAGTGACCCCATATGACATGTGAATTTTAATAGCAGGAGACCCTATATGCACATGGTCATAAGGAATCATTTGACCAAGTATGGTGATTGTAACATGTAAACTGTAGGAGAAGTAGCATTTTAAAGGAGCGTTTGGAAGAAAGAAATCTGAGGAGCACAGTATATTGGTTTGCTGCGCAAAACCAATATAAAGACACACAGGGTAAAATGTAAGACTTGCTCCGATTTTGACCGGTGATGGCTCATTTTGTAGGCATTGATGAGACAAGAAAAAAAGTCAATAATTTTTTTGGGGTCAAAGGTCAAGAAAAGGTCACTAGGGGTCCTAATGTAGTAAACATTTACATTTTGACCCCTAGTGACCCCTTCTTGACCTTTGACCTGGTCAATATGATTGACTTATTTTCTTGGCTCATCAAACCAAACAAGATGTCAAAGTTTGGTCCAAATCGGACAATGTCTTAACTTTTATGCCTGTAAAGTTCAATGACCCCTAGTGACCCCATATGACATGTGAATTTTAATAGCAGGAGACCCTATATGCACATGGTCATAAGGAATCATTTGACTAATTGTGGCGATTGTAACATGTAAACTGTAGGAGGAGTAGCGTTTTTAAGGATATTCACATTTTGACCTCTAGTGACCCTTGTTGACCTTTGACCTAATTCAAATGATTGACTTATTTTCTTGGCTCATCAAATCAAACAAGATGTCAAAGTTTCGTCCAAATCGGACAATGTCTTAACTTTTATGCCTGTAAAGTTCAATGACCCCTAGTGACCCCATATGACATGTGAATTTTAATCGCAGGAGACCCTATATGCACATGGTCATAAGGAATCATTTGACCAAGTATGGTGATTGTAACATGTAAACTGTAGGAGAAGTAGCGTTTTTAAGGATATTCACGTTTTGACCTCTAGTGACCCCTTGTTGACCTTTGACCTAATTCAAATTATTGACTTATTTTCTTGGCTCATCAAACCAAACAAGATGTCAAAGTTTGGTCCAAATCGGACAATGTCTTAACTTTTATGCCTGTAAAGTTCAATGACCCCTAGTGACCCCATATGACATGTGAATTTTAATAGCAGGAGACCCTATATGCACATGGTCATAAGGAATCATTTGACCAAGTATGGTGATTGTAACATGTAAACTGTAGGAGAAGTAGCATTTTAAAGGAGCGTTTGGAAGAAAGAAATCTGAGGAGCACAGTATATTGGTTTGCTGCGCAAAACCAATATAAAGACACACAGGGTAAAATGTAAGACTTGCTCCGATTTTGACCGGTGATGGCTCATTTTGTAGGCATTGATGAGACAAGAAAAAAAGTCAATCATTTTTTTGGGGTCAAAGGTCAAGAAAAGGTCACTAGGGGTCCTAATGTAGTAAACATTTACATTTTGACCCCTAGTGACCCCTTCTTGACCTTTGACCTGGTCAATATGATTGACTTATTTTCTTGGCTCATCAAACCAAACAAGATGTCAAAGTTTGGTCCAAATCGGACAATGTCTTAACTTTTATGCCTGTAAAGTTCAATGACCCCTAGTGACCCCATATGACATGTGAATTTTAATAGCAGGAGACCCTATATGCACATGGTCATAAGGAATCATTTGACTAATTGTGGCGATTGTAACATGTAAACTGTAGGAGTAGCGTTTTTAAGGATATTCACATTTTGACCTCTAGTGACCCTTGTTGACCTTTGACCTAATTCAAATGATTGACTTATTTTCTTGGCTCATCAAATCAAACAAGATGTCAAAGTTTCGTCCAAATCGGACAATGTCTTAACTTTTATGCCTGTAAAGTTCAATGACCCCTAGTGACCCCATATGACATGTGAATTTTAATCGCAGGAGACCCTATATGCACATGGTCATAAGGAATCATTTGACCAAGTATGGTGATTGTAACATGTAAACTGTAGGAGAAGTAGCGTTTTTAAGGATATTCACGTTTTGACCTCTAGTGACCCCTTGTTGACCTTTGACCTAATTCAAATGATTGACTTATTTTCTTGGCTCATCAAACCAAACAAGATGTCAAAGTTTGGTCCAAATCGGACAATGTCTTAACTTTTATGCCTGTAAAGTTCAATGACCCCTAGTGACCCCATATGACATGTGAATTTTAATAGCAGGAGACCCTATATGCACATGGTCATAAGGAATCATTTGACCAAGTATGGTGATTGTAACATGTAAACTGTAGGAGAAGTAGCATTTTAAAGGAGCGTTTGGAAGAAAGAAATCTGAGGAGCACAGTATATTGGTTTGCTGCGCAAAACCAATATAAAGACACACAGGGTAAAATGTAAGACTTGCTCCGATTTTGACCGGTGATGGCTCATTTTGTAGGCATTGATAAGACAAGAAAAAAAGTCAATCATTTTTTTGGGGTCAAAGGTCAAGAAAAGGTCACTAGGGGTCCTAATGTAGTAAACATTTACATTTTGACCCCTAGTGACCCCTTCTTGACCTTTGACCTGGTCAATATGATTGACTTATTTTCTTGGCTCATCAAACCAAACAAGATGTCAAAGTTTGGTCCAAATCGGACAATGTCTTAACTTTTATGCCTGTAAAGTTCAATGACCCCTAGTGACCCCATATGACATGTGAATTTTAATAGCAGGAGACCCTATATGCACATGGTCATAAGGAATCATTTGACTAATTGTGGCGATTGTAACATGTAAACTGTAGGAGGAGTAGCGTTTTTAAGGATATTCACATTTTGACCTCTAGTGACCCTTGTTGACCTTTGACCTAATTCAAATGATTGACTTATTTTCTTGGCTCATCAAATCAAACAAGATGTCAAAGTTTCGTCCAAATCGGACAATGTCTTAACTTTTATGCCTGTAAAGTTCAATGACCCCTAGTGACCCCATATGACATGTGAATTTTAATCGCAGGAGACCCTATATGCACATGGTCATAAGGAATCATTTGACCAAGTATGGTGATTGTAACATGTAAACTGTAGGAGAAGTAGCGTTTTTAAGGATATTCACGTTTTGACCTCTAGTGACCCCTTGTTGACCTTTGACCTAATTCAAATGATTGACTTATTTTCTTGGCTCATCAAACCAAACAAGATGTCAAAGTTTGGTCCAAATCGGACAATGTCTTAACTTTTATGCCTGTAAAGTTCAATGACCCCTAGTGACCCCATATGACATGTGAATTTTAATAGCAGGAGACCCTATATGCACATGGTCATAAGGAATCATTTGACCAAGTATGGTGATTGTAACATGTAAACTGTAGGAGAAGTAGCATTTTAAAGGAGCGTTTGGAAGAAAGAAATCTGAGGAGCACAGTATATTGGTTTGCTGCGCAAAACCAATATAAGAAGAAGAAAGAAACGGCAGAGATAGAGAACCTTGATTTTTGAAAAAATCAAGGTAACTAGAGATAATTGTGATCTTAGATCACGGATATTAGTCGAGGGCTTTGACCTTTGACCTTGCTATATGTTGTCAAAGGGCAATAACCTTAAATTGTACTATATTTGATAATTGTTTTTATAAATTTCAGCCCTGAAGTAGTTAAAAAAAACCATTTTGAACCATAATGACCTTTTCTTGACCTTTGACCCCAAACTTATAATTGACTTTTTTCTTGGCTTATCAATGCGCAGAAGAAAAAAGTAGTCCGGTCAAAATCAGAGCATGTCTTCAGTTTTACACCTGTATAGTTCAATGACCCCTAGTGACCCCGTTTGAAATGTCACTTTTAATGGAGAAGCACCCTATATGAACATGGATAAGAGAAATCTTTTGACAAATTCTGACAATCATCGGTCATTTCGTCTCGGACAAGTAGTATTTTGAGTGCGCGGAGTGAAAATGTACATTTTGAACCCTAGGGACTTTTTTTGACCTTTGACCTTAACGGTATGATTGACTTTTGTTCTTGTCTCATCAATGCTCACAAAATAAAAGAAACCGGGTCAAAATCGGAGCATGCCTTATATTTTTCCCCTGTAAAGTTCAATGACCCCTAGTGACCTCGTTTGACATTTCACTTTTAGTGGAGAAGCACCCTATATGTACATTGATCCAAGGAATCTTTTGACCAATTATGAGTATTATCAGTCATTTTCCCTCGGACAAGTAGGGTTTTGAGTGAATGAGTAAAAATTTACATTTTGACCTCTAGCGACCCCAAACATTTTTCGATTTAAAAAACCGAACTATTATATATGCGTACGGTCAAAAGGAATATGTTGGCCAATTCTCACGATCCTAGGTCATTTCAATAAATTGCAAATGCGTTTTAAGTGAAAATCACGTTTTGACCCCTAGTTACCCTTGTGTGACCTTTGACCCCTTATGCTTTACAACCTGAGTAGTGGTGCACATAAGGGTACTTATGACAAAATATGGTCAAAATCGACTCAATGGTTACGGAGCTACAGGTCCCAAGGCGGAAGAAGAAGAAGAAGAAAGAAGAACTAGAGATAATTGTGATCTTAGATCACGGATATTAGTCGAGGGCTTTGACCTTTGACCTTGCTATATGTTGTCAAAGGGCAATAACCTTAAGTTTTACTTTATTTGATAATTTGTAATAATTGTTTTTATAAATTTCAGCCCTGAAGTAGTTAAAAAATACATTTTGAACCCTAATGACCTTTTCTTGACCTTTGACCCCAAACTTATAATTGACTTTTTTTCTTGGCTTATGAATGCGCACATGAAAAAAGTAGTCCGGTCAAAATCAGAGCATGTCTTCAGTTTTACACCTGTATAGTTCAATGACCCCTAGTGACCCCGTTTGACATGTCACTTTTAATGGAGAAGCACCCTATATGAACATGGATAAGAGGAATCTTTTGACAAATTCTGACAATCATCGGTCATTTCGTCTCGGACAAGTAGCATTTTGAGTGCGCGGAGTGAAAATGTACATTTTGACCCCTAGGGACATTTTCTTGACCTTTGACCTTAACGGTATGATTGACTTTTGTTCTTGTCTCATCAATGCCCACAAAATAAAAGAAACTCGGTAAAAATCGGAGCATGCCTTATATTTTCCCCCTGTAAAGTTCAATGACCCCTAGTGACCCCGTTTGACATTTCACTTTTAGTGTAGAAGCACCCTATATGTAGATGGATCCAAGGAATCTTTTGATCAATTCTGAGTATCATCAGTCATTTTCCCTCGGACAAGTAGGGTTTTGAGTGAATGGAGTAAAAATTTACATTTTGCCTAAATCTAATTTGCATCGGTTCCGACACCCATTAGCACGCCTCTAAATAGTTACAGGCGAAAACTTGCAACTCTTCTTGCGCAATAGTATAAAACGCTACGCTGCATGAAACGTTGATATTTGTAAAAGTATTAAGATTGACTATCTGAATGTGGTACCAAAATAAAGCTGAGAATATGTAGAATTGAAAAATGCGCGTGAGGAATCGATTTGATCATTTTTTGTTGATAATATAGAGGCACTATTTCGTATCTTGTTACCCCGTCCCATGTGGATGACAATGCGTGAATCTCGCATGCACTGGTTCGACACGAAATTGTGAAAAATCTAACTGTTATCCGTATAGTTTTTACAATCTTATTTGAAAGAGTTGAATCAGGGCTAAATTTTCATACCATATTCATAAATATCGTATGTGGCTAACTCGAGTTCTGATCGCCGGAAAATGACGCATATTGCATAGAAACGCGTGTAGACGTGATTTAGAGGTGTGCTACCTGAATAGTATAGAGTTTTAAAAACACAATCACTATGCAAGGAATCTCTCCATGGCGTAATTGGATAAAATCTCGCTTTGGTAACGAAAGGTTGCGGGTTCGAATCCAGGTCCAGATGTTTTATTATTTTTATTTCACGTTTTATTTAATGTAGTAAAAATGTACATTTCGACCCCTAGTGACCTTTTCTTGACCTTTGACCCCAAAGAAATGATTGACTTTTTTGCTTGTCTCATCAATGCCTACAAAATGAGCCATGACCAGTCAAAATCGGAGCAAGTCTTACATTTTACCTTGTATAACTTTTTTTTTAAATTGAATAATTATTAAGACCGCAGATTATTTTAAAAGGTTTATATAGGGTAAAATTTAAGACTTGCTCCGATTTTCACCGGTCATAGCTCATTTTGTAGGTATTGATGAGACAAGAAAAAAAGTCAATCATTTTATGGGAGTCAAAGGTCAAGAAAAGGTCACTAGGGGTCCTAATGTAGTAAAAAAGTACATTTCGACCCCTAGTGACCTTTTCTTGACCTTTGACCCCAAAAAAATGATTGACTTTTTTACTTGTCTCATTAATACCTACAAAATGAGCCATGACTTGTCAAAATCGGAGCAAGTCTTACATTTTACCTTGTATAACTTTTTTTTTAAAATTGAATAATTATTAGGACCGCAGATTTTTTTAAAAGGTTTATACAGGGTAAAATTTAAGACTTGCTCCGATTTTCACCGGTCATGGCTCATTTTGTAGGCATTGATGAGACAAGAAAAAAAGTCAATCATTTGTTTGGGGTCAAAGGTCAAGAAAAGGTCACTAGGAGTCCTAATGGAGTAAAAATGTACGTTTCGACCCCTATTGACCTTTTCTTGACCGTTGACCCCAAACTTATGATTGACTTTTTTTCTTGGCTTATCAATGCGCGCAAGAAAAAAGTAGTTCCGTTAAAATCGGAGCATGTCTTAAGATTTTCACTTGTATAGTTCAATGACCCCTAGTGACCCCGTTTGACATGTCACTTTTAATGGAGAAGCACCCTATATGAACATGGATAATAGGAATCTTTTGACAAATTCTGACAATCATCGGTCATTTCGTCTCGGACAAGTAGTATTTTGAGTGCGCGGAGTGAAAATGTACATTTTGACCCCTAGGGACCTTTTGTTGACCTTTGACCTTAACAGTATTATTGACTTTTGTTCTTGTCTCATCAATGCCCACATAATAAAAGAAACCCGGTCAAAATCGGAGCATGCCTTATATTTTCCCTTTGTAAAGTTCAATGACCCCTAGTGACCCCGTTTGACATGTCACTTTTAGTGTAGAAGCACCCTATATGAACATTGATCCAAGGAATCTTTTGAGTAATTCTGAGTATCATCAGTCATTTCCCCTCGGACAAGTAGGGTTTTGAGTGAATGGAGCAAAATTTACATTTTGACCCCTAGTGACCCCAAATATTTTTTGATTTAAAAAACCGAACTATAGTACATGCGTACGGTCAAAAGGAACATGTTGACCAATTCTGAAGATCCAAGGTCATTTCACTAAATTGCAAATGCGTTTTAAGTGAAAATCACGTTTTGACCCTAGTGACCACTGTGTGACGTTTGACCCCTTATGCTTTACAACCTGAGTAGTGGTGCACATAAGGTTACTTATGACCAAATATGGTCAAAATCGGCTCAATGGTTGCGGAGCTATAGGTCCCATGACGGAAGAAAGAAGATTTCTTGTTTTTGTCGTACAAATACAAAAACATACTAGAGATAATTGTGATCTTAGATCACGGATATTAGTCGAGGGCTTTGACCTTTGACCTTGCTATATGTTGTCAAAGGGCAATAACCTTAAGTTGTACTATATTTGATAATTGTTTTTATAAATTTCAGCCCTGAAGTAGTTAAAAAAATACATTTTGTACCCTAATGACCTTTTCTTGACCTTTGACCCCAAACTTATAATTGACTTTTTTTCTTGGCGTATCAATGCGCACAAGGAAAAAGTAGTCCGGTCAAAATCAGAGCATGTCTTCAGTTTTACACCTGTATAGTTCAATGACCCCTAGTGACCCCGTTTGACATGTCACTTTTAATGGAGAAGCACCCTATATGAACATGGATAAGAGGAATCTTTTGACAAATTCTGACAATCATCGGTCATTTCGTCTCGGACAAGTAGCATTTTGAGAGCGCGGAGTGAAAATGTACATTTTGACCCCTAGGGACCTTTTCTTGACCTATGATCTTAACGGTATCATTGACTTTTGTTCTTGTCTCATCAATGCCCACAAAATAAAATAAACCTGGTCAAAATCGGAGCATGCCTTATATTTTCCCCTTGTAAAGTTCAATGATCCCTTGTGACCCCGTTTGACATTTCACTTTTAGTGGAGAAGCACCCTATATGTACATGGATTCAAGGAATCTTTTGACCAATTCTGAGTATCATCAGTCATTTTCCCTCGGACGAGTAGGGTTTTGAGTGATGAAGTAAAAATTTACATTTTGACCCCTAGTAACCCCAAACATTTTTCGATTTGAAAAACCGAACTATTATATATGCGTACGGTCAAAAGGAATATGTTAGCCAATTCTGACGATCCTAGGTCATTTCACTAAATTGCAAATGCGTTTTAAGTGAAAATCACGTTTTGACCCCTAGTTATTTTTGTGTGACCTTTGACCCCTTATGCTTTACAACCTGAGTAGTGGTGCACATAAGGGTTCTTATGACCAAATATGGTCAAAATCGGCCTAATGGTTACGGTGCTATAGGTCCCATGACGGAAGAAAGAAAGAAAGAAAGAAAGAAAGAAGAAAGAAACAGGACGAATACAGTATATTAGTCGTTTCTCGACTAATATAACTAGAATTGAGTGTCGTCTCAGACGACGAATATTAGTCGCGCATTGAAGTTATTTGTTATGTTGAACTCTGTGTGACATTTTTGGCCTGTTATGCTTGACACTCTGGGTAGTGGTGGCCATGACTATGAGGGTATTTATGACTAAATATGGTCAAAATCGGCCAATTGGTTACGGAGCTATTAGTTTCATGACGGAAGAAAGACCTTTTACCACTGTATCACAACGTAGGTTTACCTTATCTGGCAATACCAGCGAAGACACAAGTATCAGCATTAAAATGCAAGACCGTTTTAAGTGAAAATCACATTTTGACCCCAAGTGACCTTTTCTTGACCTTTGACCCCAAACTTATGATTGACTTTTTTTTCTAGGCTCATCGATGCGCACATAACAAAAGTAATCTGGTCAAAATCAGAACAAGTCTTAAGTTTTACACCTGTACAGTTCAATGACCCTAGTGACCCCATGTGACATGTCACTTTTAGTGGAGAAGCAACCTATATGAACATGGATGGGAGGAATCTTTTGACCAATTCTGACAATCATAGATCATTTCCTCTCGCTTTTGTTCTTGTCTCATCAATGCCCACAAAATAAAACAAACCCGGTCAAAATCGGAGCATGTCTTACATTTTCCTTCTGTAAAGTTCAATGACCCCTAGTGACCCCATGTGACATGTCACTTTTAGTTGAGAAGCAATTAATATGAACATGGATGGGAGCAATATTTTGACCAATTCTGAGTATCATCAGTCATTTTCCCTCGGACAAGTAGGGTTTTGAGTGAATGGAGTAAAATTTACATTTTGACCCCTAGTGACCCTAAATATGTTTTGATTTAAAAAACCGAACTATTGTACATGCGTACGGTCAAAAGGAATATGTTGACCAATTCTGACGATTATAGGTCATTTCACTAAATTGCAAATGCGTTTTAAGTGAAAATCACGTTTTGACCCCTAGTGACCCCTGTGTGACATTTGACCCCTTATGCTTTACAACCTCAGTAGTGGTGCACATAAGGGTACTTATGACCAAATATGGTCAAAATCGGCTCAATGGTTACGGAGCTATAGGTCTTATGACAGGAGAAAGAAAGATATATATATTAGTCTCAACACGTTTTTGTCCTCTGGGGCGTGCCATAGTTTGGCGCGATTTTATGATAAGAAAAGATTATATGTGCATCCCGTTTTTCTCAAATAATTTGTTAATCCTTTATATGATTTGCTGATTCTGTCACTACTTATGTCTTTTGTAGTACTGAGTCCGAAAATGTTTGAAAGGAAATCTAACTCCATTTCCGCTTTGTGATATTAATTTTTTTGCATTAATTCATACTTTCTATTACAAATGTGTTGATGGAATGCCGTATATGACATTATACGGATATCAACACGACATGCCAGTTACTGGACACGGCAATCATTAATATAAAGACACACAGGGTAAAATTTAAGACTTGCTCCGATTTTGACCGGTCATTCATGGCTCATTTTGTAGGCATTGATGAGACAAGAAAAAAAGTCAATAATTTTTTTTGGGTCAAAGGTCAAGAAAAGGTCACTAGGGGTCCTAATGTAGTAAAAATGTACATTTCGACCCCTAGTGACCTTTTTTTGACCTTTGACCCCAAAGAAATGATTGACTTTTTTGCTTGTCTTATCAATGCCTACAAAATGAGCCATGATTGGTCAATATCGGAGCATGTCTTACATTATATCCCTGTTTAGGTCAATGACCTCTAGTGATCCCATTTGACATGTCACTTTTAATCGCTGAACAGCCTATATGAACATGGATCCAAGGAATCTTTTGACCAATTCTGACAATCATAGGTCATTTCCTCTCGGACAAGTAGCATTTTGAGTGAATGGGGGTGAACATGTACATTTTGACCCCTAGTGACCTTTTTTTGACCTTTGACCTTAACAGTATGATTGACTTTTGTTCTTCTCTCATCAATGCCCACAAAATAAAACAAACCCGGTCAAAATCGGAGCATGTCTTACATTTTCCCTCTGTAAAGTTCAATGACCCCTAGTGACCCCATGTGACATGTCACTTTTAGTGGAGAAGCAACCTATATGAACATGGATAGGAGGAATTTTTTGACCAATTCTGACAATCATAGATCATTTCCTCTCGGACAAGTAGCATTTTGAGTGAATGGGGTGAACATGTACATTTTGACCCCTAGTGACCTTTTCTTGACCTTTGACCTTAACGGTATGATTGACTTTTGTTCTTGTCTCATCAATGCCCACAAAATAAAACAAACCCGGTTAAAATCGGAGCATGTCTTACATTTCTCCCCTGTAAAGTTCAATGACCCCTTGTGACCCCTGTGCGACATGTGACACCTTGTGCTTTAAAACCTGAGTAGTGGTGCACATAAGAGTACTTCTGACCAAACATGGTCAACATCGGCTCAATGGTGACGGAGCTATAGGTCCCATGACAGAAGAAGAAGAAGAAGAAGAAGAAGAAGAAACAGGACGAATACAGTATATTAGTCGTTGACACGACTAATATAACTAGACATGACCTGTGATCGGAGATCACGAATATTAGTCGGGTGTGTTACATGTTAACCCCTTCGATTGGTAAATGGAGTAAATAAATACAGTTGAACCCCTAGTGACCTTTTTTTGACCTCTGACCCAAAACTTGTAATTGACTTTTTTGCTTGGCTGATCAATGCGCACAAGAAAAAGGTAGTCCCGTCAAAATCGGAGCATGTTTTAAGATTTTCACCTGTAAAGTTCAATGACCTCTAGTGACCCCGTGTGACATGTCACTTTTAGTGGAGAAGGACCCTATATGAACATGGATGAGAGGAACCTTTTGACTAATTCTGACAATCATAGGTCATTTCCTCTCGGACAAGTAGCATTTTGAGTGAATGGAGTGAAAATTTACATTTTGACCCCTAGTGACCCCAAATATTTTTTGATTTTAAAAACCGAACTATTGTACATGCGTACGGTCAAAAGGAATATGTTGACCAATTCTGACGATCCTAGGTCATTTCACTAAATTGCAAATGCGTTTTTAGTGAAAATCACGTTTTGACCCCTAGTGACCTTTTTTTGACCTCTGACCCAAAACTTGTGATTGACTTTTTTGCTTGGCTGATCAATGCGCACAAGAAAAAAGTAGTCTTGTTAAAATCGGAGCATGTCTTAAGATTTTCACCTGTATAGTTCAATGACCTCTAGTGACCTCGTGTGACATGTCACTTTTTGTGGAGAAGGACCCTATATGGACATGGATAAGAGGAAACTTTTGACCAATTCTGACAATCATAGGTCATTATCTCTTGGACAAGTAGTATTTTGAGTGCGAGGAGTGAAAATGTACATTTTGACCCCTAGTGACCTTTTCTTGACCTTTGATCTTAACGGTATGATTGACTTTTGTTCTTGTCTTATCAATGCCCACAAAATATAAGAAACCCGGTCAAAATCGAAGCATGCCTTATATTTTTCCCCTGTAAAGTTCAATGACCTCTAGTGACCTCGTTTGACATGTCACTTTTAATGTGGAAGGACCCTATATGAACATTGATCAAAGGAATCTTTTGACCAATTCTGAGTATCATCAGTCATTTTCCCTCGGACAAGTAGGGTTTTGAGTGAATGGAGTAAAATTTACATTTTGACCCCTAGTGACCCCAAATGATTTTTAATTTTAAAAACCGTTCTTTTGTACATGCGTACGGTCAAAAGGAATATGTGGACCAATTTTGACGATCCTAGGTCATTTCACTAAATTGCAAATGCGTTTTTAGTAAAAATCACGTTTTGACCCCTAGTGACCCCTGTGTGACCTTTGACCCCTTATGCTTTTCAACCTGAGTAGTGGTGCACATAAGGGTTCTTATGACCAAATATGGTCAAAATCGGCTCAACGGTTACGGAGCTATAGGTCCCATGACAGAAAAAGAAAGAAGACGAAGAAGAAACAGGACGAATACAGTATATTAGTCGTTTCTCGACTAATATAACTAGACATGGACTGTGATCGGAGATCACGAATATTAGTCGGGTGTGTTACATGTTAACCCCTTCGAGTGGTAAATGGAGTAAATAAATACAGTTGAACCCCTAGTGACCTTTTCTTGACCTCTGACCCAAAACTTGTAATTGACTTTTTTGCTTGGCTGATCAATGCGCACAAGAAAAAGGTAGTCCCGTCAAAATCGGAACATGTTTTAAGATTTTCACTTGTAAAGTTCAATGACCTCTAGTGACCCCGTGTGACATGTCACTTTTAGTGGAGAAGGACCCTATATGAACATGGATGAGAGGAATCTTTTGACTAATTCTGACAATCATAGGTCATTTCCTCTCGGAGAAGTAGCATTTTGAGTGAATGGAGTGAAAATTTACAGTTTGACCCCTAGTGACCCCAAATATTTTTTTATTTTAAAAACCAAACTATTGTACATGCGTACGGTCAAAAGGAATATGTTGACCAATTCTGACGATCCTAGGTCATTTCACTAAATTGCAAATGCGTTTTTAGTGAAAATCACGTTTTGACCCCTAGTGACCTTTTTTTAACCTCTGACCCAAAACTTGTAATTGACTTTTTTGCTTGGCTGATCAATGCGCACAAGAAAAAAGTAATTCCGTCAAAATCGGAGCATGTCTTAAGATTTTCACCTGTATAGTTCAATGACCTCTAGTGACCTCGTGTGACATGTCACTTTTAGTGGAGAAGGACCCTATATGGACATGGATAAGAGAAATCTTTTGACAAATTCTGACAATCATAGGTCATTATCTCTTGGACAAGTAGTATTTTGAGTGCGAGGAGTGAAAATGTACATTTTGACCCCTAGTGACCTTTTTTTGACCTTTGATATTAACGGTATGATTGACTTTTGTTCTTGTCTCATCAATGCCCACAAAATAAAAGAAACCCGGTCAAAATCGGAGCACGCGTTATATTTTCCCACTGTAAAGTTCAATGACCCCTAGTGACCCCGTTTGACATGTCACTTTTAGTATGGAAGGACCCTATATGAACATTGATCCAAGGAATCTTTTGACTAATTCTGAGTATCATCAGTTATTTTCCCTCGGACAAGTAGGGTTTTGAGTGAATGGAGTAAAATTTACATTTTGACCCCTAGTGACCCCAAATGATTTTTAATTTTAAAAACCGTTCTTTTGTACATGCGTACGGTCAAAAGGAATATGTGGACCAATTTTGACGATCCTAGGTCATTTCACTAAATTGCAAATGCGTTTTTAGTGAAAATCACGTTTTGACCCCTAATGACCCCTGTTTGACATTTGACCCCAAGGTCATGATTGACTTTTTTTCTTTTCTTGTCAATGCGCACAAAGTGTCTAAGTTTGAGCAATATCGGAGCATGTTGAATCACGTTTTGACCCCTAGTGACCCCTGTGTGACCTTTGACCCATTATGCTTTACAACCTGAGTAGTGGTGCATACAAGGGTTCTTATGACCAAATATGGTCAAAATCGGGTCAATGGTTACGGAGCTATAGGTCCCATGACAGGAGAAGAAGAAAGAAACAGGACGAATACAGTATATTAGTCGTTTCTCGACTAATATAAGAAAGAAACAGGACGAATACAGTATATTAGTCGTTTCTCGACTAATATAAGAAGAAAGAAACGGCAGAGATAGAGAACCTTGATTTTTGAAAAATCAAGGTAAGAAAGAAACGGCAGAGATAGAGAACCTTGATTTTTGAAAAATCAAGGTAAGAATGAGGGAGTCAAAACAATAGGCATAGTGATTTTCCCATATATACAAGGCATCATTGAAATAATCCAGAGGATTTACAAAAAGTATAACATCAACACTGCTATGAAACCTCACAATACTCTGAGACGCCTTCTAGTACACCCTATGGACAAGAGGGACACCCTCAAAACTAGCAACTGCATCTACGAAATTTCAAGCAAAAACTGCAAGTTGACGTAGGTTGGTGACTTTTTGGAGTCCGCTTAGCAGAACATCAAGCTGAGACAAAGAAAGCAGACACCTAGAAATACACATTATGTTCCCATCACTTAACACTTTTGGACCGGTGATTTTGACATTTTGCCGGTAATAAATCATCTAAGATTTTGTCAACCGCTGACTATGTGGTCCATTTTCAGGAAGGTTAGTTTATGCCCTTGGGGCATAATTATGTCCTTTGCATTATTTTAATTGGACAACATAGTGGGAAATAGACACATCCTTAGATGATTTATTACCGGCGAAATGTCAAATCACCAGTCCAAAAGTATTTTAAAGGAACTGGAAACATCAGAGAGAAAGGTTTATAGAGCAAGAAAAGACAAAATCAGCTATTTCGGACCATATAGCTAGGGCAAACCATGTAATAGACTGGGATGAGGCCACCCTATTAGGCCGTGAACACAACAAGAGATCCGGAGAGGTACGCGAGGCGATGGAAATCAGAAAAAGAGGGTACAAAACACTCAACCGAGAAGAGGGGACTTTTTTGCTCAGTCACGTCTATGTTCCACTACTAAAACCAACTGGAAACTCTGAAGATGACATTTCTTCCCACCATTGCCATTCTGATGAAATCCTCCGATGTATGAGGATGAAATATTAATACGGTATGTGAATATTCATGTATTGGTTTCGACAAGCATGTTGTTTACTTCTATGAAATTCAACAAACCTGATGAATATTTTAACCGATTACATGTGTTGTTGAAATGAATTATTTTATGCTTTAAAAATGTTGAGTTGGAAAATCAACCCAAAATTAGTAAATGCTATATACAGGCATGAGAAACCCACACTTTTTCTTTCCTTCATTTTCTTAACAATTAGGAAATATTCAAAGTGACGAATAATGCTATATAATATATGCACGAGAAAACCATAATTTGTCTTTCCTACACATTTTTTACATTTACGAAATATTCGAAAAACAAACAAATTCTGCTTAAGTTTTGAGATGGACACGATTTGCCAATTCTGCATGGCCATCACAAATTCCACACATCACATGTGTTTTAGAAACTGAAATATTTTCCCTTAAAACGTTGAGATGGAAATCAACCCAAAATTATTAAATGCTATATATAGGCATGAGAAAATCACATTTTTTTTTAACATTTAAGAAATATTTGAACACACCAAGTCTGCTTATGTTTGTCCTTAAATCAACCCAATGATTAAATGCTATATACAGTCATGAGAAAATCACAATATCTCTTTCCTTTACATATTAAACATTTAGGAAATATTTCAAAAAACCCACATATTCTGCTTTTAAGCAGAATATGTTGTTTTGCCTATGTAGTACTTAATCAACGTTTTAATTACAAGATAATTCAGATTTAACAACACATGTGATGTCTGGAATCTTTGATGGCCATGTAGAATTGCCAAATCGTGTCCATGATACTTAAAAGTATGATGGACACGATTTGGCAATTCTGCATGGCCATCACAAATTCCAGACATCACATGTGTTAAATATGAATTATCTTGTCCTTAACGCGTTGATTATGCTATAGGCATAACAAAACCCTAATTGTTCTTTCCTTCATTTTTAATATTTAAGAAATATTTGAGAGAATAAATTCTGATTAAGTTTTATGATGGACACAATTTGCAAAACTGAAATATGTATCCTTAAAAGGGTGAGTTGGAAAATCAACCCAACATTAATTATTGCTATTTAATTTTGTATACAGGCATGAGAAAACAGGTACTTTTAAAACTGAAATATTTTATCTATAAAATGTTGATTTAATGTTATAGACGATGTCACCTGTAACGTTACAGCAGCCAAGCCAACAAAAGCTTGCCTGCCGGTGTGCGCGCTAATTGTTTGCCAAGCAAAAGCTTGCCTGCCGGTGTGCGGGCGAATTGTTTGCCAAGCAAAAGCTTGCCTGCCGGTGTGCGGGCGAATTGTTTGCCAAACAAAAGCTTGCCTGCTGGTACGCGCGCTTCGAAGGGAGAGTACATATAAACCATACACTAAACCAAACCAGTCATCTGTAACAACAGCAGTCAATGCAACAGTCAATGCATGTTCCCCATGCATGGAATGGAACCGGGCACTTACCATTGTAGATCAACAAGAGGTGACATGGTCTTCTAATTATGCATGGCCATCAAAAGTTCCAGATATCACATGTTAAAACTGGCGTTATCAGTCACGCTTTGGATGTTTATATACAGCGATTTAATTAGTATCCGCAATCCGCATTAATTTAAAATGATTAATTACACTGATTATAATAGTTAACGAGCCTTAATTAGGTATATTAACCCAACCATAATGGAGCTGGACCTTTTTAAAAATGGCGGTGGGGCGAAGGTGGTTCTTTCGGCGGCGGCGCGAAGCTTCACCTGTTTAAATATACCGGCAGTGGCGGCTATGTCATCCAATGCAAACATTGATAACATATGGCAGCAAACTATTTTTACATTGTTCACGGGAAAACCTGAATAAAATATATAAATCGCTATCCCAGGCTAATTAGAGATGTGCCATGATAATTTAGATAACTACAATCCCGCACCTTAATGCATTTGTACTACTGACATCATATTATTAGGTTACTTGCCTCTCAATTGCAAATCTCAACTGATATGATATCCTCAATAATATCCAAATATCTAAAATATCTAAATCGCTTAGTATCCCAGGCTAATTAGAGATGTGCCACGATAATTTAGATAACTACAATCCCTCACCTTTATACAATTGCACTACTGACATCATATCATTAGGTTACTTGACTCTCAATTGCAAATCTCAACTGATATGATATCCTCAATAATATCCAAATATCTAAAATACTAGAATCTAAATCGCTTATTATCCAAGGCAAATTAGAGATGCGCCACGATATTTAAGATAACTAAAATCCCGCACCTTAATGCATTTGTACTACTGACATCATATTATTAGGTTACTTGCCTCTCAATTGCAAATCTCAACTCATATGATATCCTCAATAATATCCAAATATCTAAAATATCTAAATCACTTAGTATCCCAGGCTAATTAGAGATGTGCCACGATAATTTAGATAACTACAATCCCGCACCTTAAAACAATTGCACTACTGACATCATATCATTAGGTTATCTGACTCTCAATTGCAAATATCCTCAACTGATATGATATCCTCAATAATATCCAAATATCTAAAATACTAGAATCTAAATCGCTTAGTATCCCAGGCGAATTAGAGATGTGCCACGATAATTTAGATAACTACAATCCCGCACCTTAAAACAATTGCACTACTGACATCATATCATTAGGTTATCTGACTCTCAATTGCAAATATCCTCAACTGATATGATATCCTCAATAATATCCAAATATCTAAAATACTAGAATCTAAATCGCTTAGTATTCCAGGCTAATTAGTGATGCGCCACGATAATTCAGATAACTACAATCCCGCACCTTAATACAATTGCACTACTGACATCATATCATAAGGTTACGTGACTCTGAATTGCAAATCTCAACTGATATGATATCCTCAATAATATCCAAATATCTAAAATATCTAAATCGCTTAGTACCCCAGGCTAATTAGAGATGTGACACGATAATTTAGATAACTACAATCCCGCACCTTAATACAATTGCACTACTGACATCATATCATTAGGTTACCTGACTCTCAATTGCAAATCTCAACTGATATGATATCCTCAATAATATCCAAATATCTAAAATATCTAAATCGCTTAGTATCCCGCGCTAATTAGAGATGTGCCACGATAATTTAGATAACTACAATCCCACACCTTAACACAATTGCACTACTGACATCATATCATTAGGTTACTTGCCTCTCAATTGCAAATCTCAACTGATATGATATCCTCAATAAAATCCAAATATCTAAAATACTAGAATCTAAATCGCTTAGTATTCCAGGCTAATTAGAGATGCGCCACGATAATTCAGATAACTACAATCCCGCACCTTTATACAATTGCACTACTGACATCATATCATTAGGTTACTGGACTCTCAATTGCAAATCTCAACTGATATGATATCCCTAATAATATCCAAATATCTAAAATATCTAAATCGCTTAGTATCCCATGCTAATTAGAGATGTGCCACGATAATTTAGATAACTACAATCCCGCACCTTAATACAATTGCACTACTGACAACATATCATTAAGTTACTTGACTCTCAATTGCAAATCTCAACTGATATGATATCCTCAATAATATTCAAATATCTAAAATATCTAAAATACTAGAATCTAAATCGCTTAGTATTCCAGGCTAATTAGAGATGCGCCACGATAATTCAGATAACTACAATCCCACACCTTTATACAATTGCACTACTGACATCATATCATTAGGTTACTGGACTCTCAATTGCAAATCTCAACTGATATGATATCCTTAATAATATCCAAATATCTAAAATATCTAAATCGCTTAGTATCCCATGCTAATTAGAGATGTGCCACGATAATTTAGATAACTACAATCCCGCACCTTAATACAATTACACTACTGACAACATATCATTAAGTTACTTGACTCTCAATTGCAAATCTCAACTGATATGATATCCTTAATAACATCCACGTATCTTAAATGCTAGAATCTAAATCGCTTAGTATCCCGGGCTCATCACAGATGTGCCACGATAATGTAGATAACTACAATCCCGCCCCTTAATGCAATTGCACTACGTGTACTGACATCATATCATTAAATTACTTGCCTCTCAATTGCAACTCTCAACTGATATGATATTCTCAATAATATCCAAATATCTAAAATATCTAAATCGCTTAGTATTTCAGGCTAATTAGAGATGTGCCACGATAATTTAGATAACTACAATCCCACACCTTAAAACAATTGCACTACTGACATCATATCATTAGGTTACTGGACTCTCAATTGCAAATCTCAACTGATATGATATCCTCAATGATATCCAAATATCTAAAATATCTATATCGCTTAGTATCCCAGGCTAATTAGAGATGTGCCACGATAATATAGATAACTACAATCCCGCACCTTTATACAATTGCACTACTGACAATACTGACATCATAAAGGGTTCAACAAAAGAAAGTATACCACTTTGTTTATGTCATTTTGAGTAATTTTTAATTTGTTGTTGACCAAACAGGCTAGATAGGCATTTAGATGAATCTTTTAGGCATAATTTGATACCAAATTTTCCCCCTAACAACAAAGATAAATCATGATTAGCACCATTTAAAGGAAAATATCCCATTTTCAAAAGTCGCATTTCCTATACAGATTGTGTATTTTTACATTATATTTTGTATTGAGCTATTTTTCGTTGATTCGTAAACTAAGAACATTGACTATACTAAAGGTCTAAGCTATTGTAAGCCGTCGAAGGCGATAACTTACGACACACTATATCCCCGCAATCTCCACTCTGTCTGTTGTAGATAACAACTTTACCAACACACACGCTGACAGATAGGTCCACCATCCACCATTGGCCTTCGGGTTCGAATTCGGCTACAATTATAAGTTATAGTGATAGAATTCATAAAAATCATTGAATAATTATGAACACCATGACCAGTGACACGATCTGACGATGGCGAATTATATAGCAAGAATATTGTTCAACTTCTGGTATACAAGATATTTGAGGTATATATTTCTTCTTAAAGGCATATTATGTGATCTTTCCCATGTTTTATACTTATTATTTGCTCTCTTATAATGACAGTTGACTTATCAGGAATGACTTTTCTGGACTTATAAATCAATCTTGACCGTATTTTCCGTCGGTAAAAAAAGATCACAGACATTTACCATGTTTATTATATCATAGAGGAAATCTGCTTTCAATTTGGGAATTTGTCAACATATTCTTTTTTTAAATTTGTATCATTAAGTATTCCCAAGTATTACCTTGGGTATTAATAATAAATAATAATAACAATAATGTCGATTTATAACACCCACTTATCCATCCTACAGGACTGATTTAAAAAGGATTTTCGGACTCACGAGTCATTGAAAACAAACTGTCCAGGATATCCAGGACAGTTTGTTTTTTACTCTTCAAAACATGATTTTGAAGTAATTAGGAATCGTACCGCTCTGTAACTCATTCAGAAGATATCTACGATTTATGATCAGAAATTTATTTATTTATTTATTTTATTTATTTATTCGGAAATCACTTTCAAAGCAGCGGCACCCACCTGGAGGTGGTGCATCCAAAGAATACAAAAACAAGAGTAAAATACACAAAGAATACAAGTAAATACACTGTACAATGATAATACATAAGAGAGAAAATAAGCAAAATAAGCATACAATCATGAATATCATGGATATTATATCATACACAAAGATGGGTTAATCAGCTTATATCACGAAGCGTAACGTGGAGTGTGTACATTAACTAATGTCATTATTACTGCTATTATTATCATTCAACAAAACTGTCCTACATGACCATGCACGTTTTAAATAAGATTTACAAAATATATCAAACTGTTTATCAATCAATGCATCATATGAGTAATAACTCACCATGGGGGTGACATTTAAATAAGTACTACCTAAAATTAAACAAATTTGTGTATCATTGTCACTAAACATTAAAGAAATGCCATACATAGGAGAGATCTACTCGGCGAAGATTCAGTTCTAAGTTGTGAAGCTCATTGTCGCGAATTGCACGTAGAGACTTACATGAAAGCATAAAATGTTTGATATCTTCACAACCACTATTACAAAGTAAGCACATACCATCATTATTAACCTCCCACGAACTTAGTTTGCCATTTAGAGGAAGCGTGTTAGAGCGAGCTTTGAACTTCAAGCTTGCCCCGTAGAAATCAAGCTTGTCCTTCAAATAACTTTCCAAATATGGGGGTCTTTTGAACTGAACATAAAATTTTAAAGAAGATTTATCACATACATTTTTATACCATCTATCATAATCTTGTTGTGCACTTATTCTTTTAAACACTTGGACCCATCCGGGGTTATTAGGTTGTATGCTTGAAAAGTTAAAGTCCATACCGTGATCACATAAGATATGATTGATTGAGTCAAGCCATTTCCATCTTAATTTAGTACCATGATCATGAATAATAAACATTGCATTGAGTAATAATTTAGGCCATCTGTGAGGGCCCGTATTATGAAGACGTGAATAATACGGGCAATTTGGTTAAAAAGAAAACATCAAAATCTATCTAAAAGTCTACATCTAAAAAACTATCTAGCACAACGAAACGTAGAGACACTTGAAATATGACATCCAACAAAGTTCGTAAAACATCGCCAACGCGAAAAAGTTAATCATGCATCATTATGCTGTCTCAGATTGTCGTGATAAAGGTCCATCTTTAGATTGACTCAATCAATCCATTGCTGCTAATAAATTCTTTCTTATTCGGTGAAGTGCATAACAAAGTCTTCTGGAAGCACTTTCTATAGCATCCAGTGTGTGGCCTTCCGGGGGATATGGGAATAATCCCACAAATGTAAATCTGCAAGAAAATCGGCTCTAAAAAAATGAAGGATAGAGGGCGTCCTCTGGAAAAGATCGCATAATATGCCTTGATTCAGAAGCTCTCCACCTCTAAAATGGTATTGTCCCCGCCCGTGATTCGTGTTCTTCCCACAAGTGTTACAGCTCTAATAAAGATGGGCATAATTCCTTCAATGATGTCACCAATATCACAGGCTCCACGCTTATCCTGGCTCAATTATCAATTGACTTAACCACAGCATAAAGGCTATTGTGTACCACCAAAAATCTAACGGTTGAGGGGCGGTCTTAGTTTTGCATGAGTGGTCACAGAGTTCCATCATCTAAAGTGATGTGCTTAATTGCATGAAAAAATCTCAGTTATATGCTAAAACCTATGATCTGGGACTTGATATTTTAGAGAATTGACCAATCAGAGCGTTGGATTTTTCAGCTGAATAGTACCTGCATATGTTGCTCTAGATAGATGTATAGGTTTGGAAATGTTTCAGCTATACTGAGAGGAAGGAGAGGCATCTGAAGATGGGTGCTTAGATTTTACCTCACAACTTATATTTTTTACTCCTTTTTTCATACTAACCCTATATTAATTTGCACACATCTAACTAGATGTGTATCTAAGGATTCATTTGGTAGTTCAAAAAGGGGAAATGGTTGGGTATTTTTTCTAATATATTTGGTCCCGTAAATAAGGTCAACATTAAAAAATTCAATATTCTACTATAAATCCGAATAGTGAGCCTATATTCTTTTCTTTTAATAAGAATTGTTGTTTTTATGTTACTAAATGTTTGTTACTATTAAGTAGAATAGTAATTTCAAATATATTACTGATAAAACACTGTAAAATAGAGCTAACATCATTTATATTCTACCTTTTATAGCATAAATATGCACTCCATATTATACCTGCATGTCTCCTATACTCTGTACACAGACCGGGGTACATTATTGATAATCAATAATTCCTATTCATGCGATCTTGACCATCCAATGTTCTGCTTGGGTTAAGTACATTGATTTATTGGATTGGACACAATGGGATGCCAGGTCAAGTGGTATTTATGGTTCAAATTATTCCCTGGAAAGAGGGTTGATTGCGATTGGCTGTCCAATTGTGTCAATCACATGAGCTGCAAATTGGTATTATGCCCATCTGTAAAACTTCCCACACAGTTTGAAATCGACTCCACTGGGATGAGTTCGAGTCAGACCCACTCGGGACTGAGTCTACTTTGTCCACCGCAGTTTCGACTCATTTAAAGTCCAAGATAAAATGGAATCCAGTCTGCTACATGATATAATGTTAAGATCATTGCATTTTGCCTTCTTAGCCACATGTTCAAAACCATTTTGATGAATACTTTTATCTCTTTATACATAATATTTATGAGTTTCGTATTCTATTCATTTACTTAAAGAAGGTTTTATAATTCCAGGAGGAATTTGTATTAAACCTGATAACACAGAGCGGTCGGCCCCCGACGTCGGCTTCTAGTCAGTACAATCGGCAAGAACGTCAAGTAAACGTCTGATTGACCTAATGGGGCTGTCATTTTCATCGGTAGGGGGGCGGTCCCAAATATCCTGGGGGACATATTTTTTTACACAGAAAATAGGGGGTCATGAAATAAATACCATTGTAATAGGAGAGGTCAAAGACAAAATATAGTTACAATACTGAAACAATTTTGCGCGCTTTGCGCGCATACATTTCACTTAACATCGTCACATTTGTGGCCTCTTCTCGCGCATTTCTTATATGTTTCAACATTGTAAAACAAAGGTTCGGCCACCCTCATTTGTTTAGCTTCAATAACAACTGTTTCCTCAATAACCCTAATACCGTAGTCAATGTCATAATGCTATGGACATAATTCGAACTATGCGTGAGAACTTGTGTACATGCGTATAAACATGTGTATGTGCGTAAACCCAGAAGTGCGTACCGGGCAATTAAAAAAATGACCGCGCATCAATCGTGAAATCGTCACGCGCATTCTGCCATTAATCATCATCATGGTTCGCACATTTCATGCATCTGGACGCAGCAGCGAACTACAAGAAAACACGCTCGTGTGAAATAGTTTGAATTTCGTCCATATTATAACATTAGGACCGTTACTATAGATAGACCTTTTAAGTACAGATTTGTTGGTGTGTGTGTGGGGGGGGGGGGGGGGGGGGTAATTACAAAATTAAACGTCGGACCAACGTGAGTAAAAATGGCCACGAAACGTCGGCCTACTGACGTCGTATAAACGTCGGCAAAGGTAAACCATAAGTTTCCATTTTCGGTAGAAACTAGTGTCCTAATAAGGACGTCCCCTAAATGTCGGACCAATGTTTGTTAAAAAATGGCCACACAACTTTGGCCTACTGACCTCTTACGACCCGTCGGCTGTGATGTCGACAAAAAAACGTTGTTTTTATGTCATCCTTTTGGACGTCAATTATAAGTCAAAGAGCAACGTTATTTTTTGCACGTTGTAATATTATTAAAGGAGTTACAACACGTAATGATGTCTATGACATCGGCAAAATGCTATAATTAGCATTATAATTAATCAAATTCATTATAATTATACTTTTTATATGCCAATATCAACATTTACAAACTAATATAATTGCTCCTTACCTTTTGTATGAGCACAAAATCCCCTCAAAAAGTTGTGATCAGTGTTCCCATCAATAGCTTTCTCAGATGTGAAAATAATGTTGCTATAAGTTAATGTGCTTCTTTGACTTGTTTTCCCACATCGAATAATTTCTGTTATGTTGAAGTATGTCAAACAAAAATAAGAATAGTACTAGAGTTAGTAGAGTAAAACGTTTATATTCATTCATAAGCTTGATCATGATAAAACGATGAAAAGTTTACATTTTCTAAAAGCATAATTATATGTCAATTCATATTTTATCAATATCAAGGTCGTGCTTGTAAAAAATAATAGAATATAGAATGTCCTTAAAATGTTGGAAGGAATTCACATATACAGATGCACGTCACAAGGTTGACCTCGCCATATATGTTGGTCAACCTCACACGCCTCGCCCACCCTTAGAAAACAGATAATACATTTTCATTTATGGACACCTTCGATAAATAAGTAATTAGATCAAATTAATAAAAAACGACGATGATAAAACCGTCATGATTTTCACATGATTAGCGAGAGAAATAATTATGGGAATTTGTATTACATATAGACTCGAAACTTAGTTTCGTGAGATTGTCAAATTCTCACAACGGGTTCAATTCTCGTCGAAGTAATGATTGTTTGCATTTCTCGACCACGACAAGGAGAGACTGCACTGCAAAAAAAGCGTTTATATTTCTGATAACACTTAATAAACACGTCAACACGTTTATTTTTGTGTTTGATGTGTAAATGTATAGGAGGCATTGCATACGATAAACGTTTGCATAAACACTACAACACGTTTATAGAGGTAATGTTGTAATATTTATTAACACACCAACATGTTTATATCAGCAATAAGAAACATGTTGGGGTGTTAATAATTATACAACAAATACCTCTATAAACGTGTTGTAGTGTTTATGCAAACGTTTATCGTATGCAATGCCTCCTATACCTTTACACGTAAAACATAAAAATAAACGTGTTGAAGTGTTTATTAAGTGTTATCAGAAATATAAACGCTTCTTGTTACAGTGTGGATCAAATACTGGCAGACTTGTAAATGCTTTTATTACAGTATTTACCTGTTTCTACCATGACGGTCACAATAAAATTAATGGACGCTTTATTTCCCGAAGGATCAACAGCCGTGTAATTTACAGAAGTTACTCCGTATGGGAACAATTGCCCTGGCACGTGACTTGAGAATACAGTAAAATATCCAGAATTATCGGTAGCTGCAGGTTCTGTCCAGTTGACGGTAGCATTATCTGCACAGGCTGTAATTATCTGCATTATATCAGCTGCGCCAGCGATGACTGGGTTTTCAATATCTGCCGAAAAATAAAAGGACGTTTTGCAATATCATGAATAAAGCATTAATGTTAATCCAAAATACTCTTAAAGTTTGAAGATTGAAGATGAAGATGGTCTGGCGTGCCTAGTGAATGTAGCTAGGCATTGCGTGCAGTTTGATGTTGCTTCTGGGCTAACAGATAAATGTAACCTTAAGTACTAACATGACTGAAATCCCTGCACAGAATCCCTGCATAAATTATTTATTATTCTTGCCTCTCTATGTTAAAATCCATGGCTGGGGAATAATCACGCATGGACTATATCACTCACCTTTGATGCTAACTACAAACAATTTTGTTATAGTATTGCCTGCCAGATCTACAGCCGTATATGTCACTACGGTGTCCCCAATACTTAAAACTACTCCTGGTTTGTGGCTGGATGTTAGGCTGTATAAAGTGTCGTGTGTGCCGTAATAATCGCTGGCTGTTGGCTCTGTCCAGAATACATTGGTATGAGCAGTTCCATTGTCAGTAGTTAATGTAACATTCGATGGCATACCACGGATATTAGGGTATTCTTGATCTAAAAATAAAAAGTAAACGCATTTTATTCACCAATGGTAGGCCTAATGACTTTCATAAAAGATATATTCCATTCCAAGACTGGACGAACTATTTTACTTGATCGACCCAATTGAATAAATCAAATGGATCCTAACCAATGTTTCCAGAGACTTGCAAACATGATGTTGCACGTTTAAACTCCCGATGGTTAATTTATTGTCACAAGACCTTCTGTTGCCGTAACGGAGTCGATAAGATGTTAAACACCTACACGTAACGAAATAATTATTGTAAGTCGAGACTGCGAACTCTCTACTAGTAGGGCCTAATATTTCACAACGTACAATAAATGAAGTGTCATTTCTTGTATTGAAATTGTTAAAAACACAATTACAATCCATATGTGTTTCTGTGTACGTTCTCAATAACTGTGCTGATAGTGATGACAACAATCCTCCCACTACGTGGGCTGCAGTGTTTGGCTGTTCACTTAGTCACATGTGCATGGCATCCCTGCTTACAGCTGCACTGATTGTATGCTGATAGCTGATGAATATTTGGCTGTGTGTTATACTATCTTTATTTAGAAGTGATGATATAGTATTTTGTCGGTAAAATACACAACTTTGTTATTACTGGACTGATTTTCCATTCACATGACAACTATATACCAACATTGGCATGTTCTCTCTATTTTAGGCGCATAAATCGCTCAATTCGACAAAACATGAGTTATTTTATGCACACTTACATATTCAGGGAAATGCCATTATCTGCCTTATCAGATCACTTGCTGTGCTACCACTTTTTGCATGGGTTTCTTCTTAGTCAAACAAGATTAAGTATTAGATTCACTCTGTTGGAAGTTGCTAAACATCAACAGACTAAAAACATATAGGCCTAGCTTTGACTACATCGCAGGCTGCGGGTACCGATAAAATATGATATGCAGCATTGTAAATGTATTTATGAGATGACTACCAGTCTCGAATACTGTGTTTGGTAGCATGATTCTGATAGCTCAATTTTTAGCCATTTTTAGGGTTTTTTGTCCGTATGTGTTGTGTTATCACGGACCAGTTACTGCCTTATATCGTGGTTCGTTTGTGGCACAAAAATCTTAAAAAGTATGGGTGTAGGTTGGTCGAAAATTTGATATGTTGTGTATTATATTCATACCTACTGCATGAGCATATTTTTGAGGTCCAGAATTAGGCGTTACTAAGATGTTTTTGGGCCGTAACCAAGGCACGTTCTCTGTTTCACATTTAGGTATATGTGTTAGGATGTACAGTGATGCGCCCCTACGATAGTTTCTACGCATAAAGAAGTAGACCCCGAATTACATGGAATTAAAATGTGGTTTGTGTTTGTATTTATTGTATTTCATCAATCATTTTCCTCTCATTCTTCTCACTGGCATAATATGTTGGTGTTTGTTGTCATTTATACGCTATTTATAAGGTTATTTGCCTACGTTAATGAATGCGGATAGTTATAGTCAATTATAATTCAAGCAAATCGGCTGGCGTGAGTTCATTGATACCATGAGCTCACGTAGTCCTTTTCAGTACTTCTTTAGGCAAATGAATAAGGGGGAACCATAGCCAAAAGACAAGGCTATCATGTGACTAATTTTAACATAATAATTAATGTCTAAATTCGGTTTTTCACGGACATATCGGACAGGTTTAACTTTAAAATGAGTGCTCACCTGTTTCTTGACCCATATGCATCTATTATTCCCATTTATTCGGATGAAATTCAATCCGGTAGCCTTTAAACCAGGGAGGTGTCGACACCTCCCTGCTTACACAGAAAAACAAAATTACCAATGTGATTATTGTTTTTTAAGATGGCCGACGAAGATTTTGTCTGAGACTAGTACGTATACCACTCTCAGGATTTTGTATTAATACCACAGTTGTTTACTTGCTAGTCATAAATAAAAAGATCCAATGCGACTTTTCTGAACACTTTTGCTAGCTCTTAGTTTCATAGCAATGTCATGAATTCCAAAGAGAACATAAAAGGACAAGTTTGAGTCTCCAAAAAGGTGAGTGAGTCCATGGTGGGACCAAGTGGGACATAAAAATGATTCCCTTCCAACATTGTACTTTTACCCGATACCCAAATTATAGATTTGGTACAATCTATCGAAACTAGAGCTTACATCAGTTACGAAAATGAAAATACCCGGCGAAGAATCACATTTTAGCGAAAGAGTACAAATAATGCACAGATTAAACACAAAATAAATCAATTTCAAATGAATCTCCACATTAAATGTGCATTAAATAATCGTGATTTAGCCGACAATTTTTTTAAAATAAGCTTATTATTATTTTTTATTATTTTTATTTTGATGAATGAAATGATGGATAATTCCAGAATCAAATGTTTAGAGACATTTCGGGAATCTCGGGTCCCAAAATGGGCCCCAGGATATCGACTTAGTCTAAAAAATGATGGATACCATGATAAAATGTGTCCCGATTTGATTTTTTGGATGATTTCACATTTTGAGCTATATATATAAAGTCTGTGTACTGTATTCCCTTTACGAAAATGCAATCACCAAAATGTGATTGCAGCAAGGTGGTACCAGGTTGCACAAGGTTGTCGCACGGTTGCGTAAGGTTGCACAAGTTTGTCGCAAGATTGTGGATGATTGCTTCAAGGTTGCGCAACCTTCTCAGAACAACCAAACTGGTTGCGCAAGGTTGTATTTTTCCAAATTTAACCTTGCGCAAGGTTGCAGAATTGATTGCGATTTTCATAAGGGACGGGTCAAACTGCAACACATTTGACGCAGAAAAAAATGCCCAGCAATTTAGCCTAAAAAAATGAATGGACACCATAAAATGTGTACCGATTTGAATTTTTGGGATTTTATTTCACATTTTGAGCTACATATGAAGTCTGTGTAGCTAACCGGTCAAACCGCGACATATTTGACGGAGAAGAAAAAAATCTGACAATTTAGCCTAAAAAATGACAGACACCATAAAATGTGTCCTGATTTGATTTTTTGGATATGATTTCACATTTTGAGCTACGTATAAAGTCTGTGTAGCTAGCCGGTCATACTGCAACACATTTGACGGAGAAAAAAAAATCCGACAATTTAGCCTAAAAAATGACAGACACCATAAAATGTGTCCTGATTTGATTTTTTGGATATGATTTCACATTTTGAGCTATGTATAAAGTCTGTGTAGCTAGCCGGTCATACTGCAACACATTTGACGGAGAAAAAAAAATCCGACAATTTAGCCTAAAAAATGACAGACACCATAAAATGTGTCCTGATTTGATTTTTTGGACATGATTTCACATTTTGAGCTGCGTATCAAGTCTGTGTAGCTAACGGGTCAAACCGCAACACATTTGACGGAGAAAAAAACATTCCGGCAATTTAGCCTAAAAAATGGCGGACACCATGAAATGTGTCCCGATTTGATTTTTTGGATATGATTTCACATTTTGAGCTACGTATAAAGTCTGTGTAGCTAGCCGGTCATACTGCAACACATTTGACGGAGAAAAAAATCAGACAATTCAGCCTAAAAAATGACAGACACCATAAAATGTGTCCTGATTTGATTTTTTGGACATGATTTCACATTTTGAGCTACTTATCAAGTCTGTGTAGCTAACGGGTCAAACCGCAACACATTTGACGGAGAAAAAAGCATTCCGGCAATTTAGCCTAAAAAATGGGCGGACACCATGAAATGTGTCCCGATTTGATTTTTTGGATATGATTTCACATTTTGAGCTACGTATAAAGTCTGTGTAGCTAGCCGGTCATACTGCAACACATTTGACGGAGAAAAAAAAATCTGGCAATTTAGCCTAAAAAATGACAGACACCATAAAAAGTGTCCCGATTTGATTTTTTGGATATGATTTCACTTTTTGAGCTACATATAAAGTCTGTGTAGCTAACGGGTCAAACCGCAACACATTTGACTGGGAGAAGAAAAAAATCTGGCAATTTAGCCTAAAAAATGACGGACACCATATAATGTGTCCCGATTTGATTTTTTGGATTTGATTTCACATTTTGAGTTACGTATAAAGTCTGTGTAGCTAACGGGTCAAACTGCAACACATTTGACGGAGAAAAAATCATTCCGGCAATTTAGCCTAAAAAATGGCGGACACCATGAAATGTGTCCCGATTTGATTTTTTGGATATGATTTCACATTTTGAGCTATGTATAAAGTCTGTGTAGCTAGCCGGTCATACTGCAACACATCTGATGAGAAGAAAAAAATCCGGCAATTTAGCCTAAAAAATGACGGATCCCATAAAATGTGTCCCAATTTGATTGTTTGGATATGATTTCATTTTTTGAGCTGCATATAAAGTCTGTGTAGCTAATGGGTCAAACCGCAACACATTTGACGGAGAAAAAACATTCCGGCAATTTAGCCTAACAAATGGTGGACACCATGAAATGTGTCCCGATTTGATATTTTGGATATGATTTCACATTTTGAGCTACATATAAAGTCTGTGTAGCTAGCCGGTCATACTGCAACACATTTGACGGAGAAAACAAATCCGACAATTTAGCCTAAAAAATGACAGACACCATAAAATGTGTCCTGATTTGATTTTTTTGACATGATTTCACATTTTGAGCTGCGTATAAAGTCTGTGTAGCTAACGGGTCAAACCGCAACACATTTAACGGAGAAAAAAACATTCCGGCAATTTAGCCTAAAAAAATGGCGGACACCTTGAAATGTGTCCCAATTTGATTTTTTGGATATGATTTCACATTTTGAGCTACGTTTAAAGTCTGTGTAGCTAGCCGGTCATACTGCAACACATTTGATGGAGAAAAAAAAATCCGGCAGTTTAGCCTAAAAAATGACGGACACCATAAAATGTGTCCCGATTTGATTGTTTGGATATGATTTCACATTTTGAGCTACGTATGAAGTCTGTGTAGCTAGCCGGTCATAACACATTTGGCGGAGAAAAAAAATCTGACAATTTAGCCTAAAAAATGACAGACACCATAAAATGTGTCCTGATTTGATTTTTTGGACATGATTTCACATTTTGAGCTGCGTATCAAGTCTGTGTAGCTAACGGGTCAAACCGCAACACATTTGACGGAGAAAAAAACATTCCGGTAATTTAGCCTAAAAAATGGCGGACACCATGAAATGTGTCCCGATTTGATTTTTTGGATATGATTTCACATTTTGAGCTACGTATGAAGTCTGTGTAGCTAGCCGGTCATACTGCAACACATTTGACGGAGAAAAAAAAATCTGGCAATTTAGCCTACAAAATAACGGACACCATAAAAAGTGTCCTGATTTGATTTTTTGGACATGATTTCACATTTTGAGCTGCGTATAAAGTCTGTGTAGCTGACGGGTCAAACCGCAACACATTTAACGGAGAAAAAACATTCCGGCAATTTAGCCTAAAAAATGGCGGACACCTTGAAATGTGTCCCAATTTGATTTTTTGGATATGATTTCACATTTTGAGCTACGTTTAAAGTCTGTGTTGCTAGCTGGTCATACTGCAACACATTTGATGGAGAAAAAAAAATCCGGTAATTTAGCCTAAAAAATGACGGACACCATAAAATGTGTCCCGATTTGATTGTTTGGATATGATTTCACATTTTGAGCTACGTATGAAGTCTGTGTAGCTAGCCGGTCATACTGCAACACATTTGACGGAGAAAAAAAAAAATCCGACAATTTAGCCTAAAAAATGACAGACACCATAAAATGTGTCCTGATTTGATTTTTTGGACATGATTTCACATTTTGAGCTGCGTATCAAGTCTGTGTAGCTAACGGGTCAAACCGCAACACATTTGACGGAGAAAAAAACATTCCGGCAATTTAGCCTAAAAAATGGCGGACACCATGAAATGTGTCCCGATTTGATTTTTTGGATATGATTTCACATTTTGAGCTACGTATAAAGTCTGTGTAGCTAGCCGGTCATACTGCAACACATTTGACGGAGAAAAAAAAATCTGGCAATTTAGCCTAAAAAATGACGGACACCATAAAAAGTGTCCCGATTTGATTTTTTGGATATGATTTCACTTTTTGAGCTACATATAAAGTCTGTGTAGCTAACGGGTCAAACCGCAACACATTTGACTGGGAGAAGAAAAAAATCTGGCAATTTAGCCTAAAAAATGACGGACACCATATAATGTGTCCCGATTTGATTTTTTGGATTTGATTGCACATTTTGAGTTACGTATAAAGTCTGTGTAGCTAACGGGTCAAACTGCAACACATTTGACGGAGAAAAAATCATTCCGGCAATTTAGCCTAAAAAATGGCGGACACCATGAAATGTGTCCCGATTTGATTTTTTGGATATGATTTCACATTTTGAGCTATGTATAAAGTCTGTGTAGCTAGCCGGTCATACTGCAACACATCTGATGAGAAAAAAAAATCCGGCAATTTAGCCTAAAAAATGACGGACCCCATACAATGTGTCCCGATTTGATTGTTTGGATATGATTTCATTTTTTGAGCTGCGTATAAAGTCTGTGTAGCTAACGGGTCAAACGGCAACACATTTGACGGAGAAAAAACATTCCGGCAATTTAGCCTAAAAAATGGTGGACACCATGAAATGTGTCCCGATTTGATATTTTGGAATGATTTCACATTTTGAGGTACATATAAAGTCTGTGTAGCTAGCCGGTCATACTGCAACACATTTGACGGAGAAAACAAATCCGACAATTTAGCCTAAAAAATGACAGACACCATAAAATGTGTCCTGATTTGACTTTTTGGACATGATTTCACATTTTGAGCTGCGTATAAAATCTGTAAAAAATATTTATTTCAGCTTACTTATACATTTCAAGCACGAAATAGAATCATTTAGACACTTAAAGATCAATTTCAAATCTAAAAATAAGAAAAATGTAAAAAATAAAAAAGGACCCTAGTTTTAACGATTTTAGGGCCTTACTTTACACTACACACAACGTTTTTATTGTCTATTTACTGGAAATAGTAGGTAAAAACAACAACAACAACAACTAGTTTGGTCATGTGATCCGTTGCCATGGAAACGGCGGCCATATTGGATCATCAATTTCGCTACGAGCATGATCTCTCGAGGCTATATATGGCCATGTGTTTTGAACTCGCCACCCTTGCCATTGCATGTACAGATTTTTCCATTTTACACCATCTGAGATTCGAATTAGCATATCGCAATAACTACTTGTTCTACCCCATTAAGAGAATATGCTATTGGAATTTAGATGGGATCTAATAATAACATGCTGTGATTAAGAATGTTAAAAAAATATCGATTTTTTTCCCTCATATTTTGATTTAAGCTCAATGATATTTGTAAACCTATCCCAATCATAATTTTACTGTGCATATTAGTTCCTCATGCAATTACCCATCAGAAAATAATGGTTGTCAATGGTAACTTGCTGAAATATACTATATCGAGATGTAAATGAGCACAAACGTTTACATTTCATATTTATTGGAGTTTACAAGTATATTTTTTGGGTATGCACTGTATCCTAATTTAAACGACATTTTCGAATTCCCCTATTTGAGAGCTTTCCAAAAATGTATAATTTTGCTATCATCGGTTGATTACTTTTTTTTGGTTATAATCATGTAAAACCGATGAATTAGGGCAAGTTCACTGTGTAGCGAATATGGGAAAAGCCAAGGACAATGCAATCGATTCATGATTACAATCGTTACATAATAGTTGTCCCGTTTGTTGAAACAGAATCTTATAGAATATAAAATAATCTATAAAATGAGAGCAAAATCATGTTTGTAGGATGAGGAATTATTGTAAATTGAACGTAGAATTGGGAATATTTTCTAGATTTCCCATAGAGATTGTACACAGCGCCGCCGCCACCGCCGCCGCCGCCACCGCCACCACCCCTTACTTTCACAATATAATCAATCATATCTCAGCCAAACAGTCATGGAAATACCTGATTTATTTACACAATGTACCTAGATAAATAGGCTTTCACATGACACCTCAACCATAGCTCTACCACATTTAGTTGTTAAGTTAATAGAGAGAGATGGATGATTAGTTACCAAAAATGCAACGCCACCACCCTTTTTGGGTGGTGAGTTCAAACACATGGCCATATACCCTAAAGTGACGGGAAAAGCCAATGAACCAGATTTTGATTTTAGTATTTGATTTGAAAAGCACAACCGAAAACAATTTTTCTTCATTGATAAAAATATATATGTTCGCATATTACCATTTCATTCCATAGCTAATCTCATCAGATCTAATATGCTTTTTATTCCATTACTTTAGGGTAAATATTTTTCCATATACCATGCGGGCAGTGTCGCAAAATGGTCGAAATGAGTTTCGGAGATATCGTCAGTTAAAGATCGGGTTATTAGTAATACGAGTAAGTAATACTCATCAAAGGAAACTAAACACCTATTGACGGTATTTTAGAACACTAAATACATTAATTACTGAAGTTAGCGTTATCAATTAAAATATGACATGCTTTAGCAAAAATTAGATACTTAAAACAAACAAAAAAACAATAAAGTATTTACATGGGATAATATACGAGATTTTCGAGTTTGCTTGTGACTTGGACGCGCAGAGAAAAATCCGATTTGGTTCATTTTGACTGGGCTGTGGTATAATAATCTCGGACCACAGACCAGTAGTGGAACCTTCTACCCACCAATCCAACCCCCTCTGACTATACCGCTGCCTTTATAGTCATGGTATCTATTTTGTTTTCCTCAATAGTGTCTGCACTTGGAGGGTTAGTTACATCAAAATAGGTTCCGTTGTAAATTCAATAAAATGAAATATTACTGGATTTTACTCTTACTCCACGTAATTATCTTATCGAAACATTTTCAAAATATGTATTACTAAAAATATATATGCGGTTAGATTCGCTAAACCTTTTCAAGACTACACTCACCTAGAAAAACTCCACTTGCAACAAACACATCATGCCACATAAGACGATGGATGTTAGAAAACCACATGGTAAGGTCTGATGAAGAGAGCAAGTGTCCCCAGTTTATTGACAAAGTATGATATATATATATATCAATGATTTTTTTTAATTGTAACAACAATTAAGACAGTCCTCTGGAGCGATTTCTATCAACTTCACGACTCTGTCGATGACAACTATATAACAAATACAATTTAATCATCTAAATTGTGAAATGATGTGGTAGAAATACTAACGGTGTCATAGTAACGGTCGGAAAGCTGTAAGTTTCACAAACATAATTAGCTTGTTTTTAAGTGATCCCACCGGCTGACTCAAGTCAAGTATGACTATGCTTTTTTTGATACATACATAATTTATGAAGAAATTAAAAAAAACCCCATAATGTACACAATTTCCGTATCTCAAATACGATATGCATCGCAGCAATGGTTTGACGTGTTTACTTTTGGCTTTCCAAATGTTTAGATGACTTGAGAGGACTTTGTGTAATTTAAAAAAAAAATACATGGGAATTTAACAGGACAGGTGTCAATTTAAAGATCCTGGCAACATATTTTATTTAGTGCAGTAATCCCTGGTTAATCGAGCGATGTGTTTTGATGCTATCGCCATTTGAAATTTAAAGTAGCTGAAAACCTGCCACGAAATGCCAGTTTGAGCTAAAAAATATTTTTTGTCTTCGTTGAACCTCTTTATTTTAATAACCATGTATAAAACACATTAATCATCACATTCTCCGCATGGTTATCAGCAGATGGAAAAGTGTTTTGAAAATTCAATTATACCAATAGATTCATTGGAATGTGTAATAAAGTACTTGCCTCAAACATGGGGTATTTTGAGAAAAATGCGTGGATTCATTCAAATAGTCCTATCTCGAGTTATGGAAATAAAATTGAGAATAGTACATACATGGAAATGTAGCTGAAGGTAGGATATGGCCATACGTGGAATGCATCGTTCTAGGAAAAGCAGTTCTTATAGGTGTGTTTATATAAGAAATGAGATGGGTGATTTCTGTGTATGTGCTCAATGGCAGATTTTAGGCACTACACAAGTAGGGGGGGGGGGGGGGGGGGTACCGCGCCATTTTGTCCCGAAGCAATGGTTATGACGTCATATTTGTGACGATTTTCAGAACTCTTGTATTGGATTTACGTGCAAAAACAATGCCTTTGGCATCATACTTTCCCGGGTGTGCGGGTCCACTTTAAATTTCAGATGTTCTAAAATGGATGGATTTCTAACCAATTTGATAAAAAAACACGATCCGCACAACTCAGAATTGAAAAAAATGCTTAAAACAAGCCCACTTTTTTGTGCCTTTGAACAGAGTGTTTGCCGGGAATGTAGAATTACGTTACACAGTGCATTAACCCATGACCCCGGTCCAATAAAAAAAAATTGGATATTAATAAATTATTCGCCAAGATTTTGTTAAATTAGCACAGTTGGTGTAGTGCAGCGGTTCTCAACCTGGGATCGTGACCCCCATGGGGTCGTTTGGGGTTTTCCAGGGGGTCATGAAGGGGTCATAAATATAGCTTTTTGGGGAACCATTTTGATATTTCGCTCTAAAAAAGGCCAAAAAACTAAAAAGAAACGTTCAAATATGCTACATTTTCTTGATCGCTACGCTCGCATCATATAACCAAGCAGTTTCAGTTTGAATAAATCGGGTTGTTTTTTCCCCTTTTTTTTGGAGGGGGGGAGGGGGGGGGGGGGGGGGGGGGGGGGTCACGATACTGACCAAGAAAGTTAAATAAATCAAGATATAAATGATAGATAAATACATTTAAAAAGCACTATAAACGCATGGGCGGCCTTTATAATTCATAAAAATTGACATAACAATGATGTTACATTAATTCACCATCAAGTTTAGAAATAGAAAAATAAAAGGATAACAAGGAATATACGGGAATCGAACCCGTGATTGCCGATTGCCAACGATATGACCAACGTATGCACGCCACAGAGATCGACGAGTATAATTGTGATAGTTTTATTATTTAACCATATACATTTATGTATAACGAACGGATTTTTATTGTGTCATTTTTGCCAACTTTGTGTGTTTCTCTCGCACAAAATGTGTTTGTAATGTGATTCGACTCCTTATTTTTGAAAGAACGGTAAAAAACTTTGACATTTTCGAACACAAAAAATGACGTCATTTATACGGTCAACGCCAGCAGCGCTGTCCGTGTAGGCACGCATACAGATGATGCCGGCAGGCTAAACATATCCATAGCGGCAAGACCCCGCATATAAAACAAAAGTGATCATAACGGGGCTCGACCTCATAACCTTTCGCTCCCCATGTCAACGTTCCATCCACTACACCAACCGTGCTAATTTAACAATAATTTTGCGAATAATTTATTAATATCTAATTTTATTAATTGGACATTTGCCTCATCAATATTCAGCGAACATGCACCGGGGTCATGGGTTATAATGCCCTGTCCCTTATTTATTTATGATGGCCTAGGTATAATAATAGTAATAATAATAACTGGGATTTATAGAGCGCCTAATAGTAGAGGCCTCAAAGCGCTGTACAATTTAAAACCAAGAAACAAGTTATTGAGTTATCGTAGTCGAACTGCGGATGGCAAGAGGGAGGTGATTCCAGAGCTTTGGTGCTGACATCGAGAAACTTCTTCCATATACATGTAAGTGACAGATTTCGCGGAAACGGGTTGCAATAAGTGTGGCGGTTTGTAATCCTTCACCAGGTCCGTTAAATAAACTGCTCACAAAAAGTTAGGAAACTTTTTTTAATCAAGTATATTTTTGCTTATTTATTATCCTCTTGTATTATGTTGCATATCAATGGAAAGTTGAAGTGTTCTTCTTTAAAATGATACCAAATGTGCAATGATGACGTGTTGTTGGACTTGGCCACATTAATGAGAATGAGACAAAGTCACAAATCAAATGTGCCAAAATTAGCAATTTTGTGTTACTGCGTGAACCAATGGCACGGGCTTTCTCCAAATCTGTTAAACGCGGCATATTGAAACTGCAAAACGTTTACCGTGTCTCAGAAAAAAATACAAGTTAAAGGCCTAAACCTTTCATCACTTACCTTCATGACCTTCAACCTGGAGTCATTGTTAACCCAGTCTTGCAAATACCCAAACGATGGTGGGGGGGGGGGGGGGGGGGGGGTAACTTGTTTGTGTTGTGCTCACTGGTGCAAATATTTGTGTAAACCATTCATGGTTCTCAAGCATGACCGGTTTGATTATTGATCATTACCTAATGACTGTTTAGCGCAGATAACGGTACTTTTGGCACATTTGATTTGCGACTTTGCCTCATTCTCATTCATGTGGCCAAGTTCAGCAACATGAAATTATTGCAAATGTGGTATAATTTTAAAGAGGAACACTTCAGCTTTCCATTGATATATATTATATACAAAGAGGGTAATAAATAATAAAAATATACTTGATTAAAAAAAGTTTCCTAACTTTTTGTGAGCAGTTTAGATTGGTGCGAGGTCATTGAGTGCCTTAGATGTGAGTAAGAGCACCTTATACACAATCCTTTGACGAACACGGAGCCAGTGAAGTTCATACAAGACAAGTTATGTGATCGTGTTTTTTGCGGCAAAAAACGACTCTAGCAGCCATGTTTTGGATGCGCTGAAGTTTGTCAAGTTGTTTCTCAGGTAGGCCGTAAAGAATGCTGTTACAATTGTCAATCCTAGATGTGACAAATGCATGAACCAATTTCTAGGTGTTCTCCTTATCGAGGTTACGTCTGAGTTTGCCAATACGCCGGATGGCATACGATTCATTTCTGCAGACAGCGTTGACATGAGAATTATTGTAAGATCCTTGCCCAGTACAACACCGAGATTGCGGACTTTCTCAAACGAGGGAAGGGTACTATTACCAATGATTATGTCAACATCAGGAATGTTTTTGGCAAACTCAGAGCGAACATGAAGCAACTCAGTTTTAGAATCATTTAGCAGGAGTTTGTTTATCCAGGTGCGAATATCCTCGATACACTTAGAAAGTCGATCAATGGCATCGGAGCGATCAGATGGTTTAATCAGCACATAAAGCTGTGTATCATCCGCATAAGATTCACTAGACAAAGTGTAATGTTTGACAATGTCTACAATGGGAGACGAGTAGATGTTAAACATCTCGGGACCAACGACAGATCCCTGGGGATAATGTGGGTTAATGCCATACATTTTTATTTGAGCAATTTTAGGCAATATTTCATGCCTATTTTTCATTTTTAAAGTAAACTTAATTAACATTGAAAACTTTATCATCGTCTGTAATTGAAAACAAACTATGTGCTGGTCCCAGTTTATATACTTGACATACGATTTTCGTGTAAATCGATGGACTAAATAAGCCAAAAGTCACATTTGAGACGATAAATCGTTCATGGCATTATATTATGTGTGCAGACGATGCTGGACACGAATTTCGAACTTTGACAGTTCGTATTGGCTTAATACGTAATTGCAAATACCCATCGCAAAAGTCTAAAACACACTTTTCTATGTATAACTACAGTAAATAATCTTAAAACCGATAGTCTAAGTGTCCTTTTTCGACATTTTTTCAAGTTCAAATAATGTCCAATTAATAAAATTAGATATTAATAAAATAAAATTAATACATTATTCGCCAACGTTTTGTTCAATTAGCACGGTTGGTGTAGTGGATGGAACGTTGACATGGGGAGCGAAAGGTTGTAAGTTCGAACCCGGTTATGATCACTTTTGTTTCATAGGCGGGGTCTTGTATTGGGAATTCTGGGCGATGCAGCAGAGCTACCCCAGATAGCAATACTACGTTAGGCCAACGTTGGTCCAACGTCAACAAATGACGTTGGACCAACGTAATTTTGACTGCCAAGCCAACGTTGGCATAACGTCAGTTGTTTGACGTTGGCACAACGTTGGCCCAACAGTGGCCCAACATTCCAAAATAGCAAGACTACGTTGGGCCAACGTAATTTTGTCCGGCAAGCCAACGTTGGCACAACGTCAGTTGGTTGACGCTGGCACAACGTTGGCACAACGTTAGTACAACGTTGGCCCAATCGTTACACACCACACACACCGGCATAGATTATCGGGTGACTGCATAAAGAGAGTGTTTGTAGATATGTGTTTCTAGAACTTCGATTCCATATATAAAACACGGGGTGGGCAAATAATGGGAATTCTAGGCGATACAGCAGAGCTACGCACATGACTTCCTCTCGGTAGTGAACCGGTAACTTGTCATGGGAATTCTGGGCGATGCAGCAGAGCTACATACATCACTTCGATTAACATGTTATTTAACTATATAATATATCTTGCATCTCTTATCATTGGTCTTTTTAATGTGGTTGGGCCAACGGTGGCTTGCCGACCGTCGCCTACCGACCAATTGCCAACGTCATTTTGACGTTGATTTGCCAACCAATTACCGACTTTAAATCCTGTTAAAACTCGACGATGGCCTGACGTAGGCCCGGTGTTGGCTTTCCGACCGCGACCTTGCCGACCATTGCCAACGTTGGCCCAGCGTAGTCTTGCTATCTGGGACATACATCTTTACCGATCTGTTACTTTTATTAACATGTTATTAAACTATATAATATATCTTACATCTCTTATCATTGGTGTTTTTAATGTGGTTGGGCCAACGATGGCTTGCCGACCGTCGCCTACCGACCAATTGCCAACGTCATATTGACATTGATTTGCCAACCAATTACCGACATAAAATCCTGTTAAAACTCGACGTTGGCCCGACGTAGGCTTTCCGACCGCGACCTTGCCGACCATTGCCAACGTTGGCCCACGTAGTCTTGCTATCTGGGGAATTACACAGCGCATTGACCCATGACCCCGGTGCATGTTCGCTGCGCTGTCGTACTGACAGTACGAGATTTGTAATTGCAAATACCGCACTGACTGAGCGTCCGTCGTCAGTATCCAAAAATCACTAAAAACATCATAATACTGGCTTGGTAAATGCATATTATGTACACGTACGTGCACTAAACCGGGCGTTCTACATGTAGGTATGCTGTTGTATGCTAGCTAGATTCAGATGGAGTCATCATGCCATATAGATTTAAATCGTACACACCACCGTCAGTTCTCTCTGTGGCTTTAGTGGTTAACGTGTCGTACTAAAACGAAGATTGACGGTTCGAATCTCGCTAGAAGCACTTAGTTTTTGAGTTGTTTGGGGGTGGGGGGTGTTCTTTTTTCCACCGTTCATGTGGACAGTCTACTCCACAGCAGTCTCGATGATATTGATTTGAGCTCATTTTGACAAAGATTTTCCATACCGTCAAGCAATGCATATTCGTCGGATATCGTGATGTTATTGTATGCCGCTGTCAAATTTACTGAAGTGGTCGCAAAGCTCTCTAAATTTAGGCTGGTAACTCAATCCCATAGTGCATTTCGTTAAAACAGTGTAAATTATGTTTTTCAACGATACGTATCACGTGATAACCACGATCGTTTTCGCAAAATATCGCAAAATGGCGCGGTGTCCCCCTTGCCGGCTTTCTCAAGGACATGGGCAGGGATGGAAATAAGACCCGCCCGCCCGCCCATAGCGGGTAACTTTCGTGTCGGGCGGGTGAAGATTCAAAGGTAACCGTCCGACTGGCGGGTAACATTTTTGAAGCTCAAAGTTTAAGTAACAGTAAGTTCAGGGTAATTTCATCATCAGATGATCGTGTGTCATGATGATAGAGGAGATCAGGTTGATAGGAGATTAAAGAGAGTATTGGATTGATGAACATGATGAATACGAGGAGCTGTTACGGGCTAGGTTTACAGTGGAACATCGTACAATAAAGACAAAAACATGTGAATGTAGTTGAAAAGTAGTCTTGCATTGTTTGCTGCAAAATGTTATGAAAAAACATTGGGCTAGTAGAATTGTTGTCGGGCAGGTAGATTCAGTGAGTTACCTGCCCGACTGGCTAGTTGAAAAAAATCTGAAGTTCCATCCCTGGACATGGGTCAATGATGTCCATGTCTTGTGACGTATGTACTTCAAGTGTACTTTGGAACTAATTAGTACCAGTCAACTAGCCACTGAAGAATTTATCCTCTTTCGGTTAAGATAGATTGGGCAGACCATCAGTGAATGCAACCACATATATCTCGGTAATCATGTGTGCCTTTTGTCGAATATAAAAACATATTGTCACTGGTAATTGGCAACGCAGAGCAATCCAACAACTATGACAAGATATCGTCTCTTTCTACAGTCACACACATTCACACTTCTTCTACATCTAGTTCAAATGAACAGACCATCAACGAATGCAACCAAATACACGCTCGGTGAACTCTCGGTAACCATTTCTAAATTTCCCCCGAATTTCAAAAAAATATTGTCACCATAGTACATTTGAGTTCCTCGAGACATTGACGTCACCACGTTATTCCCTGATCACATTGAAAAACGTACGCGCTTTCCCGAGACGCTTGCATATATAGTCAGCGTCGAAATGATGTGAACAAAATTCCACCAATGCGTACCTACATGCTTAAACCCGGAAGTGTGCACTGGAAGCTTTCCAAAAATGACCGCGCGTCCTGATTGGTCAAACGTGAAATCACCACGCGCAAGAATGCATATCTCGCAGGAATGCATTTGGACGCAGCCCCGGGAATAAACCAAATCACGCATCATGCTCGCGTGAAAAAACACTTCAATTTCGCCCATAGCATTGTGAGTGTTACACAGACTCTTAGTAGTTTCACACCAATCAGAAAGCAGGACAGGACACTGAAATACGCGTTCATTATTGAAAGTGTTTGTTCATTTGATCGTCGTTGTTCACGCAGCAGCACGGGTTTGCCGATTTTTACTGCGGGTATTGTTAATTTTGATTTGCATAATCGTGACTAGTGGGTAGACCCCGATGTGAATATGCGATAAGGATATGGTAGATCTTAGACATTTTTATTTCTATGTAGCGCTTTAAATTGTATCAGAGTTGATGAAATCCGTAAACTTGAAAATCAACTATTACTCCATAATTTAGATGACTCTTTATATTTGGTAATTTAACAATAAAAATGTGTCTTATGCAAGTCATTCCAATGACGTTCTTACTGTAAGTGATTATTAACCCTTATTTATCAAATATTTGATGTGTTTTGCAAATCGTTATCATGGACATATTTGCATGCAGTCTACCTTTATTTTATTTTATTTTTTGAAAATAATTTGTAATATTAAGTCGATGCCACTATTCCATAAGTGAATGTCCAAATAAAAAAAAGCATTATACGGTCGCTCAACTTTTGGAAATTCATTTCCCTTATATTATAAAACATTCTATAAATGAAAAGTCGCGGAAAATCGTGTCTCAGGGGCATCAGACAAGTTACCTCAGCAACAGATTATGTAAACCATGGCACCGCTTAACTCAATTACCTTGGGGACACCGTTCAGCTACACTCGGAAATTGCTCAAATGCGGAAGCTCTTATTTTATCTTAAAATAATTTGTCCGTGACATTTACATCCATATATCGTATGAGGAGATTTACCATAGACGAACGAAATGCCAATGTATTCAAATGCGAAAGAAGTAAAAATTCAGATAATGATGTCTTGAGAAATGACAACTGATCTTGCTGTCTATGTTCATACATTTACGTCAGAAGTCACTACTGCTACTAACAAGTGGTACATTTTGACTTGGCTTTGTATAATTGTTATGTATGCCCATGATGATACTTTAAGAAATTCATGATGTCATGTATTGTGGAACGCGTTGTATATTTCAATTAAAACGATGGACAAAATGTCCCTTTAATTACACAGGCATCATAAGTGCACTTTTACACGTTTGAGCGAGAAGATTACACTCCCTTAGGCTGATGTTTCTGTTTATCAAACGCTATCAAACACTGAGACAACATAATTCACTGACAGGCTCGCCATTCTTCAAAAAGGCTTTAATACACTATGTTACAAGGTGAGATGAAGTATGGCGGGTAAAGTAGAATAATGCTTTAAAAGACGCGCAATCTGATTATCATGATCAGCTTCATCCCATAAATCGATCAGGCATGTGCATTTATTTGCTACAGACCTCACTCACCCCCACACCCCTACATAGAGATGCACACTCACACATTGTCAATAGTTGTATGGTACATCGAAACATGAATACATACGAATAATACATTATTATCTTTGTCTGTATCATGTCTTGGATCCCATATACACAGATTACTGAAATTAGTCAAGTTCATCTCATGTCAAAATATATGAGGCATTTTTTTCCAATACACCAGTGAATTGATCTTTCTGTAAATGGCACTTTCTATATTCGTTCGACGAGTCTACAAACATCTCAGAAAGCAATACACTCCGCTATTCATATCAATATTTGTTCGCTGGGAAATGCCCGTGCTGGGTGTACTTTCAAAACCTACATAGTATAGATCGTTTTCTTTTATCGTTTATTGTCATATAAAACCCTAGAGGGCTCTCGGGATCATGTTTAAGAACAAGTGGCTATAACACGGTCTTGACTTACATTCTAATATATATTTGACAATCGGTTAATACTCGTATTTGACAATAGGTAATTTATCACTAAGTTTGTTTGTCGACCATACTTGCTTGTTAAGTATATCTGGAAAAGTATTTTCTTCGGTTCATACATATTATTTCCAGTCCGGACTTAACAGCCAATCAGTGACATCAATGCTAACTATGTAAAGGCTAAGATTATACAATATCTGGTCTTTAACATTTGGTATGGAATGTCATATATTATAAAAAGCTTCAAAAATATAATTTAAATTATCATAGAAATAATAGGCATATACGACGGGTATTAAACAAATTATAAATATTTTTAAAACTGGATTAGGCAGTTGCCAAGCAAGCAACAGATCCTGGGTTCGATTCCCGGGCGAGATCGTTTTCCCATAATTGTCTCTTTTCTATCCTCGAAAAATATTTATAATTTAAAATATCATCATTCATCATATCTTGTCACAGAATTGTTAACACTTTTATGAAAAATGTAGGTTCCTCTTGGCTGTGTGAAACTATCTGTGTCATTCAGGTGTGCCTGCAGATTTAAGAACGTGATTTTCCCCAGTTACCATGGTAACTTGATTACGTTGTAAGACTGCGATTACGGCATAAAATGTGTACAGAAGCAAACACATACGGTATATTGTAAATACTTTTAAGCTGTGTTTAACACGCATACGATCTGCTGTTGGACTCAGGTTAAGATTATTAACGAAACATCATTTCAGCGTGACAATTTCATCCTCATAGTAATACAAGTATATGTGCACTTTTACAGGTTGGCGCAAATATTGTGTCCCCTCGAGGCCATGTTTCTGTCGATTAAACACAATAAGCAAGGAACACTGCACTACTGATTTGAATAACCTGTGTCTGTTCATTAGTACACCCCAGATTAAGTTAAGACTTATGGCGGGACTTTTCGATGCTGCTATTTTTACATGATGGACACAAATCGAAATAAAGAAAGAAATGCACCAATAAAAGTGCTCCACGCGCGGCAGGCGTCTGCAGACGACAGTTCCAAAATTGAACAATTTGTTTTCAAAAATGTCAATATTATTGACCATATTTGACCATATTTGGAATCACCATGATAAATCCATTAAAATGAGTACAATCATGCCAAGTATTGGTTCAGTAATTCTTAAATTAGACTTAGAAAAAGGTTGGGAAAGGCTTTTGAAACATCTGTTTTGTATATAGTAAAACGAATAGCCGCGTTGAAAGTGTTAATTAATTTGGTACACTGATCGGTCATGTGACAGTTTAGGGGTGTTTATACCTTGGTCGTCAATCTAAAGAGTTTCAAATAACTCGACATGATATTTTTAAGGCACGAATACTTTAGTGTCCATGATTAATATTTCGGCACCAAAATGTCATCATATACATGTATGTTAGATTACGTTTTGTATAATCATCTATGTTCTAGTGAATCCATCAAATTGATAAATTTCAACCCAATTATACCTAGTTCGTATCTCGTTTCAATAGCAATTTATCACATTCGCTCATCATATTATGCTCAAATAAAACATGGCATGAACATTATTGAATGATTAAATGTGCCTATCGAATGTTGAACGACATCATCCTGATTGATGAGTTTACATTATCAAGTGACATATCACTACCGGATTGTTATTAAACGTGTTGATACTTTGTTGATGGTCGATTTGGGGTACATTTTGTTAAAATATCAAGCGGAAACTTTAGCCATGTCCATAGCTGTATCTTATAATTAATTGAATATAGGTATAATTTTCTAGTTGACATTTAAAAACAACAAAGCTGACAAGAGCAGCTCGCAAGATCACGCAATCAGCGATTAGGTGACGAATTTCAAAAATATTCTAAACATTTTAAATAAAAATCCGAGAAATTTGTCCAAACCTTTTAGAAAAAAAATCAGAAATGTCGAAAACAATTCAAACATATCCACGAATAAATCGCCACAACAAAATCAATACATTTTAAGGCAAAAAGGTTTCTCAAATTCGAAAAATATAAAATATGGGTCAGTCGGGCCCGCAGAGGAGCCTTTTTTAACCCTGGCAGTATGGACCATGGTTGACTAACGTTATAAGATTGGGAGAGGCTAAAGGCAAAGACAGGTACAATAGATTAGATTGATATAAAGGAAGCGATCGAGATCAGAGAGAAGCGTGACAACAACATGAAATACGAAACGTAGGCAGTATTAAGTGACATTCTCATATTTGATTCCAGCCAAACCTCTACCTTAAAATTCAAATATCTTCCAAATTATCTTACAACATAAACCGAGTAGGTGGCAAGCTAGATCTAAAAAACCAGAAACACTAGATACTCCCTTCCAATTGAAGGAAAACCAACGGCTATTTTCTGTCCAATTGTACATCGGTAACACCTATCAATGTCAGTACGATCAATTGCACTATAAAGTGATGTTTACATTTTAAAGAAGGTTGTAACCTTGTGTTTAGTACACGCTAAAAGGGTGATGGAAACCATCACTTGTCTTCACATACCACGAAACCTCTCGCATATCAATTTGAGATCTTCTGGGAATGCATGTGGTATTAAGAATAAATGTGTAAATCCTCCGTCGCCATCTTGTTTCCCTGCACGGGAGGCATTTTGTGTCCACATATATTTGTTGGCTAAGCACCTGGAATTAAACGTGATCGTGTTGGGCAAACGCACGTTATGAACAGTGCCGGTATCAGGGATACTTGTGACGTGAAGCTACTGTGTGATTTAGAGTAAGGGGCGATATCCAAACTCTACAGTGATTTTAAAGCATTTTTCTAGCGATTTTACAACGATATTCCAACGGTATTTCGTTCTATTGTTAAAAGCATCGGAAAAAGATCGGTGATTAACTAGAAACCTCTCTACTTATCCGGCGTTAACAATAGAACTATTGTAGTACTCTCGATGGCTGCATTAGTGAAGCAGACAGATCAAAGGCGCAAGGAAGGTTGTGTTATATTCTTTAAGAAATACTTGAGTTATACTTCTGTCCAATGACTCTCTTGTTAATCTGCGTTATTTGTGAACATCAATTGGTCAAAAGAGGGCGCCATTATACTTTTTATCCATACGACCGATATATTGATAGAAATCTCGGCCAAATTATCTAATCATTTAGGTCCAGGGCATGGAACAAAGTGTTACTGGTGCAATATGTGCACTATCCCTGGCTTGCTTTGCTCGGAACCCGTGAAAGCGGAGCTAAGGTCCCTTGCTTAGAATAAAGTTCAACAGGTCACTCTAATTAGTAGGCTATTGGGGAGGCACGAGTCAAGCGCTTACTACGTAGCTTTTAGAGTATATATCAGAATCTTCAAATACGCGGAGTGCATTGAAAGTGTCTTATTGCACTCCCCGAGCGCGTCGTACATTCGTGAACACCGCACTTTGTTTTGATTCGTTTTCCCAAATGTCACGCTGACTTCTATTATGTATTAGATAAAAGACGAGTAGTAGACCATCAGCAATAATAATGGGCGCCCGGCAAGCCTCTTTTGCAGGCGAGGCCGCAGGCCCGAGCCTGCAAAAGTGGCGCGCCGGCGCCCATTATTATTGCTGATGGTCTACTATGAGTGTTTTATCTTTCATACATGTTGATACACCGTAACCATGGTAACGGTACAAATAAATAAAGATGATAATTTGTAAGTTATATAATCAAAATTGTACAATTGATCTAGTAATAACATGAAGGTGTCTGTTATACTAATTTTGACATCGCTAAACTTTGCAAGAGACTATATATAATGTTGGCTGGTGATTAGTACCCATGACGTAATATACAACCTCCTTGAAGTTAGCAAACCATGAAATACTATTATAGGTGGTACACACATGGATTTAACTGATTTAAAAATTGATATAAACGAATTTAGCATAATCTTTAGTCGTATTGATCCGACCATTGTATTTTGGAATCAGTTAGATGTAACAGGTGGTACCAATTTTGAGCTCTATTTACAATCTCGAATAGAGTGTATTACCAAAGCAATGCTCATGCTGAAGTCAAGAAGCCTATTGCATGTCAATGACAGTTTTAAATACTGTAAGATGTTTGTAAAAAACATCACCGATAACAACGAATTATACGCACGTTGTATGTTTGGATATACTTGGAAAATGCCTTTATATAGGCCTACATGCGATTGTTGACAAGAAACTACAGAACGTGAGTTGATCTATGATTTTGTATCATACTATTACATTATTATGTTATACCATGGCAGGTAATACATGATGATTTGTAAGGCCCTCTATATCAAATTTCAATACGAATAATTTCAGAATCAAGTTCAGCTGCGTATAGATTAACACGAAAAAGAAAATGCCAACAGTCACGCACACTTGCCTCCCTCCACGACGCAGTCAGCTCATGCCCTGTACCCCCTTTTCAACCCCAAATCATCGACCATTTGAACTAATTTACATACATTTAACTTACATTTTCAGACTTTTTGCATTTTGTGCGCGAACCAACAAATGTTCTCTTACCTCCCCCCCCCCCCCCCCCCCCCGAAAAATTAAAACAATTGTTCTGATGCTGGTACCACCTCTTTTTTATACTAGTTGCTTTTCGATTCCCCAAATCGACGTCTTGAAATTTTGTGCCCCCCAATTATTATTTTTCTTTGGTCAAAAATTGAAAATAAATCAGTATTTTTGGTGAAATTTGATACAAAAAACTGGATTATCCGACTCATTTTCTTTCCAAAAATGTATACTAAATACATCATATTACTAGTAAAAAGTTACAGTGCTTGATAAATGTCTGAAAATGTAAGTTAAATGTATGTAAATTAGTTCAAATGGTGAGGGTTGACAGGAATTTTTTTTTTTTTGAATTTTGTGAACGCTGTAATTATTAAACTATTAATCAAATTAATCAAATGCATATAAAAGTACACATTTTTGGAAGGGATTTGGGTCAGAGAATCCATTTTTGGCGTCAGTTTTGACCAAAATTGTTTTTTGGGGTTGAGAAAATCACAAAAATACACTTTTGTGACCAAATTTATATGGGACAAGCTAACCGTCACTAACAACATTATTTTTGAGTAATGCCCAAAATTGCTTGATTATACTATTAAGACACTAATATAGTGCCAATTTGACCAAAAATTGCCAACATGTGATTTCCCCCCCCCCCCCCCCCCCCCCCCTTTTTCTCACCTTTTGGCCTTTTTTATCATCTGCTCAAGGACATTTTTAATGGGATTTGTTGAATTTATCGAGTGCTGTAATTTATGATCAAATGCATATAAAAGTATCCATTTTTGGAAAGAATTTGGGTCAGAGAATCAATTTTTGGCATCAATTTTGACCAAAAATTTTGCTTTTGTTGAGGAAATCACCAAAAATATTTGTTTTGACCAAATTCATTTGGGGCAAGCTAACAAAATTATTTTTGAATACAAAATGCCCAAAATTGCTTGATCATACTATTGAGACACTAAAATGTGATTTATTTATTTTTAACCTCCAAAATTACATTTTGGGTCAAACAAAATATGCTGAAATTGTACCAAATTCATCGTAAGACATGTTCTCTGGAACATTCTTTAGTTGTTACATTAAAAAGTGTTTATTTTTTTTAAACTTTTGACCCAAGAAATGTGATTTTGGAGGTTTAAAAAAAAATCACAATTTTGGCATTTTTGGGGGCAAAGGCTGCAATTTTTATTTTTTGTTAGGTTTTATTGTTTTTCTTACCATTGAGTTGGGCGAGTCATCTTTTTTTTTAAAAATCAGCAGTGGGTCATCTTTCTTTTCTTCCTGGTTGGTGGGCAAAGTTGTTTTTCTCCTGGATAGTGGGCAAAGTTCTTTTTTTTAAACTTCCATGCCCCCCTCCCCTGAGTATCGAATGGTGCGTCCCTAAGACACTTCTCTTCTGGTTTATTTTTACATGCAAATGTTTAGTTTTGAAATTATTTAAAAATGTAAAAATCAGCATTTTAGTACCAAAATGGATTATCTGACTCATTTCATTTCCAAAAATGTATTTTCATTTATTAAATATCCCATTACAGCGCTTGATACATTTCATATTAAAAGGGTTAACACTACAAATGTATCCTTTCAGTATTAAAATACTAAGATTTGATTGTGCCTTCAGGTGTGCATTATAACACAATCATTGAAGATTAAGCCTACTTCACGATCAGGAATTCATCCACAATTGAAAAACTATTGATCGTGTTACTTTTGCTAGGCCTACTTAAATCGGTTAATGTGCTGTTTACTCGGAAGTGTTAATCCGATAGGTGATGCTACTTTTCGTAGGTAATCCACTTTTCTTTTCATTGTTTCTATTGTCTTTTTTGTTGTTCATCCGCTCAATATTTTTGGAAGAGGTTACTATAGGACAGACGACGTTATGTGAGCTAGAGGACATTATCAAAAACCTTTGTCTAATAATGGTCTCTTGGCTAGATAACGGGCTGTTCATACGCCGTGACCAGAATGGCGACCTCTTCCTACAAAATAATGGGCTGATGCAACAATAGAAAGACAATAGATAATAATGAAAGGAAAGGTGGTTAGACATGTATGGTTTTAGAATGTGCGATGAGGTTCAAAATTTAAATTTCCGAAAATTAGCTTTTGTATCTAAAGAGAAATCTTGACTTTAGCGAATTACCAAAAAAATGTTGGCGGATAACCAGATTTCATGACGTTGGTAATCCACCAGATAACCAGATTTTCCCCTTAATTTGGACACTGGTGACACCACACTTGTTGATTAGTTTTTAGTCGTAATATGTTCAAAGGCCCTATCACACTGTTGCGTATAAGCCAACGTGAGCCAGAAGTTTTTGAAATGTGTACGTTCGTGTAAGTTGTCATTCGTTCGTGACATATTTGGCATACGTTGTAGGCCTATTCGTTAGCGGTTCGCTAGGGGTTCGCAGAGGTCGCTGGAGCTTATGACAGTTGTTGGGCGTGTTCATAATGTTGGGCGGGTGACAACGTAGTGATCAATCGGCTGTGTATACGTTGAGCATTCGCTGCGTGAACGTTTCGCACGTTGGGTGTGAAATGTTGAGAGCAACATACATGCATATTATTTCAATACAAAGGGTATGTACATAATTTAACATTTCAATCATGATTTAACCGGTTTAATAGAAAAGAAACGCTCCAACCCGACCCCAACCCGACAGGTGATTTACAGGACTAAAGCTAACAGGGGGAATCTGGGGAGAAATGATGACAGAAAACATGTGGTGTGCCGCCCGGGACTTAAACCCGGTCCACTACGGTCGGAGTCTAGCTGATCATCCATCACGCTAAGTGGGTGGCGCTCCCAAAAATAACTTCTAGGAGCCTATAGTATCATATACGGTGATAGTATGTACCTTTCCGTGATTGCTCAATGAAAGTGGGGAATGAGACCAGTCGGAGCATGGGGGTGCACCGGCGCGGTGTTTCTGTTGGATTTGGTGTTGTAAGGGTTAATGCGTAACCTCTTATACTTGTTCCAGTTCAAATAGCGCTCGGGGAAAGACTGTATTGTATATATTCTTGTTCCTTTTCTAACGCCGAAAGGACATTGAGAATTTGCCGCGTTTTTAAGTAATTTGAACACTATCAAACAAGCAAGGGATTATGATGGATTATTAACTGTTAACCAACGGGCTTTTACAGTATGGCTAAAAAAACGTTGGTGAAAAAACGGGGTAACCACTTCTTCAATTCCAAAAATTAGAAGGAGTATTGACATGTTTTTTGATGATGTAAGCCCGGGGATGTAAGTCAGTCATCCATCGCAACAGAGAAAACTTCAGCCACAGATAGCCAGTGGCAGCGACAGCATCTACTTTTTGTTTTGGGGGAGGGGCAAGACAAAATCTTGGAGGGGGCAACACCACAATATTTGGTGGAACATGTTTGGCTTTTATTGTAACAATTGCCTATTTGTTCTGAATTATACAATTTCAGACCACACTGGGGACCACACGCATTAACCCTTACACCACCAAATCCAACAGAAACATCGCGCCGGTGCACCCCACATGCTCCAACCACACTAGGGACCCCCCCCCCACCCCCCCCCCCCCCACCCCCCCCCCCCCCCCCCCCCCACCGCCCCCCCCTCCCGCAGGTAGCTAGCAACATTTGTAGATGGAGACCTCCTTCATTTCAAAGACAGCCTGTTAGCGTTGCTTGGGATAAATTAGCTAACCACAATTCCGTACCTGAAGCACGAATGGGCAACTGCGTCACGTTGGTATATGGTAATTTATCCCATGAGCTGAGTTTCTGACTCGCATCGATCCCCGGGGCATCAATTCCACATTTTGTATTTCCATATATCAGAAACTACTATAGTAAAAGAACAAATGCATACAATTTTTAGCGATGAATATTTATGTAAGAGGTACTTTTTTGGGTCACGCTGTATTAACAGTGGGTGATATTATTGCCAAGATTTATAGAAGAACGATGCAATTATTAATAACTAGTTTGAAATGACATTCTTGTCAGTTTTGATAAGAGACTTTGCCGTGGGCATAACTTCATTGTGACTTATATCATACCTGGTGGTGCTTGAATAATATAAAAAGGTGACACATCATTGCATTTTTATTTCGATATTCTTACTTAGCATTCATTTTCATAACTGAAATTATTTAATGGCCAAAAAGTGTCTTGTCTTGTTAGTCATTAGAAATGGATGATAAATTATTCAAGGGAATCTTGATATGATTCAAATGAAATGCTGACAAATTAAATGTTTTTGTGACTTTACTAGATTGCTTGGTATGAAAGATCACCCTTGCTCAATTCTGGGTTTTTTGTTCTCGGAAAATACATGCCAAAGATATCTTGAGTAATAGTCTCTCCCTTAAACATTATTGGTGATCCCTCCAACCATCTTACTAAGAAGTCTGCTGTATATAATTATTATTGCATGTTGACGAAAGGAATATCGTTGTCTATTACTAAGGATGCTGAAAATACACTGTGTCGTGGTCCGTTGAGAGGAAAAAACCAACCAAATAATGGCAAAATTCAATGGCAAAAGTCAAGTTCTAAAAGTCAAGTTCTAAGAATATTCACAAAATAGCCCAGAACTTTATTTTGTATTTGAAGAGGCACTTTGGTTGTGCCATCTCAAATGAAACATATTCTCGACAACCCAACCCCCTCATTCCCGCCCGCCTCTCATTTCTGAATCCTGAATACGCAAGTCCATGTACAGCATCGATGCAGCAGAGTGATTTAGTGAGTGAGAGCAATTTATACTTGGCATTGAAAGACTCGGGCAAGTTTCTTAGTCTAACCACATACCACATGAAGAAGCATCGCTTTACTTCCAGGGCTGACGGGTATAATCTGGTGAGCTAACGTGTTCTACTGTTTGGAAATAATACTCCACTTGTATGGAAGTATATGCATGAATCCGCCTCGACGTGTGACATCGCGGTAAATGATCCTAATAGTAATATATCTTTGCCTAACCTTCGCGATATCTTCAAGTGAACGGTAAGTGGAGGTAATATGGCTGAGTGCTAATAGATATGTCTACAACAATTCGTAAAATATCGCCAAAAGCCAATAGACCCTGTTATATAAAAGTGCCTTACTTGCTTTGGTTTTAAGGGGCAGACAAGGTTAAGCTGATTTCCACACTTTAAATATGTATAGAGGGCATAGAGTCGTAATGAAGAGGGACAACAATTTTAATATCCAAATATTGGATGCGGTTGTGAGTTATAGTAACTGCCATAGTGCTATGAACGAATCGTATTCATTTCACGGGAGCGTGTTTTGTTGTTGTTCACGGAGTTGCGTCCAGATGAATAAAATACGCGAACAAATATGCATGCGCGTGACGTTTCACGATTGACCAATCACGACGCGTGGTCATTAACATCGGGTACGCACTTCCGGGTTTACACGAATATTCTCGTACCCACGTACGCTACGCACGCACACATAGTATGATGACGCTGACTATATTTTGCCATTCAAAATATATACTTCATTAAAGGTAGGTGTTCCGATTTCTGGCCTGATTTTCAACTTGATAGTTTCTATTTTAAATTTTCCAAAGTTTGTTTAACTCCAATTTTTTTTATTATTAAAAGCACAAGGTGGCATGAAATTTGGCCTTTGAGTAGTACACATACAGGCCGGGTGGTTAACCACCTTTGGCAGTAATTCACTTCATTTTGGCCAATAACGTCCAAGTGGAAATATCTTGTGCCTAAGATTTTACAGAAATAATGAGACAAATATTATGGGTTTTCTTCTGATATCAAAATATGTCGATGTGAAAAAAGCTAAAGCGATCGGAACATATACACCTTAAAGGGGCATTAAGAGATGTGGTGGAGGCAGCGCCCTCAATTACAAAAATATATGATAAAAACTGAGATTTGTATATTTTTAAAAATTGTATTACACGTATGAACTTACATAATAATAATAAAACACATTTATATAACGCACTACACGGGGAGTCACAGTGCGCTGTACACACATTATGCAAAATGTAAGAACTTTAAAAACACCTAAATATTACACCAATTAAAACCTTAAAATACATACAATATTATAAGAACACACACATTAAAATACAGCAAAATGTTGATAAAATCAGAAAATGAGTTCAAGCAATGGCGAACAGGTGAGTTTTGAGTTGTTTTTTGAAAATTGCGAGTGTAGGAGCATTTCTTATGTGTGATGGTAACTTATTCCAAAGTTCTGGAGCAGCATATGTGAATGAGCGTTGTCCGTATGTCTTGGTGTTAACAGATTGACGATGAAGTTGAGGAGCTGCGCTTGATCTCAGACAGCGAACAGGATCTGTAATGACAACAAGATCCCGGATGTAAGATGGAGCTAGACCATTTAATGCCTTGTAGGTTATCAGCAAGAGTTTATACAGGAACCTACTTTTAACAGGCAACCAATGCAGGTCTCGAAGGATCGGAGAAATGTGTTCACGTCGCTTAGTAAATGTGACCATGCGTGCAGCTGAATTTTGGAGACGTTGCAGCTTTGCTATTTGGAATTCAGGAAGGCCAAACAACAAGCTGTTTCCACAGTCAAGTTGCGAAGAAACAAAAGCATGCACAAGCTTTTCAGCGCTCTTTCTGTCCAGATATCTCCTGATCCTGCCGATGTTCCTGATGGCATAACATGCTTTCTTGCAGATCTGATTAACATGCGAAGACATGGTAAGGTTTGTGTCCACAATAACACCGAGGTCTTTTGCTTGCTGGGCGATTGGAACATTACACGTACCAATTGTTAAGTCACTGATAGAATCGGACCCGACGTAGCGTGAGCGTATGTGGATCACCTCGGTCTTGTCATCGTTTAGGGAGAGTTTATTTTCGAAAGTCCATTTCTTGATGTCTCTAACACAGTCCTCGAGTTTTGCCAGATTTTCATTCCTACTTGCTGCAGTGAAAGAGGTATACAGCTGGCTGTCGTCTGCGTAAAACATTCCTTCGACTTGCTGATCGGGCCCGATCAGCATTTTACATGGTTAAGGGTGGTATTCCAACATATTTAAAACATTGTTTTAATCAAGTTTTGCTGGTTTTTTAAAATAGAAACAACAATAATGGCAATTGTTAATGTTCATCTTGAATTCTGAAGTAAATTAATTAAAATTACTGAATAGTAGCATAGCATAAATTAGTACTTGGCACTGGTTAGTTTTTATTTTCAGTATTTTGAGAGTCATGTTCTATCTCTAATTTTGGAACACGAACGGGGTCCAAATATAACCTCGTCACTATTGCAATGAGGACCTACTGATTTAGTAATAGTTTTTAATAAATAGGCATGGGTGTTATTTCGTCCGACATGGTGGGACATTTAGTGCAACCCCCGGAACTTAGTTATTTCCTGACTAAGCAGTCAGTTATGTTTTCAATACTGACACCCTGTATGTAATTGGTACACATATCAAATTCTCGCAACCCAATTATGTACAATCATTAATGTTGCTTACTGCTTCCCGTTACCATGGTAACTATTAAAAAGGCTTCTTGCATGAATTTATAAGCTTACTGTAATATAATATAGATTGATCGTGCTGGTTGAGCCGGAAGCAGACTTCACTTTAAGAGATGTATCTAGACTAATTAAATGCGTGATAATGTAATCGATGCAGTGCTAATCACCAGTTATGCCTTAAGTCATTCCATATATAAATGACACTTTAACACAATTTTCTCGTGAAATAACACTTTTCAGGTATGAGTGTAATGTATGGTATGAGGTTCCGCGTTTTCATTATGAAATCCCGGATGTAAGCTAGCCATGGGTAGGGGAGAGCGGGGAATGTTCGCCCAATTTTCATTTGAAATGGCCTAGAGACGTGAATTTTAAAGATTGAATGGACCTACATTAGGGTTCAAAAGTAATGTTCTTTACTGGTTTCAATCGAACCCTCATAAACGCACTTGTAGAGTAAAGGTGGGTCATGAATACTCTGATATTCTTGATTATGGTTTGCCTCAAGGCTCTTTTGTGTGGGGCCAAAAAATGTTCACATTTTATATTCATCAAATTGCTGACATCATCAGGCATTATAAGGGTATTAATTTTCATTTTGATGCGGACGACACCATGCAACTGTATATTTCTTCCGATCCTCGATACCGGGTGAGCCTGAACGTGCCCTATCTATTTTAAGTGAGTGTATTGATGAAGTCAGGAAATGGATGTCACAAAATATGCTATATCTGAATAATGATAAAGCTGAATTTTTCATCGCCGCAAGTTCCAAATACTTAAAATCACTCTCTGGCATGTCACTTCGTGTTGGTGACATGAATATCAAATCTAGTCCTCATGATCGCAATCTCGGTGTTGAATTTGATAGTTCTCTGAAAATGTCCCAGCTTGTGTCCATATTGTGTCGCAGTTTGAATTTTCCATTTGAGGAATTTATCCCGTGTTCGGATGTTCATTGATGAAAGCACATGCTCTCATAACATCACGCATTGATTATTCAAACTCTCTTTTATTTGGTACTACCACACAAGAAATGTAAACGTCTTCAGCGTCTTCAGAATCGCGCTGCCAAACTTATTTTCAAAGCCTCTAAATATGATCATGCTTCTTCATACTTGCAAGAATTACAATCATTTCCTGTGGTGGAACGGATTGAATTCAATTTTGTGTAAGTGCTTCACTCACTGTGCTCCACCAGGAGTGGGCTTCGCTCGAGCTCTGACACTAGACTACTTCGTTTACCTAAAACACGCCTTGTTTCCGTAAGTAAAAGTTTCTCTGCCCTCGCTCCTATGCTCTGGAACAAGCTCCCACATAATAATTATCCGTCATGCTTCTTCTGTTTCCCAGTCCCAGTTCAGAAAACTATTAAAAACACATATTTTCTTGCGCAATTCGTAATCTGTTTTGGTGCTCTTCTCATTAACTTGTTTGTATTTAAAAAAATTATATTGTGTATGTATTTTTACCTTTTACCATGTATGTATTTTTACCTTTTACCGTGTATGTATTTTTACCTTTTACCGTGTATGTAGTTTATTCTGTAAAGCGCTGTGGTACCTCATTGTGTAAGAGCGCCATATAAATGCCTTGTATAATAATAATAATAATAATAATAATAATAAAGACAGGCGTCTCAAGATGGTGAACTTGCCCTACCTCGGGGCAGGCTCGCTCATAGGCCGGGGCAAGTTCGCCATGGGCTCAGAATTAGGCTTCATAAAATATTATGTATCACATAGATACATACATTTATTAGGCTATGTGATTTTCTTTCAAAATAACATTTAGGGGTCCAACATTTAAGGGCGGGGTCATTTATTGCGGTGCGGAATTATAATAAATACCACATTTTAAAATATTATCTTCTAAGTTTTGTCCTACTCCATTCCGGATATATATTTTTATAATTACAAATAGGCTACAGGAGGAGAATTACAATGTTAAAATTATACACAATCTTAATTATGTAAATCCCCATAGTCTAACATGCCCCATCATCATAGGGCGAATGTGCCCAATAGCATAATAAGTGCAATGACCCGGTACCGGCGGTGTCCCATGTACAATGCCGGGTTTATAACTGCATCAAATCAATAACCAATCCCATACCTACCTAATGATGATTTACATTAAAATCTTCTGTACGAATACCTTAAGAAGAAAGAAATCAATGTCAAAAATGGAAGAAAATTGGTTTTTAGATGATCGTTTGACAAACATTGTACGGAGATCTGCCATGTCACAGTGGGAAACTCGAAACAAACTCTCCCCAACATGTATTTAGATATTCATGTTGGATTTGATTTGAAATCCATGTTCATAGTCCGTATGTGAGATCATTTTAAAAAAATAAAAAAATAAAAATTGTATTTTCGTAGAGATTGAACAAATCTCATCAAGTGTTTGACACTATAAATCAATGTAGTGAAAGAAACTCTTCTTTTTCGTCAATATCAGTATACCAGCATAGGGCAAT
>CM069448.1:37112220-37255600 GCA_035610835.1 Ophiura sarsii
CATCTAGGAGGGCGCCCTCAATTTTCCTGGAAATCAGATTCTTGCACTTACGTGATTATTGGGCAGTAGTAGCTACCATCTGAAACCGTTTACCTGTATTCGCCGTCTATCGTGTAACATTTTACGATTTGGTCAATTCGAATTATCAGCATCACCGAATATATATCTAGCGCTCGTCATTCAAACCTGTTCCTATAAAGTATTATACTGCAAGGTGCCTACGTACCTATTTATTGAAACAATTCATTTTTTCCAAATTTCATTTTTCTCGGCAATCTCTTAGTGCCCCTTTAAAATATCATCTGATTCACAAGCAATGCAAATGCTATGATATCGATATCGACTTTGACCTGGATTTGTCTTTCATCTGTTGAGCATTATTAAATGAGCTAATTAGTCGGTGATGACAGTCAGACCATAAAGTATCAACTGAATCATCAACTGAATCATCAGGGATACAAATTCTATGCTATAAATGTTGACTTTGACCTGGATTTGTCTTTCATCTGTTCGGCATTATTGGAGAGCTTAGTCGGTGATCATGGTGATGGCAGTCAAACCGTAAAGTACCAAGTGATTCATAAGCGATGCAAATTCTATGATATAAATGTTGACTTTGACCGAGATTGTCTTTCATCTGTTAAGCATTATTTGAATGAGTTGATGGGTGTTTGCGATGAGACCTGAGACCTTTAATATCAAATGGATTCAATGGTCAATAGTGAATATTGTATAATTACTCAGACATGCCATATAACCTTTTCCTGATTATACAATGAGTCTTCAATATGTGATTCTGTAATCATGTACATCTTAACGAAGACACGATATTCAATTCGAATTGTCTTTACATGTATTCGTCGATAATCATTCAATAATTCAAAACATCAAACATGTCAAGTTCATTTAAATTTTAAAACCCATGAAAGTTGCAAAATCATGAAGTCATTAAATATTGTCAGTGTTTAACCGTCAATATATATATTCTGATATGATAAATGTGGGTCGCATGCATGTTAAGGAGACGTTTTGCACCATATTCCGGCTTTCTGTGAGTACAAAGCACAGTAGACAATGTTGCCAGTCTGGTGAATCTATCGGGACAGTAGTGAAACATCCGCAATAAATAAATTAAGTACGCAACATTTTCAATTGTATTGGGTTTGTACACTAAAAAATGTAATGTGTCAATTGACAAAAGAAATAGTCATGTAAATAGTCTAGTATGACCAATTATAACTTGTCATACCATTTGTCATGCAGGCATTGATTGACTTATTATAATTAGTCATGTAATATGGTCTAGTATGACGAATTTCTCAATTAATTAGTTATGCAAGAAAATTCATTTGTCATGCATAAAAAAATAATTAGGTAGTAATTAATAAGTAGTTTGTACGAATAGCATCAAATAATTATTTTTTTAAATTAATAACAGCAGCATCATTAACAATAATAACTAGATGGCCACGGTTTTCGACACAAGACGTCGACCTGTCACCGGATGCCTCCACCTTGATAGCGATTTATTTTTAACATATTATTACTGATAAATACTATACACTATATAAGGGAAAAGGGTGCTTCAGTTTTCTCGGATGTCCCGCATATGGAACCCTTTATAGAACCTTTAAAGGTTTCCCAAAACGTTCCAAAAAGAACCTTAACGGTTCCAAAAGAACGAAAAATGCGTATTTATCTCTACAGAAGTTGTTTGGGTTCTTTGAATTAAAAGAACCTTTAAACCGGAGGGTTCCATATACGGGACAGTCAAGAACCCATGAAGCACCCTTTTTTCCAAGAGTGTATACGTAGCTCAAAATGTGATATCTTATCTCAAAATGCAATTCTGGGCACATATTATCATGCTATTTAGCCTAGTTAGGCCTAGTAGTCCGGCATGGAAAACAGCGTGCGAATTCAATGCTAATGACATTTTTGGCGTTAAATTGATTGCGGTTTCACCGGTTAATGACGTTGATCATTATACGTAGCTATTGAGCAAAGTTAGGCCTAGTAGTCCGGCAGAGAAAACAGCGTATTTCCTTTCGAATTCAATGCGAATGACATTTGTGGCGTTAAATTGATTGCGGTTTCACGGTTAATGGCGTTGATCTTATGCGATCAAAATTTGAACGGAAACCAGTAACAGAATACGTAAATTTGTCATCCCATACTTAATGTGTAATGTTAGAGCAATTGTGTCATTCAAGTTTGTCATAAGTTCACTACCTTGTCACGTTACGGTCTCTTGTCAATCATACAAATCAATCGGTCACCAATTACAATTCGTCCTGCAATTTGTACTACATTTGTTTTAAGTAGTCTTATGTGTGTAAATGTCTTCAAACGACACATTATTGGCAATTCACTTGCATGATAAAAAAAATCCCTCCTGTTTGACGACTTTTTTATTTAATTTGGCGAGTTAATATTTTCAGGATTTTTTACAAATGTTCAAGATTAACTCACTTTAGGTCGTGTGCCTTGAATTGGAACCCCATATTTTTAGAGGGTGTGACATTTTTACACAGTTAATGATGTTTATGATATCACCGTTTCTATATTTCAAGTCATAAAATAATCAATTTGGTGTCAATACAAAGCACAATAAGTGTTCTTTCCATACCATCCAAAAATAATGTCTTAATTATTTCAGTTTTAATTGGGAGCAATTAATCGATCAACGGGTGCTGATGGAGGAGGGGGAGGATTCGGAGGAGGGGGATTGAGGAGTCAGTATTCACATTACTTACTAGCCCATGATGCATATGGATGCTCAACTGCATGCACGGGAGATGATTCAAAAAGCCCACTTGCATATCCTGTGTATCAATGTCTCAATCGATATGATATAGCGGTGTGTTTGCATTGCATTGTGTCCAATATTATGCTACATTTGATCTGCATATTGTATTCCTAAATCGTTATCATTGTTGGAAAAGCATTCGCGTAGCCAAATGTGGATTGGGGGGGGGGGGGGGGTGGTACTGTTGTTCATTTGACACGGGTCCTGTGTAAAATATTGTACATTTTATTTGTAACAACCATTTTGGTTGAAACGAAGTCTGTCACGTCGGTTTCCCATAGCTATACCACTGCGATTTAGAATCTTTTGAAGCGAACGAGAAAACAAAAGTATTAACAAAACCCGTCAATGGCCTAAATTAAGGTATATTAGGCTGTCACTAAGCAACCACGTTTTGTATACAAAAGCTGTCATTATGAGAGTGCTCTATGCCGGGAATTTTTGAAAACCCCATCCAATATTGCTGGAGGACTTCATTGCACTTCTATTGACGGATTAAATGAGTATACGCCTTTATTCCGTAAAAAATAATTATTTGACACTACACTAACTCATGAATGTCTTACACCAAGCCTATACCCTAAACCCTTGATATTATTTGATCTGGAATTCTCGTACTTTAATTTTCCTAGAGTATTAGATATGTTTCACTAGGAAATAGTTTTCATAAAGAAGTGCTCCGTAATATTTTTGGTTTTTTTTTAACACCTTGTATATGATTTTATTGGCCCTATTTCAATTCTGTAGGTGTATAGGCATATCGTGTATTGTGAAATGACAATTCCATGCATAAGTATTTAATTGTTCATTATTAATTTCATCAAAAAAGTGAAGAAAAGGTAAACACTTGCATGGATTGAGGACTCGATATACATACATACATTCCGCTTGGTGCACCCTGTATAATATGGTGTTTATTGGGCATAGCATGTTTAAATGAAGTAATATCATTACAAAAGGTCAATTTAAAACTTATGACACCATTAATTATGACAATGGTTCAATTTATTTAGCAAATACGTATTCACATAAATATTTTTTCACACATTTAGACCACCCTGTATAAGGTATCATTTATAAATAAAGACAAAGGTGGCAACATTTTTCTTTGGGACAATGTTATATACTTTTGAATAATACAATTTAATAAAATATAATGTTATCTTCAATATATAAATATAGCAAGTGAAAATGTTGTATTTTGAGTACATTTCTTTATTCTGCACCCTGTATATTTTCTACACAACCTGTACAATGACCTTGACATTGACTTTGTGAAATTTGAAAATATGTAGGCTTTCAGGAAATTTATACTTTCCTTATATTCCTATATATAGTTTTCATGGTTAACACGTTTTAAGCAAAATCCATGTCATTTTACCATTTTTCGTACATGTCACAGAAAGGGGTCCCAACTTAAGGCACACGACCTTTAAGGAATTGTTAAAGAAAGATACGTTCTTGTATTAGATAATTCAAGAAAGTATCTCCCGTCACCATATAATCCATTTTTATGATCTGAATAAGCTGTAATTATGAAAAACGCTAGATTCCATTGTGACAAAAGGGTAGATATACTGGTAACATCCTCATTGGCAACACTCATTATTATCTCAAACTTCGACTTATACCAAGCCTATATTATATTTGCGTCAATTCCTTGATTCAGAGCGTAGAAGTATAGTTTTACATCCCCAGTCAAGAAGATAATAAAGAGACACAAATACATAGCGATTTCGTTCAATCAAACCATATGGAATAAAATGATAACCCACCGCGGCTCTTTTGAACACTATTTCACTTGTAATTGGAGCGGCGAGCTCTATTTTACATCATACGCGCCTCACTCATTGTAGTTATACAATTATAAATATAATTATAATTATTATAATAATTATCAAATGATGCACTGCCCGTATCATAAGTGGTCGATTCCTATAAGAACAGCGTAATATGTTGAAAAACAAGCAGTTTAAGTTAATACTTATTTATTATTTATACATATTTATTGGTAGTTTATTGCACACCAACCACGCAGGGCGGTGGCAATCATCAGACTGGTGCATAATTATAGCTATAATTAGTTAATCATTAACTTATCATATTATTGACACTATTGAATGATAAGATGGATCAAATTATGTTTAATGATACCTTCTGCGTGTTGTACATCTTCTAACACTAATACAAAACCACAATAGCAGACCAATGTGCAGAAGACACATTTGATAGTCTGAAGAATCAACCGTGATGATAGTGAAACGTCATCGATAAATACATACAGTAATTCATAATTCAATTGTATTGGGATGGTATGCAAAACATTTCTTTTCAAACGATTAAAATTATCTTCCTTTTTTGAAGATGTAATTGTTGTTCTTTTACAGATATTGTAAACTAACCGTACCTACTCTGTACTCTTATCTACCCACTGTCACGATTCTGTGAAATTCATAATAATTGTTGACATCACACAGTGTCCTTTGTTGCCATGGGATCCATTTCGATGATCTGACCAATCGATGTTATTGAAAAACACCAGAATTGTGACAAAACGACAGATCTGTATTCGTAACACATTTACGTCATTTCCTTGATCATAGTCTAGATGACACAGAGTTTCTTATAAATCCGGGTAACGTAGATTTGAACGCACCACCGATTTGTCGAGTCCTGCCGAGCCTTGCTAACCGCTCTACACACAGAAAAAAAAATACGTAAGTTATGTAAAAAAAAATACATAACGTTAGGTGCAATACGAACTCTCGAACAAATAGGTATATTCTACCGAATTTGTAATTATGTAAAATATACCTAGCAGTTAGGTAAGTAAAATACATAAATATTAGGTAAAATAATAACATAATTTTTTATGTAGTTCTTTTACCTCACCAGTTAGGTAAGTTAAATACATGATTATTAGGTATAATTTAAAAGTTAAATACATGATTATTAGGTATAATTTAAAAATTAAATACATGAATATTAGGTATAACTTAAAAGTTAAATACGTGATTATTAGGTGGGACACGTCCCCCTCGTCCCCCCCCCCCCCCCCCCCCCCCCCAGGATCGACGCCCCTGACCATAGTACATTGATATGCTGAATGGCTGAATGCAGTGCCGCAATCACGCAATGAGTCCCGGGAGTGCAGTGCAGTATACATGCACGGATAGCGTAACCATAGAAGCTTCCCCAGGTCCGAGCCGTATTACATTACATCATACATGCATGTGCACTTCCTTACAAATAGCCTTTGAATGCTTCAACAAAAGACTGGAGGCCCCAAGCCTTCATTAATTCTATCCACTTGGGCTTCAGCTCTTCTGCCTCCGCCATGTCCGCCATTTTGCTCAAGTGTGATCGATCTTGCGCGCAAAATTACATCGCAAAGTGGTATTTTTGAAAGATTTGTACATTATAAGAATGTAATTCGACACTTTTACCTTTTTAATATGTAAAAAAATACACAAACTATGTAACATTTCCGCTTTGCGTTTAATTGTGTATTTTTAATATCTACATGCCAACTGGTAAACTGGTTGGACAACAATTCTACCGAAGTTGTGTAGAAACTCGTCGAAAATATACACAACATCGTTATACATATTATTTTTTTACATATCGAGGTCGCGATTTTTCTGTGTGTAGCTATTCCACTGGGTTTTTTTCTCGATCAGATTTATTTTTCGATCAGACTGAGCACCTTCATTTTTTTAAATTAATGTGCTCGTGATTCTCATGCACGTCAATCAGTCTGTCTGTTTTATAAGTGTGATCTCTTTGTGCACATTAGACCGACTGTCTGTCGGCAAGTCGTATTCTGTCTGTCTGTCTGTCTGTCTGTATATCTGTCTGTCTGCGACATAATCGGTTTTGTGTATCGATAATTTTATTTAGCTTAGGAGTGTGTTTAAATTGTCCTTCTACAAAGACTCGTTCTATGTGAAACATAATGCCGCAAACAACTGACGCCAGACTTATAGAATGCCAATGATGATTAAAGCTTAAGTAACGCATTTTATATAATAACGGATAACGCCAGACTATTGTATGACCTAATTCAACAGCTCTTGCTTAATCTAGATTTAATTGGCAACCACTGGGTTAACAAATTGTGTTGGCCTCAGACTAGACTGAATCCTCCAGTCGTACACACACGGTTGTTTTGCCGTGCTGTAAGAGGTGAACTGTTAAATCATCATTGAGTAATACCAATATGACGCTAGAGGGCCTGTGGAGGATGTTTAAAATAGGCAAGAAGAATAAATCCAAATTACATTTATGCTGCTAACATATCAATTTGTTGTAGGTTAATCGTTTCGTATCTGGTTGTGCTCGATTTTAATTTCCTTCCAATAACAGCTGCGGATATGTATTTAAACGTCTCTCATTAGGCTAAAGCATGACCTTTGATTCCGACCTTAATTCGAGATTGTGAATTATTTGCTGGTGTGCAGCATTCACAGGGCTCAATAAAATATGATTGACATTACGCCATATTGAAGTGTGACTTACCACTATATGAGTAGCATTTCATTGGAAGGACACATTTCTCATATATTCATAAATCTCTAGCACGTTACAGGTAACTGGAGGGCTGTGAAGGTTACCGATAAATTCGTTCAAAAATGCATAATTGTTATACAGTTGGGTCATGGGTTCGAGTCTCGCACGGGCTCATTTTCAAGTTATGAATTTGCCTGGTTGTACATGTTACAGATGTTTAACAAAAATGTATAAAGCATATGAGTTATATCGTGGTATGGGAACAATCCGATACATCGTCGTCTTCAGTATTTAATTGGATGGACAATGTTAAAACAGTTCTGGATGTGATAAAGGATTAACTTTGGTATTCCAACCCTAATAAATATTGTGTGGAACAAATGAATGAAATAGAAGCAACATGTAACAGCCGACATGTGCATCATATTGATGTTACTGGACAAATACGATTAACTATGCTCATCTCATCATCGGATGTGATGTTTGTATCTACATATCTTTAACTCCTATTGACCATCCTTATTGCACTAGTTATCTCAATACTCTCAACTCAAGATCAACATCATCTATTTATTTGGAATCATAATCATGCTTAATCGTACACAATTTGACAATGAGATGCTGTAGTACACGCTATGTGATATTATTGAATCTAGGGGAACCTGCTTGACAATAATAAATGATACAATTGAATCTAGAGGAACCTACTTGACAATAAATACACTTATATAGAACATAGAGAAGGAGCCGTCTACCTGGTTTGTGCATATGGCTTAAGGGGGCTGTTAACCCTCAGCATAGCCTCAGTAAAACTGCTGTAACTCCTTTATTATTCATTTAATCTATATAAAAGTATACATTTTTTTGCAGAAAAGGGTTCCATGAATCTAACCATGATATTGACCATTTTGGAGAAAATTATAAAAACACACGTTTTTTGACCCATTTTAGGTTCTGCAATGATAACTCAAAATATATTTCGTCAAATTCTGTCAAGCTAGTTTTATTATATTCCTATTACAGTTCCCTAGGAACCGGGGTTTTTTTTCTCATAAATCTTTATTATTATTTTTTTATTATCGACCAAAAAGTGCCAAAAAATGTGATTTGTTACCTCAAAAATGAAAAACACATTTTTGGCACTTTTTGGCACTTACGTCACTCTAGTTTGGTGCACTCGGCCGTCCACGGTCAATAAACTTTATGAAGGGAATTTGTAAGCAAGACGACGAGTTCCAAAAAGTATATCCTATCCTATCAATTGACTTTTAACAAGAAGTACTGAAAAACTACATCAGCCATTAAAAATGATTATGCGTAGATGAAACCGCGCTCAACCTTAATATAAGGTATGTTTTCCATAATGAATCCTAGCGGTACAGCCTGTAGGAAGCATTGCGATGTTGTATCAAATGACATTGATCAATGAAAACAACCCGCACCAGAAAATTCTTTTTTGATTACGGGACTAAATGTTACCGTTCATATTTTGCACCCCACTGACAGCTTTGATAAACGAGGTTGAATCATGTGACATACTTTTCTTAGTGGGTTTAAGAAATTAGAAGTTGCAGTATCTTTTGTTAAAGGCCCCTAACATTCCACCGTGCATAGTCCGTTGATAGGGTAAATACTAATTTTGGGACCTCGTTCTCACGGAAAATTGTCTCGGCTAACCAAGATAAATTGTTTCACAAACATTTGAATTAGGAGTACAGACCATTTACTTTTCGGTATTCAACAACGCCATCACAAGTTTATAGTGTTCACATCGTAATATGAGATGCGTATATCCTCTTTGTTTTAGATCCTTTTTTGGACTTAACAAATATATGACCATTAAAATAAGCACTGGTGTTTACATCAAAGATAATTGGACAATAATCAAAACAATGAAAATGTGAAGTAAACTTGTTTTGAAATGATCCTATAGCGGCCCTGATAGTAAACTTATATAATGGAAAGATGCTGTGAAATTAACATAGCCAGCCAGCCAATGTCGAAATTATTCCAAAAGTTGTCGGGCAATCACCGAAGTACACACGGATGATTGTATGGAATGGAATTATATATCGAGAGGCAAAAAGATGTTGCAAGATGCAATGGCAAAAGGACTTAAATAACCCATTATATTATGTCCCCACTTAAACTTTCCTCGCGAAGGCGAAGGTTATCAATCAATCACTGGACATTACGAAGTCGTGCCTCTTGGCTCTACGACCGACACTCGATAGGAAACTAACGATTTTGATTTACAAATCAATCCCCATTAGATCAATCGAAAAGAAATGTGTTTCCTTTTATCCATCTGATAGTTGAAAATGTCAATAATAACCGCGCGCGGGTGGTGATTCCTGCACCGAGTGAAAAGTAGCTCAAAACACGCGAAACCCGATATACTTGACCTTTCGTCAATCTGTAAGAGTAGAACAATTATTACAAGTTCTATATCACGTTAGAAGAGACGAGGCGTAGACAGAATTTATGATCCCAATTTTTGATAGTCTGTATCCGGTTATTATTGCATTGTGGGACGAGAGTGAAACAGTTTCCACGATTACAAGTTTATTGCAAGGAGACAGGAGCTATTTATAGCACACATGTTCCCATCCCATAACACTTTCGGATCTGTGATTATGACATTTCGCCGGTAATAAATTATCTAAGATTTGTTCAGCCCTTTAGGGTTATGAAGGTTAGTTTATGCCCTTGGGGCATAATTATGTCCTTTGCGGTCTTTTTATTGGAAATAGACACATCCTTAGATGATTTATAGGCGAAATATCAAATCACCGGTCCAAAAGTGTTAAAGGAGTGGGAACATAATGAGACTCTACATAGCAACACAGATGTATCCGAAGAACATACTAGTGAATCAATTTATGAAATTGGATATAACATCTATTATCTAGAACTTAGTTGCAAGACCAAGCAACAAAGTCGCAACATAAATGACCCCATTGACAAGATTTCACATTAAACCTGTAAATATCAATGGCTGTGTGAATTTGGCAATTCGAAGGTATAATGCTTAAACACTCAAGACTCAGTGAACTTAATTCGTCTGATTCTGACGGTCTCAAGAAAGCTTTTAGCCTTTATGTGTTTATGCGGCACGGATGCTTGAAATACCCGCGGTAATGCTCAACTTCGACTTTAATTTGGTTAAAAGTACACTTCAGAACAACTGATTATAGGAAACAGCCCGGTTTACTGTCACTAACGTACTCTATTTTAACTCTTTTTCAGGCACGTCCATTTCCTGTGTCAGCTTGACCAAATACAAAATCGAAATTAGAAACAAGTTCTGTGTTACATTAAAGGCATATTATGTGATCTTTTCCATGGGACGCCCTCTATCCTTTATATTTTTTGAAAGCAAATTTTCTTGCAGATTTACATTTTTGATCATAAATCAAAAATATATTCCGAGTTACAGAGCGATACAATTCCAAATTACTTTAAATTCATGGTTTGAAGAGGTTGAAAATAGATTGTCCTGCTGCAGGACAGTTTATTTTCATTCTAAATTCACTCTAAACCATGATGTTGAAGTAATTAGGAATCGTATCACCCTGTAACTCCTTTAAAAAAACAGCTTTAAAAAAATATCAAGGATATAGGGCGTCCAAAAAAAACCAAGGATAGAGGGCGTCCCCTAGAAAAAATCGCATAATATGTCTTTAAGTGCATAAAGATATGTGAACCTTGAAGGCGTTTATTGATGTGCAGGAATGCACGTTGGTGAAATATTGTTAAATGAGTTGATATTATTTTTTCAAAAATAAGTGCTCAAAATGATACATTAAAAATGCTAACAAACAAACACATCAACAAACACACAACCCCAACAAACACCCCAACAAACACCAGCAAACTAACAGACAAACAAGCAAATAAACAAACAAATAAACAAACAAATCAAATTCACACACTTCTGCAGAGAAAATACTAAATATGGAATCGATGAAATAAAGAAAAAGGAGTGGTATCTGCTCTCCTTATTTCAAACGTGTTTAATTAAACGTGTCAATGGAAATGTTATGTACTCAGTGAATCGAAACGATTTACTGTATAGAATGTATTAATATTGGTGTAATTGAAATCCGTAAAAAATGTACCAATAGTGGTGTTCAATGTTCACAAGACCCACAAGACGAAAGATCAATCTTGGTATAACGGTTTCTTCTTAGTGTTTCTATATTGTAAATTGATTTGTTTTGCAATTTTAACTTATGTTGCCCAATTTAGTACTGTTTTAAATTAAAATAAACTCTAGTTATATTAAATTGTTATAGGTACCCATTTGAATTGTTCAAATTGTGTTTTTAACAGTCTTAGCTAATCACAAAAGTGTTTAAACCTAGACCAAGTTTTATTATTTCAATAACAAGGTAGTACAACATTCTAGAAATACCACAAACAATTTAGGTAGTGGCTGGTTCGGTCAGTTTGGATTTATGTGAAATCCTTTAATCAACATAACATTAAACATAAAACAGAGTCATATAAACTAATTAAAACCACGTGAATTCACAGTTACTTATATTATCAAAGTGCATTTTGTTCTGGTGTTTTATGTTTTATGTTTTGTTAAACATTTATATAAGCATACTATAATATTATAAGACCGTAGATACCTATTATCAATATTATTATCATTTCTTATTGTTAACTGTTATCCGTAATAACATCCCATGCATGCATATGATAATGGGAAGAGGGCAGGTTTTTAAAAGGTGGAACCTTTTCGAATGGTGCCAAAAGCATAATGACAGCCCTATGTCACTCATATCTGTCCATTGTTGAGATTTGGTTCAGTATAGCGCACTCTATAAAACCTTCACCCGGAAGTTACAGCGTAAACTGTCAATCATTCGTTGTGAATGAATATTCAGTCATGACTTTTCATGATCTCACACGATGTGATCGTCGCGATCCGGCGTCATTCCCAACTGATCTGATTACAATATTTATAAAATGCAAATGACGCCACGCCCCTACTGTGTCACTGTCAGACGAAGCCATCCACAAGTTAAAATTCGTATTTTGTGCTACGTAAATTAATTTCAAATAACCAATTCTGAATGTTTCGTGTCATATAAAAACTAAATTCTGCCATCATTAAAGCAAATCAGTTCTACTCTAAATCACAATCAGCTTTTTTTTTACCATTGGTGTACTATTATTGTGCCACAAATCATGTTTTCAGCCGATAAAATCAACCACGTCTTAGGTCATCTGGTTAGCTACGACAATGATAGTGCGCCTCCTACAAAAGCTTCACCCGTGAATTTGGTTTTAGTAGGCGAAATTTTGTCGGAGGAGTGTCCTCTCCCATAATTATAGACTCCCTGATAATGACCAAGAGAGGCCGAGTGATCGAAAACCAAAAGGGGTCAGTTGAATGCACCTAAACTATGATTGGATGAGAGGGTTACTATGACGCCAATCAACCCCTATATCTCACTTCCGGTTAACAAAGGAGTTGTTGATCGATAAACTCTAGAAAACTTTATTATGGAAATGTACGATAGATTTTTATTGATTTTTTTATTTTCAAGAGCAACTATTTAGCTTTACAAAAATGAAGAAATTTTTTTATTGCTGTGCCTTAGCACTATATGGTTTCTAGAAATAGGTAATATGTTGTGTAAAAATGGTAATATGTTGTGTAAAATCAAATGTAAATTTCTTTTTATAATATAGAAATACTGCTTAAATATTTTCAACAATTATTTGCAACAGTTTGTGGCTAGCTGAGGGTGTTGTTTATACAATCTAAGCAAATCAAATGAATACATGTGCTACAAAACAGTCAAAGAAGCAACCGAGTGTCATTCAGAATATTCACACATTTGGTTAAATAGGCTAAAATTGACCAAATTTCAAATTACAGTCTAGAAACACTGGCAATGATTAATCATAAAATTATCACTCCATGATTAATTTTTCATCACAAGGGTTCCATACATCGAATATCAAAAAAAAAATGTGCAAACCTTCATCCTCCGAGCCTTGTTCATTTAACAATTAATACTCTTTTAACAAAACAAATCGGAGTGTTGCTGTTTTAGTTCGTTGTTTTATTATAGTGGCTCTGAAAACAGTCGTGTTAATACGATGCAAAAGCATCTACAATCTTTGAAAAAGACCTTGGAACACGTTACACGTTTGGACATTATGTGCAGAATGTGTTTGCTGATCTTTATTATGATGTTTATTTGGTTAATAGCTGGATAGGACATGTTTGAGACTTCTTGCTGAACACATTAACATTTCTCAACATTGCACGAGGAAAGGGTGTTAGTTTTCCATTGTAAGCGTTCCAATACTTTTTTAGGATTGCAGTTCACCACCGAATGGGTATCGTATGACTTCGCAACGAGTTTGATGGGGTAGAAAGGAGTGTGGAACAGAAATATTCGCCGGCTTCATGAGAGATTCAAATAGTCAAAGTCGCTCGCAAGATGGATTGAAGATGGATTCAACTGCAGCAAACAGATAGTTCGGGGCCAAATTGAGGGCGCACTCCCATCTCTCAGTGCCCCTTTAATTATAGCACCGGTTCGACAATCTCTATATTATGACGTCACAACTGTTCCAGGCCAGCAATGTAAACTGCTCACAAAAAGTATCGAAACACTTAGAAATGATCCAATATATAACGGCTCGAAAGGGTATGCATTAATCGAAGCAAATAACAAAGTGCATACTTTTGTTCTGCGTATTTTGACACCACGATCGTTGAGATACGATGTTGCGGAGCGGAGTTATTGTCATTTCAATGATCGTTGGTCCAGTTTCAAAAGTGACACTCATCCCTATTGAAAATCACGAATCTGATCATTCTAAACAGTAATGCAAAACTCTTTCTATAGGATGATTGTCACTTTTGAAACTGGACTCACGACCATTGAAATGACAATAACTCCGCTCCACAACATCGTATCTTATCGATCGAGGTGTCAAAATACGCAGAACAAATTTATGCACTTGATTATTTGCTTTGATTAATGCATACCTTTTCGAGCCGTTATATATTGGATCATTTCTAAGTGTTTCGATACTTTTTGTGAGCAGTTTATATTCTTTCGTTATACGTTTAAAATACAACGCGCATGTGTCTTCTTATCTCTAAGTTGTTATATCCGTCTCCATCACTTAGAGTGTAGCATTACATAATGCGCTACTTTTCCAAGAAGTCCAGAATTAAACATCTCCAACCACACCTGGATGTTACACGGACTACATGTAAACTTAATTGATAGATAGCGCCCAGTTCAAGACATCAGTCGCAGCTCAGGCCATAAGTAGCATTGGTGGACAAATACTGACATGGTCACCCCTTCTTTCTGGTTACGTGCACTGTGTTGGCCTTAAATCGGACAAACTAGAAGTATTTTTTAGGTCTATCATTTTACAGCATTGCAAATTATTAAAATTCGATTTACATACAGAAAAAATATCACAATTTGAAATCAATTCGAGTCATTTTCATACCATACTGTAATATTGGTATATTCCTGGTGTAAGACATTCATAAGTTACACTAGTAAGTGTACATACCCCATTACGGAATAAAGCTGTATAATCCTTCCATAGAGGATTTTGTGCTACGTTAATTCAATGATAAACCGACATATTGCTTATTCAAGTAGCTACATTTTTATATTTTACACCGAGGATTTAATTTAACATTGAAATTGAGGATGGAAAAAGTTGAAAATTCAAAAAGCATCGCAGGAAATCAAAAACTGTATCATTGCGATCCATCTATCACTAGAGGTACCTCGTTTAAAATTACTCACAATGTTAACGTCTTACTCTTCTGATAATGTTTGCTAAATAAAATACGTCCAGTTCTAATGTGCAAAATATTCAATGTGCTTTCGCTAAACATGTACGCATCTACATGTAAAGATGTATAATGATAATGCCGCAATCCTCCATTATATAATTATTTTAATGTACACCATGAATTTCTTAAAGATCTGACACCATAAACATGACATCGTATTTGCTGTATAACCTATTATTATGTATAACCTTTCATTTATTTTTATTGTATTGTACAATCTTTGAAATAGAAAAAAATAAATAATTGAATTTGCAGTTTTATCAACTAAGATACATTGGTGTGTTTATTGATTTCGGAGGTCAGAATTGTCGAATTAACTGAAACGTTATCAAAACAAAATATGATAATGCAAGTATTACATTTGCGTATGGCGCTTGGAAAGGAAACTAGTCGCTGTTGTATAGAATATAATTATTCTCAGACGACTATTCATGAAACATAACCGTATAATGCATGTGCATTTTATATACGTATGCATTCGAATACATAACCACCGTGCAGATTAACTTAACATCGAGTGAGAACACATACAGTATGGAAATGAATACATTTGGTTAACATCAGAAGAAAAATGTCATCGACATCGATGGTCAAACTAAAGTGGATGAGTACTCTGATCGGTCGCAAAAAAAACACGTCAAGAACCTGGTGATAAATAAACGTGAGGGCGTTTGATATTCACAACTAGGTGAGAAAATCTCGCGAGACTTTTTAAGGACACATGCTAGAGATTTACGCGTCGCTGAACGGTCACCGCCCCCACACTTTGTTACTGATTATATTAGTGGATGGTTTGTGAGTGAAACGATTTGCTTGACTACGCATCGGTTCTGCACTGCATCGAGCTTACACGCTGCCTGATAGATAACGAACTTCCTACTTTGTGACTGTCGTCGTAGTACGGCGGCCACGCAAGACAAGAACTCCACGTCAAACGACTATTGATTAGTGTTAGTACAGCCGTAGTGGAGGTTCTAGTTAACTGCTCTACTCGTCTCAATCCGTCGATAAGACTTCTACGACAGTAACATGCAACTCTGTGTACTTTAACTAGGATTTAAGGCGGATTGACATCATCGAAGCGCATCTTTTTCTCTATTCGGATGAACGCAAAACTGATGTTTCGCGCCATCCTTGGAATACTTGATCTCATTATATCGTTGTATCTTAACTTACGAGAAGAAGTGAACATAGCATTGATTTCAAGCTATGAGTCAACCGGCGTGAAAACGTCTTATTGAAATGTACCGAATCATTGGATTATTCTGCGTTAGTAGTTAGCAGCGTTTCAGAGTCTTTTACAAATCACGACTTAAGGTGACACACCCCAGACGCGTATGTTCATCTCGATTCCATCGCTATATGAAAATATTCACCTCAATTCAAGGTGACTTGTCCGCCGGTAATGTTACCATGCCGACTTAGCCTCTAACCTGAGGCTTATCAATTCTTCGCTCAAAAGATCGAATAAGGCCCTGCCAGTTTGCGGGTCGTAAGGAATCATACTCGGAAGTGTTATTTTATTTATATTTCCCATTAACTGCTCCGTGGAAGTTTCGATCCGACAGGCAGAAGATGCGGTACACCTGCATCTTGACCATTGAATATCTTGAAAGAATGTTGATGAACCTGTTATGATCGAAAATCAAGAGTGCTATGCCCTAAAGGAGTTAACTCAGCTTTGAAAGACGTTTCTCGTCCATCTTACATTCACATACCTATATAACATCGTGTATATAGCAATTAAAAATAATACTAAAAGGGCGAAGGTGAAATGCACTTTAGATGTACTCATCGAGATAAGCAGCTTCAATATAGATGTTAAGCTTACCTTTCGGGAGAATTTATCGCGCTAATGGAGCATTTTAACTAAAAATTGAACCTGTGAGATTACGTAAGCTTTTTCGTACAGGTGCATTGGATACTCAGGTGCAACTATGGAGTATGAGTCGTATGAAATTATTGATGACTCAGATCGTAACGTGAGTTATAACGAGTCTGAGCAGATATCGAATGACACGTGGAATGCGAGTAGTTTGTCCTTCCTACCTCTCGTCTTTCTAATACTATGGACGTTCATTGGCAATGCCATGGTTTTGATTGCCGTGTACAGAGAAAGAACTCTCAAATCCATGTCAAATTATGTCATTGCCAGCTTAGCCATGGCGGATCTACTCTTATCTCTTCTCGTAATGCCTCTGGGATTAGTCAACTTGGTGAGTACACTTCGTTTCATTATAACACCTTAAGAAGAGTCGTTATATTACTTTCTGTCCCCTATGGCTCTTTATTTTACCCGCGCAAATCGGTCAGGTACGTCAACTAGTGAGCACTTAAAACCATCTAACCGATCCTCACCTGGTCTTATTGTCTCTAATAGATACTATACCTGCAATCATATCAATTAACTAACGTCGATAGTATAAGCTTCCCCTCATCGTCGTTTTTTCACACAGCAAAGATATGAAATATTATACATGACAATCAAACGATTAATACACCGTAAGATGTTTCGTATTAAATACCGGCATATCATCTTTATTTTCTTATCCTTGTGCCTCTCTGTCAAACGAAAACCTTATCCTGTGCCTTCTCTAAAAGTTACACGGATTCGATTGAGCATCTTTATAATAATGTAGGTATCAGGTTATTCAAAGTCTTTTTTAGTTCTCGTATATCCTTTTTCCGAATCGGCGGTCTCGTCAGTGAAAAGAATACGACAAGGATTGTCATAGGTCGTCAACACTTTCGCGCGATTTTTTCCAGGAGCTATGTTATGACAATTTATCAATACTGACTTCAGTTTGTTCTCAAATCAGCTACATCAAAATACCATACGGCAATTTTCTTCCTGTATTATGTATCATGTATCTTATTTTGATTATGATTTTTGAAAAAGTGTTGTATAATATAAAGCTCTCTATATGTCAGCAATGTTATGACGAAGTATCAATGAGTATTCATTTAAAGTTTGTTTTCACACCTCAGCAACTTCAAAACACAACACGTTGCTTGTTTTTACAATGCGTTTGGATTGAAGAAAAGGTAATTAAAAACCAAATCTGTCTATGAATTATATATCTGCTATGTGACGAAGTATCGCCTGATTTTTTATTTTGAACTTCAGCAATTTCAACAACACTATTCGATGCAATTTGCCATTGCACATTGTGTACATTGTATAATTTATATATTTGTGCAAATATAGTCTGTTTCCTTTCTTGTTTATCTTCACTTCTTTCAAAGAGTTTCTTTGCTTTTGGCAGATTATATTACGCTAAATCCATCGAAGACGAGTTCAATTCTTATTTTAGCGCAACTTATCCGCAAAGTGTTATTTCAAATGTCTACTTCAGTTCTTAATAGCTCAAAGCCCGTCATTGAATCATGTTGTGGCCTTCCTCTCGGAGCATTAATACATTGCCTCGTTCCCAAGTTTGGTCTGCAAAATCTCTAGCAATAATTGTATACCTTTGCTCTAACTGTTCATCGCTTATCGAACGATAACAGACCATAACTCGTCCAAAAGAATATGAACCTGTGTCAGACATTGAAATGGGTAAAATCGATATTCCTTTAAACATTAGATAATTCCCCCCCCCCCCCCCCCCCCCCCCCCCCGAGGCTTTTAAATGACTCAGGTGGTTTAATTTGCCGTAATATATAAAATTGGAGTAAATATATTAAAATAATCTTGTCAGGGATTCTGCCATAAGCAATAAGAAAGGGATCTACCATTCTAGTTACTGCTTTATTCTGTAATTGGCAATGCATCATATCGATGTCGCACCATGTTGCAGGATTTTCTTGATTCTGAATACCATATGACAAAAACCTTGATGAAAACACCAATAAACTAATACACTTGTCATTATAAATAAAACGGTGAAAAGTATCCCACCCATCAGATATTAACACGGCAATGAATTAATTGATCTGAAACCATAAAAGCTTCTTTTTTCTGACAAGAAAAAAACTCTAAAAGAACCGATCAATTGGATTCATGACTACACGGAGTACACACCTACAAGAAATGCCAATGGAAAGAGCTTAAAGATCCAACGGAAGTGACAAGGGTATGAATACAATATTAATACGCTAATTTCCCTAATTCAAGCGTTTGAGCATTCTTGGAACTGAAAATTGCCACACTACTTACGTGCCATCATCATTACCATTGACCTTTATTCTTATAGCTGGAAATATTCGTGACTCTTCTTCTATCTTGTATCAAATACAGTATTCAATTACTCCGTTCCTGTTTTTATAGCTGTTTTAACAGCTATAAAAACAGGAACGGAGTAATTAAAATGGTCATTTTACCATGTTTTACGCTCTGTGCACAATACAATTTTACGCGTGTTATACTCAAAATCATGATATATCGTGCTGTTGACAGTTAGATTATATTCATAATGATTGCACCAGTGTTCACATGATTCAATAGAATATTTAATTTGTGAGTAAAGAAACGAGCTCTAACACTACGTATCACACCCTATACGCCTACGCGTTTCAGCTACACCATATTCTTGTTTAACATTTCATGTTATAGCTCACAGTAAATAGCGTATTTTTTGGCAAACATCCATTGCATTCCGTTATCGTAATTCCCGAAACACCTTGACAGCTTACAGACAAGGTTAAAGAACTGCTCAATGTACGCATAGAATCGTATAATCTCGGTCTAATACTTTCAGATCATGAAAAAGGATGCTTTTGAAATGCCAAGGACAAATATTATTTGTACAAATTCAGCGATAAAAAGAGGACTCTGCAGCAATTATAAAAATAGACGATGTTTTCAAGCTTTCCGACATCACAAAGCGCTCCCTGGTAAATGTAAAAATCCGTAGACGACAAGAATACTTTTTTTGAAATGTGCAAAATAGTCCGCGGATGAAAATAATTGATTTGACGCATGGAAATCAATCACGTAATATCGCAGCAATAAAAATAAAAAGCCCTCAATGGCGAAAAAGCAGTGTCAAAGTTTAAATCCAGAGTTTGTGCTTCAACCGGAAGTTCGACCCATTTTATTCCACTATTTTATAACGCTGATCGTAACCAATCATTTGTCTTCTAGCCTACCTCGCTTACCATGTAAGACGAGGTTTAATGTATCTTTTCTACCTATTTATGAGATTTCCATCTCATATCAACACTTGAGTCGAGCCTTTAGTTGCCTTGGGTGCAAGCACACCATCTTAAGAAGTAAGACATCATATAAAAATACACTCAGTTTGATACCCTCATCGAGATGATTTTCACAAATCTTCCGGTTCATCTATGTTAAGGTATTTTGAACGACCCGTTCGGACTCGCTTTATTTCTGTAAGGCATTTTTGAGATAAGTGGAACGGTGCGAGAGATATCCTCTTATATTGCTATTAATATATAGGTCAGCCACCCATCATGATATCTGGAAAAACAAGAATAAAACTTTGTACTGATTTGTATGTACTATTAATTTGAACGAATATTTTAAACCCAGTTCCTAATTTGAAGTGAGAAACAAAGCATTTAATGTATACGTTACAGCTTTCGTTTGTTTTATGAAACACGGAAATTGCCTCTTGAGAAGTAGGGCGTGAACAATCCGAAGGTGTATCATGTTTTCATTTAATTCAATATGATATCAATGTAACGGTTACACCATGACTGTGTGACGAATTTGAAACCGTTTATAACCTTAGTCTAAATCCCCGATTTTATGACAGTATTTAGAAATATGAAGATAACAGTAACATTAGAACAATGCTATACAGTGGTACTACTTTCGCTTATTGCTCAACGTTAGTTTAGTTTCGTTTACACAGTGTGCATGCTGTGATGAGCGTGATTAAATCTGTCGCATAACACTGCTTCAGTAGATAAGAATAAGAATGCATCACATTGCCAGAGATATATCAATTACAGATATGAAATCATGTTTGTATTGTATCAAATGCCATATCAGTCTGTGTTTGAACAATACAATGGACTTCTGTTTTGTATAGATTTTACGTCGCCTATTTATTGAGGAGTCAATTCCCTTTAATTAAAATTGTTCATGAAATGAGTATACACATTGCATCCAGACAATAACGTACGTTTATTATAAAATAGGGCTGGTCGCATTTGTATAGATTTGACGGATATGAAGAATTTTAGTGTTGAACGAAATACTATATAATTCGATTGCTTTAAGTCCAAAGGTAGGTTTTACACATCGAGACACCTCATTTAGTATATCAATTAAGTAGCTTAGTGTAGCAACACTTGTTATTCGCATAGACCCATCGCTATTAATGATACTTGTCGATATGTGAGGCTAATCATGCTAATGTTTCCTTTCAGCTGCCATTGGAATGGGTAAGATTGGTAAAACAGGACATCTCCTTTTTAACAAATACGAAATAACTTCAAATCAACTTCAAAAAATATATGTTCATTTTATAGTTCATACAATTAGAACCTAGTTACCTAGCATACTTTTAATATTTCACCGTAGAATTGTTGCATGATGGGCTCTTGAATTACTTCGAACAAACTAAAATAAAAAATGTATTATAGGACCCAATAATGCATCTTAACACATTCCACGCAGCAGTCGACAGCAGACAACAGAATCATTGAATTTCATCAGGGGTGTGCCACTCGGCTTTCCGATCGGAAGCCACTTTTAAATTAAAATTTGGTCAGCATAGAATTGGTGGCGCTATACCGATAAGGCGTGATTGTAGACGCGACGCTGGCCACGCGTCTCTCGGACGACCCAAGGCAAAATTGGATATGCACAAAACAACTTAAACCTGCAGATCCATGAAGAATACAGGGTGTTCACGGTGGCATAGCTATGTTTTTCATATTGGTGGGCAAGAAATGAAAACGAACCGAAAATATTGTTGTGACTAAAAAAAAGTGCGCTATGCGCGCTACAAAATTTGAATTTACATTTAATTGTTGCTATGATTGATGTACATTTTTGCTCTATTTCATCCCCATACTTTGGAATCACAATAAGAAATGCATTTAAAGAAGTACATACATGCCTAGTAATTCTTGAGATACATTTTGAAAGGTAGGAAAGTGTTCGTAAATATATGTTTTGTGTATGGCAAAACTAATAGTGTTAACAGTAATATAATTCATACAATTAGGACCTAATTACCTAGTATAGTTTTAACATTCCACCGTAGAATTGGTGAATGATGGGCTCTTCAACATAAGGCGTTTTTTGTACTCGAACCTTTAGGTAACATTTTACTCTGTGTTGAAAATATTGTTTTTGTGAATACTGGTCATACTATTGCTAAATTATTCACCTTCTGACGATTGTAATGTATGTTAAGCTAGAAAACATTAAAACAACTATACGACTGGACATTCTATTCAATATGTTGAGAATAGTGTATCAAAACATAATGCAACTGTTTTCAGTGAACCATTAAATGGCAATACTACATTACAGTAAAGTGATTTTTTACCAGGCTTCCATATTTTAAGATTTCCCGCATTTGTCTCAACGAAGGATACAGTGATATTATAACTGCCGTCTGCTGCTAAAATTACCAATTAAAATTCAGAAAGAAAATCTTGTGGCATATACAATGCCAATTCATATTTGATGCTAGACAATGAACGATTTAACGATTAATATCTCAATTTAGCGGCTAAAAGATCAAGGCTATGTGTGGTCTCGTGAGACTAGGAAGATATTCTAAAAGCTTTTCATTTCATTTTTGGTCTTGAATATACATTTTATTGGTTCACCGCTTAATATCATACGGCAAATTTAACAAATCGGACTTGCTAGAGTCATATCTTAGTGATCGTTTGAAAATGCGAGTGAGTTTTGAGTAATGATATTGGTTTATTTTCTCTATATTCTCTCTTTTAAACTCAAATATCTAGGACACTTGTTCGTGTTATATATTAGAATAATATAATATATTATGCACCAGTTGGGCTTAAGTCTGATCTTAAAGAGACGTGAGACGTGACGCTAATAAATTGTAAGTTGACCATTGGATATCAACTTTCCTGGAAAATTGTACTAAAGATTTACGGCCAAGTTTGATATAGATGTGCTAATTTATTATTCTTTTTTTAACACAAATTGTTGACATTTTCACGAAAATAAATTGAAATGTTGCCAACCAAACCTACTTTTTCCGTTACCAAAATATCCAGTAATTGAGTTATATATGTTAAATGTACCGAATTGCCGAGCACCTCATCTTTGTTTGCGGTAACTCCGCGAATGGTCATTTACACTGCATACCCACCTTGGGCATATGCTGACCAAAATCTCGTAGATATATTACAGACTGCTTGTTTTGACAGTTACTAAAACTCTGTATTTATCTAAGGAGTTCCACAACCTTCAAAAATGCCCTAGCGAAGCTTGATATTCAATACTGCAATAAACCACCGCAGCATGTAATCTGAAATTGAGCACCGTACTTACATGTAGGTTTAGTAATCCAAATCATTGTCAATTAATTATTCGTCTCGGATTTTCTGCACTGATTTGGTAATGGATATTTTTACGCATTATCGATCGTAATACAGCCACAATTGCAACGTTTATTGATTACATAACGCAGGCAATGTAAAAACTAAATTATGAGACTAGGCTGACAGGTTTTTTTAATTTTTTTATAATTATGTTTGATTAATATAGTCCAAGCGAAGACGCTTTCTAAATGCAGGTTATAATTATGTTCCCACTACGTTGTTCAGGATACCAATGAACTGAGTTCAAATAAAGTAGCAGCTTTTACAATATGTAAGGACCCCGATTTTGACTGTGTGTTTTCACCCTTTCAAATGTGCACTGGATTAGAATACGTCATTGGGTTAATGGCACTTTATTCTGGTTAGAATTCTTCCCATTGGAGCGTAAATATATAGATTTAATAGCTGGAGGAACACGGGGATAACATGTTGCTTGCCGATAGTTACTAAACACGCTGAAACGTTTCGTTGGTAATTTAAAGCTATAGTTTAATCAGTTTCAAATTTAGAGATATATTCGGTTTAATCTCTCCGCGTGCAAAAGTAATCCAAGAGAACTCGCGCAACTATCGCCACACACACACTGTTTTGGACGCACGCAAGCGTCATGCAAATGATGCACAATGCGCGTGTTGCCTTCATGCGCTTACACCTTCTTATGAATTCATTCACTGCTGTAAGGAGGTTTTGCCAATTTTGAGCTGATCAAACTTTAGTCTGATTAGACCTCTTTACGGTGGTCTTAATACACACCGAACGTCCACTACGTGGTTAATAGTAAACCTGTTTCACGCCTGTTTACCTTGACGAACGTACTGTTTATTATTATATAATTATATATTAATGTTCTAAATACTGGGGTGAGAAATATCGAAAGGTCATCAGCAGCAATTAGAGCAAGTTTATAAATTATGGGAAAATCGATTGTCTGAGTACATTATAGCAGAGATTCGAAATATTATAAGTTATACTGTAGTGATATATGTAGCTTCTGAATTATAATCGAAATAACCATTTTGTTACGAAAAATCCTTTCTACGTGCCGCCGAAGGTTAACATGTCGAACACATCTCATTACAAATTTTGTAGACACAAATTTTTGTAAAAAGAATTAACATTTTCAAGATATTTACATTTTTTTAAACATATCAGGTTTGCTCAAAATCTATCAAAAGATGGTCAATTGTCCGAAACTTTACTTTTCAAAACCCTATAAATTGGTAGAACGCGTAGAACTGTTGTTTGTGTTATTTCTGTCGTAATTGGGAATGTCTGTTAAATAACTCCATGAATTACTACATTATATGTTTCCTATTCAGATCAAGTATTTACGGAGAAAATGATGCTGTAAAAATCATTGATTTCCCTCAAATAAGTTAAAATGGTTTGCAGATTTTAAGACTCCGAAATGTGCTAATATATGATCGCGATCAGTTTTTAGAAGATCTAAATGGGAATCAAGTTCCGAGAATTTCATCACTAACAGTTCTTGTCCTTAAATTGTTTTTATTATCAATGATTATTCGCACCCTGCAAATAAATAATTCAAACGCTTTCCAGCTAGTGCAACTATTATGAATTCATATTATAAATGCGATAGATTCAAAATATATAAGAAGACGAATTTTCCAGCATGTGTTAAACTTGATTTTTTTTCAAGCTTTTCAAGTTTTCCTTACCTGATTTAGTTCATGAAATGGTTTATTGCTCCTCAAGGAATCTATTAATATTCATCAAAAACTATATCAATGCTGATTATGGACAGTTTGAATGGGCCAAAGAGAGTGACTTTACTCTAAATGGCGATTTGCACTTATTTTTAAGGTGTGTAGAAAGGAAAAACTGTTTTCAATGGGAGCCCCGGTCAGGGTAAAACGACGTTAATATCATCAATGTTTTGGCGTATGCACATTTATCTCTTCCTAAATCATTTCACTTAAAACTCAATTAGAGATAGAAATAAATATAACGTCAATGATATTTGGAAAAGGGTTGTTTCTGCATGAGTAGTAAGGTTGTCTCATGATATAGTTAACTACCATTAATTACATGTACACAATAAAATGTTATTTCAAAATCATTCTATATTGTACCGGCAATAGTTGGATTGTATTCGTAACGATTGCACCAGTGTTTAAATGGTTTAATCGAAAATACTTGTAAAGAAAAAAGGTACAAATAACTATGTTATGTTATATATTTTACGTTGCAAATGCCGGGACAAAGTTATTATTATATTGGATTTTATAACTTTACTTTTTTTTCAAGTTCATGATATTTGTGATCATTGAAGTACAACATTTATCTATGGTAACTCTGACAATTCTGAAAAAATAAGCCCCGATTTCGGACAGCTGGTGTATCACTCTCATTTATCATCAAAATATTGAGGAATGTTGACAAAACATGTACACTCAAAATCACCCAAAAACCTACAAAATGGACTCCAAAGATCTCTTTTTGCGCTGTGGCAATGGACATTTTTATTAAATTCAGGATTATATTCCATCTTAATCATTTGGGGCAATAAGTACCTTTCCTGATTGCTTATGATTATGATTGGGCCATAGGATTCTAAAATAGAGATAAAACTCGATTGTCGTCGGCTAAGACTACAATCATTGTTGTGGAATCTTATTGTTATTGTGTGTTGAAAGAAAACACTGTTTTCAATGGGAGCCCTGGTCAGGGTAAAACAACGTTAATATCACCAAAGTTTGGGCGTATTCACATATTTATTTTCCTGAATAATTTCTCCTAAAACGCAAATATAGATATAAATCAATAATGGAAATGACATTAAGTAGAAGGTTGTTTCTGCATGCGTTGTAAGGTTGTTTCGAAGAGATATCAAGCTACTATTAATTACCTGTACACAATACAATTTTACTCTTTTTTATAAAATTGTATTTCAAAACCATGCTATGTCGTACGGTCGATAGTTGGATTTTATTCACATTGATTGCACCATTGTTCAAAGAGTTTAATCGAAAATACCTGTAAAGTAAGGTGGTATATAACCTCGCCTCACACTCAACACGCCTACGCGTTTCAGTTTCAAATAACTATGTTCTGTTTTATATATTATGTTGCACCTCACAGTTAATTTCGGGATTTCGAGCAAACATCCATTAAATAGCGTTATCGCAATTCCCGCAACAACTTGACAGGTTGCAGACATATAAGAATTATTTAGTGTCACCACGGCCCAATAATTTCACATCATACGAAAGGGAAGAAGAATAGAAAAACTTTCATAAGGCGAATAAAAACTATTCAATGTATGGATTCGGCATTTTAAAATTATACGAGTATTCAGCCCTCATTTTTTCACAAAACAGCCCGACTGAATAATTTATAACAAATTTACTCGATATTTTGATCATAGAATGGAACTTTTTGGTTTAGTAATACAAAGTGTTAACTGTTCTCACTTTGATATTCCATGGGTTATTTAAGGATTTCCTAGCATCGGTTTCCTTTTCAATTAATCTTAGTAGGTTACTATGTTTCCTATACTTTTACATATTAAAGGGGAATAAAACATGTCAATTTTCTCGCTTATAACCTGACTGGATTTTATAACTTTAATTTTGTTTCAAGTTCATGATAAGTGTGATCATTGAAGTACACCATTTATCCTGGGGTACCCTGACAGTTCCGAGAATTAAGCCCCCGATTTTGGACAGCTGGTGTATAACTCTCATTTATCATCAACCAATTGAGCAGTGTTGACAAAACATATACACTCATAATCACCACAAAACCTACAAAATGGACTGCAAAGATCTCTTTTTGCACTGTGGCAATGACCATTTGTATTAAAATCAGGATTATATTTCAACTTATTCATTGGGGGGGGGGGGGGCAATAAATACATTTCCTGATTACTTATGATTATGATTGGGCCACAGGATTTTAAAATAGAGAGAAAATTCGATTGACGTCGGCTAAGACTACAATCATTGATGTGGAATCTTATTTTTATGGTGTGTTGAAAGAAAACACTGTTTTCAATGGGAGCCCCGGTCAAGGTAAAACGACGTTAATATCACCAAAGTTTGGGCGTATGCACATGTATATTTTCCTGAATAAATTCTCCTAAAACTCAAATAAAGATATAAATCAATATAATGGAATTGACATTAAGTAGAGGTTTGTTTCTGCATGAGTTGTAAGGTTGTTTCAAAGAGATATCAAGCTGCTACTATTAATTACCTGTACACAATACAATTTTACCCTTGTTATAAAATTGTATTTCAAAATCATGCTATGTCGTACGGTCGATAGTTGGATTTTATTCACAATGATTGCACCATTGTTCAAATAGTTTAATCAAAAATACCTGTAAAGAAAGAAGGTATATAACCTTGCCTCACATCCGACACGCCTACGCGTTTCAGTTTCAAATAACCATGTTCTGTTTTATATTTTACGTTGCACCTCGCAGTAAATTCCGTGATTTCTACCAAACATCCATTAAATAGCGTTATCGGAATTCCCGCAACAACTTGACAGGTTGCAGACATAGAAGAACTATTTAGTGTCACCACGGCCCAATATAGAACACTATCATAAGGCGAATAAAAACTATTCAATGAATGGATTTGGCATTTTAAAATTATACGAGGCCTTTGAGTATTAAGCCCTCATTCCTTTACATAACAGCCCGACTGAACAATTTACAACAAATGTTACGTGAACAGAAAAGGTATACTTTTTTTAATTTGCAATAGTCCAGCCAACATAATAAGAAATGTCAGAAGAAGCTGTAACCAATTTTCTACTATCTTCAAAGAGCATAGAACCCTACTAATCATTTGTCTACTAGACCCTTTTCCAGTATTTTCTTTCCATAAGAAGAGGTTTAATGTATCTTTTCTAAATATGCATGTTCCCATTCTCCATCTCACATCAACACTTGAGTCGATCCTCTACTCGTCTTGGATGTAAGTACACCAACTTGAAATATAAACCATCATATACAAATACTCACTTCGATACTTCCATCGCGATGATTTTCACAAATCTTCAGGTTGATCTAGGTTAAGTTATTTTGAACGACCCGTTCGGACTCGCTTTTATTTCTGTAAGACACATTTCTAGAAAAATTGGAACGATGTGAGAAATATGATCTGATAATATTATTATTTACTAGTTTTTATAAGATACAGGTAAACATCTTATACTGGTAATATGTGCTGAAATTCAGTTGAGCGAACATTCTAAAACCAGTACCACTCTTCTGATGTAAACAACGGTCACATCATCTATAACAAGGCATTTAATGTATTTGCTGATTTTCCCGTTTGTTTTCTGAAACACGGAAAGTGTCTTTTGAGAAGAAGAGCGTGAGCAATCTGAAGATGTATCATGTTTTGTTATCCAATGTGATCAAAGTAACGGTTACATCCACCATGTACATCAATACCATGTTACGAATTTAAAACCGTATTATAGCCTTAGTCTAAATCCAGATTTGTATGACACCATTGAGAGAATACATTCAAATAACAGTAACATTAGAACAATACTATACATAAGTACACTCCTTTTCAGATTACTCAAAGGCTCGTCAAGTTTACTTGGTGTGCATGCTGTCGACACGAAACAAATAAAAGCAATGAGCTTGATTAAATATGCTCTATTACCTCAGTGATCCCATGTCTCACTTTTTTAAAAGCGATAATAAGACAGTGTCACATTGCAGAGATTGATATTAATAACAGTGTATGTTTGCATTAAGCAAATGCCAAATAAGACTTTGTTTGAACGGTACATTGGACTTCTGTGTCGTATCGATTTAACATCACTTTGCCGATTTATTAAGCCAATTCATATTGTATTAGAATCCGTTCATAAGATCATATATACGCATTGAATCTAGTATATTACGCGCGTCCGCGAGTGCTGGTCGCATTCATAGTGGGACGAATAGCGGTTTTATGGCGAATGAAGTACTGGCATTAAATAATTGAAAAAACATCTCGTGGTATTGACCGTGTCAATTCATATTCGATGCTAGACTATATACAGGGTGTCCCAAAAGTCTATGCACGACTTTGAAGCTTTGTAGTTCACAAAATATAAGTCGTATTGAAAATATAAATACATATTTAGAAAGAGGAGATGTGGGAAATAATTTTGATACCAAACATTGGAGTAACATCTGTTTGTAATGCCACCCTAGAAGTAAAATATGTATTACTGAAAAAATGTAATTTTATACTTCGGAGGAATAAAATTCATAAATCCATACCTATTGAGATTAACAAAAAGACGGGTAGAGTTGGTTTCACGGAATCTGATCCGTCAATTGTAATATTTAAAATTTAACATTACAGTGATATATCCCATCATATTAACAAACTATATCACACATAATTTTCGTTTCTATAGTGAAATCTAGTTTAAATGTTTTCCATTTATACAGAGACGTGTGCTAATGCAAAAACACAGACCTAAAAAATTGAATAACGTAACAGAAAAGTGAACACACACCATCACACAGCTGTCAAACATGTTAAGATTTTGTGACTTGTTGATCTACCAGTCTTTTTTCTACCACATCGGGATAAATCATGCACAGTTCCTGTGTTCAAAAATGTATCTACCAACTTCAAAATGGTTATTCTTCCTGGTGCGCGTTTCACTTTGAAATGTTTTCTGAACTTTTGTTGAGTAAGTTGAACTGAATTTGTTTCAGCGTAGAACCATACAATTTGTATTCGCTTAGGCCTATCTATGCTGTAAACCATCTCGAATGAAGAGTTTTGCAGTGCAATGTTATCCACTACGCCTATTTATGTCGTGAGTGACCGAGTTTGGTAATAACATTAAAGTTGCAAGGTAAGCAGTGAACTGTGACTAATGCGCAACGTTGCTTTCATACCGTTAATTTATGCGCACCTGATTTTAGCAACAATGTGTGGTACTTGGTATTGGTGGGTCTGGCACACGGCCAAAAACTTTCAACCAGTTTTATAATGTTGTGGGTTCACCAATAGGGTTGTGTTTGGTATCAAAATAATTTCCCAAATCTCGTCTATCAAAATATGGTTAAATTTATACCATATAATTTATATTTTATGAGATATGACTCTTCAAAAACGTGCACAGACTTTTGGGACACCCTGTATAAACAATTTAACGATAACTCTTTTAGTCTTATGAGCGTTTTGTTTTCATTGTGAGATATACATTTGATTAGTTCGACGGCATCATACGGCAAACATAACTAATCTTATATGCGATAATCTAATATCTCCATGATCGTTGGGAGAATAAGATTAAGTTTTGGCTAATAATATTGATGTATTTTCATTATGTCGTCTTTATTGAAACTAACATATTCAGAGCATCCGTTCGTGTTACAATTCATATGCACCCGTTTTGGGTGCTGAGATTAATTTTAAAAATTCTAAATTAACCCATGTTTAGTCAATTTTCCTTAAAAATGGGAAAACATTTAACACTTGTTTTACTAAAGGCAAACAGTTCCATTTCAAAATATCGAGTAAATGGGTCATATATGTACCAAATGGCCGAGCATCTCAACTATGATTGCGGTAACTCCGCGAATGGTCATTTGCACTGACCATATGCTGATTAAGAGCTCGTAGACCGCTTATGTTGACAGTTACCAAAACTCTGTATTTATCTAAGGAGTTCCACAACCTTTAAACAACCCTAGCGAGCCTGATATTCAATACTGCAATAAACCACCGCAGTGTGTAGTCTGAAATTGAGAACCGTACTTACATGTAGGTTTAGTAATCCAAATCATAGCCAATTAATGTTTCGTCTCGTGTTTTGTGCACTAATCTGATAGTGGATATCTTTACGCACTATCGATCATAATAGAGGCACATTGACAACGTCAATTGATTACATAACGCATGCAGTCTGTAAAAACGAAATTATAGGACTAGGGTAATCATTTTGTGATTTTGCCATAATGATATTTGATTAATAAAGTCCGAGCATACACGGTATTCATGCTTGCTGCATCATCTAGTTCAAATAATGTTAAAGGTATTCTGTTACCAAAATAATATATCATGATCTGAATCTCCAACCGCCTCTTGGTACTAATATGCACCAATCCAAGTTATGGGGCCCAGCTGCAGGAAAATTCCCAGTGAACCTAGTTTAGTTATATTTCTTTACAGACACCTTAGTAAAAACCAATCCGGTTTCCCCACTACGTTGTTAACGGTAAATATGTTTCACACCGAGTGGTCAGTGACCGTAATGAACGTATTATTTATTAATATTTTACAAAATGGGTGAGAATTATTTGAAAATGGTTAAGGTCATCAGCAGCAAACTAAGAGATCCATTTTAGGTGGGCGATTTTAATAAATTGTATAATAATAATAAAGGTCTACATTTTATTGTCATCGCAGCCAACTGGCTGAATTGTAACAACATTACAAATCAAATACATTAATAAACAATGCAACGTCCAGGCAGCAGCTAAATCAGCGCCAAGTTGCGACATAAACCAACATGAACAAACATACATAACCCCTATATAGTAACCCCCAATAAATAACCAGATATTGCAACAAAATAAGTTTCGCTAGAATCCCAACTGCACAATAGTGTATTAGCTATAGTACGTACTAGCAGTGAGTTGAAGCTGCTCAATTGATATGAAGTTTCAAATCATTTTTTTTTTGAAAATGTCTGATATTTTTCATATTCTCAAAGTATGCGTCAGACGGTCCTCTTGTTATCGTAATTTAAAACAGACATACCCTCATTTGATAAATTCAATATTATCATCTATCCTAATAAATATTAACAGTAGTGAGAGTGAGCTAATAGCACCTGTAATTGACTTTGAATCAGTGTAATTAACGTAAATGGAATCAGTGAAGTCACTCCGAGAACAAATCTGTAGCCCCGTCAAAATATAAGTTTCCGCTGTTGTCATAAACTTCCAAGAATCACTAAAAGTGCTTGTCCTTAAGTTGTTTGTTCTGTCAACGATATTTTTAACACTAACAACCCTTTTTAATATTAACACTTTCCACGCGGCAGGCGTCTACAGACGACATTCTAAAATGTCACAAAATGTTTCAAAAATATCAAAATTATTGAATTTCATTACCATATTTGGAATCATCATGAGAAATGCATTGAAATAAGTACAAACATGCCTAACATTGGTACAGTAATTATTGAGATAAACTTTGAAAGTTGGGAAAAAGTTTCTGAAAAATCTGTTTGCAATGGTAAAACTAATAGCCGCGTGGAGAGTGTCTCTGCATATAAATAATTCAAAAGCTTTTTCCAGCTAGTTCAATCGGGATATTATCTGTCTACTGTTTCAAAAAAAAGGATTATTTACGTTATAAATGCGATTAAGTTAAACAAACTTACGATAGAGGTATATGAAATGGCCAAATCATCGGACATTATACTGATATTTGAATTTCGTAAGTGCTCCTACCTGTTCAATTTAAGTTATGTGCAAAGAAGATTTCTTGAGCCAGCATGCTTCACTTTCATCACATGACCATTGATTTCTGTCACCAGTGTCTACTGGTTCCCATTGACATTACATTGCAAAGAAAGGCTTATAATTTTTTTATACGAGGGTCTTAAAGAAAATACTGCTGCAGGTATAAAGTACAATTGACATGACTTCAATTCAATCCTCTCCTGTTTTTCTTAAAGACCCTTGATTTTTTGAATAACTATTTTAGTTGGATTCAACTTCTTTTCATATCTAGGACCAAATTTGTCTATATGTAGCATGTATTAGAAGGTAAAAAGTCAAGACGACCTTCAGCTGTTGACACATGTTTGGCTGTTTGGTTGGTAGATAAGCCCTGTTGCCATTGTAGTGTTGCCCGAGTGTTGCTAAGCATGCTGGACTGCACAATAAATCTTCTTTGAGTTATGTGCTTATTTCTACTCACCCCTGAATGTAGCATTTACCAGGGATTATATAAGCGTTTGATTATCAGTTGAGAATTTAAGGTGTGCAAAATCATTATTATTAATAAGATTTACACCATGTTCATTAGGGACCCGGTCGTGGTAAATCAACATTGCTATCACAGTTGAAACGTGTAGGCGTATGTACATGTATCTTTGAAAGGATTTATGTTGATGCATCATTTTACCTTTAAAACTAAATAAATAAATAAAATTCAGATGTGATTCAGTCGCATATTGGGCTATTCCATTTATTAATGGTACACCCCCTATAGAAGGCAAGCATTTTTTTACTGAAAATTTTGGGAATTCCCACTGCAAAATTGTGTTGCCTTCTATAGGGGTGTGACCAAAACTGCTTCAAAAATTGGGAATTCCCAGGTTGTTTTTTGTTTTTAAAATTGGGAATTCCCATGCCTTCTATAGAGGTGTAAGGCATGCATTTTATTTTTTGGGAATTCCCAGGTTTCTTTTTGTTTTTAAAATTGGGAATTCCCATGCCTTCTATAGGGATGTGAGGCATGCAATTTATTTTTTGGGAATTCCCAGGCTGCTTTTTGTTTTTAAAATTGGGAATTCCCATGCCTTCTATAGGGATGTGAGGCATGCAATTTATTTTTTGGGAATTCCCAGGCTGCTTTTTGTTTTAAAAATTGGGAATTCCCATGCCTTCTATAGGGGTGTTGTACTTTTTCTTGTTGGTGGGGTGGGGAGGGGGTGTGGAGGGGGGGGGGGGGACATAGTGCAGAGTTGAGAGGGTGGGGCTTACACATTGAAGTGGCAAGGATGTGTGGACGGGACTCGGGGTAAATTGGTGAGGAACTTTAAGGCAAAACCACGGTGTAATTTGGTGAGGATAGTGCAAATCAGTGAGTGTGTGGGGGTGCGTTTGTTAACTTATTTCTCCATTAGTTTTGATCAAAGTGGCGCCTAATTTGCATGTAAGATAGAGGAAATAACGGGACGTGTGATTTTTAAGTATATTCCAGTGAAAATTGGTCAACAATTGGCTCCAAAAAACCGGAATAAAACCTCTCGAATTTTGCTCACAAATACCACTAGAAGTGCACGATTTTGTGCGTTGCGCGTACTATCGCGTAATCATATACCGTGTGGTAACGCGTCGCGTACATGTTTGTGGAAGGGCTCACTGCCGCGGCATTACGCACTCCTACACATGGCACATAAGCCACACGGGAAATGGTTATAGGCCTGTTGGTTATGGGTTATGGTGTCATGTCGGGTGGCGGTAAAACCACGGAAAATGGTTTAGAATAGGCATATAATCATGCTTATAGTGATGTGGTACAAGTAGCGTTTAGTGAAGGTTAATAGAGCAACCTGATCTCTTTACTTTAAATTGGCATGCCAAACAATCCAAGGGACCGAGGGTTAATGAAGTAGCCACGGGAAATGGTTTAGGAGGGTTATGATTATAAATCAATCTGGTTGGTGTGAGGGGGGAGGGAGCGGTGTAGGGGATTTATGTGGTTCGTGCGGTTTGAGAGGTAGGGGTTAATTAAGTGGCCACAGTAAATGGTTCAGAAGGGTTATGATTATAAATCAAACTGGTTTGAGTGGGTGGGTGGTGGGGGGGGGGGGGTTGTAGGGGGTTTATGTAGTTTCAGAGCCTAGGTAATGTGGCATTATCATCTAGCGGGAACGTGAGGGTACGCCGCTAGTAAAAATAGTAATGACTAATACCGCTACAAATAGCCTCGGCATAAAAAAATATATTTAAAAACCTTGTTTTTTACGGTCAAGAGCGTGGTATAAAGGGAAAACCAATTCAACCTTGTTCATAGTTCTCCAATAATGCCTACATGATATTTGGCATATTTATTTATAAAACAGCCAACAAACAAGCAAAATACCAAATTCACAAAGATTCCCATCTCCAGTATATATAGAATAACAGTGATACTATTCGTTATACGGTATGTTACATAATATTGCTATCTTCAGTAGATAGCAAACAAATGGAATGGATAACATGCTTTCTTCAGTATAACATGATCGCAATGTTATCTATAGATAAAATGGCTACTTTAATATATCAACCCATGCGTCAAGCTTAAAACTGGTTAGTTCGTGCAGACACATACCTGATGCATATGGAACCAAAACAACTGAAACTTTAGTGCAAACCTTAAGGATGGTTAATACAAATTAAACAAAAGCTCTGGATTCCATTAAAAATATGATAGCTATGTGGTCAAATCGTTCTCTGACTGTGGTGGAGACCAGTGGCGTAGCATAATAGGGGCACGGGGGGGGGGGGGCATGATTTCGGTGGGGAAAAAAGAAAGGGGAAGGGGGAAAATAGGGAAGGAAGAAAAGAAAAAGGGGAAGGGAAGAGGAAAAGAAAGGGGAAGGAAGAAAAGAGAAAGGAAGAGGAAAGAAAGTCCCCAAAAAATAAATGTTATCATCAGTGGTTAGTTCGGATCGGGAATCGTTAGGCGCAGCCGGGGGTGGGTCAGATGATAGTGCAGGGGCCGCGCAAAATCATAGTTGCAAGACCCTTGGTATCTTTTAAACACATCGTTAACACAAAAATGCGTCCCGGGATCCGCCGCGGTATTTCTTAAAGCCGTATATTGGCAATTATATTTAATCAGTGCCATATTTCAGAGAAATAACCCGATTTGTTTTCAAGATTAGATCAAATTCCAATGTTTAATTGAACAACATAATTTGTGACAAAAAGAAAAAGAGGGGAAGGGGAGAGAGACGGAGAGAGAGCATGGGTATTTGCCAAAGTAAAAGGTCTACCGTTTACATGTCACAGTTGACAAAATAACACGGCTATTGCCGTGTCGCAAAAAATAGGTCCAAAATAAGCTAAAAATCATGTTTTAGTGGACTAATTTCAAAAGTATACATCAGATTGCACCAAATGGGTTTGCAAATTGAAACAAATTTTCATAACAGTTTCCAGTGGAGACTGTCGTTAAATCCTTCATATTGGTCAAATGCTTGCAAATCCCTCAGATGAATATCTGAAAGATGTAAACGAATGAATATTTAAATTCACGTGGAATGGAAAAGCTGATATAATGAACATACTAAAATGTGGCCAAGTAATAGGCCTACAGGACCACCATTTCGGAAGAGTAAATTTACTATATGTAATATCACATTTGAAAGATTTGAATAATAAATTAGCTAAGACGTATTGAGTACGGAGATCAAAAATGGGTTTACTTTTTCACCTCTTTCTTTTTGCAAGATTTTGCCAAAAAAATGACATATTCAAATTTGGAATAAACGGATAGGGGAAAATAAGCAATTAGATATAAAACTGTGGAATATAACTCTTATACAAGAAATTATTTGTGGTGGAATGATAACATTTAATAGTTGGAACCAATCTGTGAGATATTTATACACATCTGTATGATGAACGAGTATAAATTGTTAGTAGGCCTATACATTGATTTATTCAAACCTATGGTGTATGAACCACTTTCAGGATAAAAAAGGATTGTAAACTGTTTTATAAACTAATGTTAACAATGTAAACACAACATAAACAAATTACAATCAACGAAAAAGACTGACGAAATAAATGCTGCCAATCTATGCAAGTCACAGATACAAAAACATCATATTGGTTTCAGTTCAAAGTGATAAATAACATACTAGCTACTAATATAGTCATTGCTCTTTAAAATGAAAATCTTACTATAATTTGCCGTATGTTGTATGTAGGGATGGATGTATGTATGTATGTATCCATAAAAGGCTCTCTCAGTTTGAATTGACCGAGATATGAGCAAAAGCGGGAAATCAAAGGCCTTTTCAGCCCGGCTTTTGAGACTATTTCTACGGGCTGCTCTTTACATAACTGGGGCGGAGGGGGGGGGGGGGGGGGGGGGGGGGGGGGGGGGTTGTGTGTCAGTTCTTCATTAAAACCTTTGATTTGTGTGTAGACCCAAGATGATATCCATGATAGATCAATGGAATCTTTCACACTATGTCCCTAATATTATTGCATGAACTCTTGTTCAGGGATTGCACACCCACACAAATCTACACACAAATCAAAGGTTTAAATGCATATTAACTGACACACAAACAAACACCTCCATCTCGGCATCATCATTAGGGGTTCTAAAAAGTAACTGGCATACTAAAATTATATGATGCTATTTTACTTTTTATATACAATTTTTTCCAACAATATTTTGTAATTAAGTCATTGGTATACAGTAGATGAAGAATAGTTTCAATTTTTGAGTTGCAGAAGCAGCATTCTTTTACTAGCCGGACGCCCGTCCTTCGGACGGGCTCTCCCGCTACGGAGTAGGGCCTACCAGATAGAACACCTACAAAATAAAACAACACATAAGTGTTGGCAAATTTATGACGAAACACATAGGAGTGGCATATCCATTACGCAATTTAGCATCACATTTTCTCCAATATTTCTCCAATATTTGTCCGCCCGCGTGTCACATACAGTATCAAATCCCACATCTGACACCATGTTACGTAATTTAGATTCACTATATCATGTTTTGTTCTATCAGAAATCACATTATTTCGTTACCTTATGACCCGCCGCCGTTCCCCCCCCCCCCCCCCCCCCCCCGCCGTCCGCCCTGCCGTCCCCGCCTCCGCCCACGCCCCGTGGCTTATCTCAACCCCAAGGCCTAAACCATAACCAACCCCGTGTGGCGCAGCTTATTTCTCCAATATTTACCCGCCCGCGTGTGTAGGGGTGCGTGGGTGTAGTGCGTGTGCGCGTTTATTTTTCATGGCGCACTGCGACGCGTTATGTGCTACGCGCCGACTGCATGGTTACAGTGTACGCAGAGAAAAACAAACATGGCCCGTAGAAATAGTCTCAAAAGCCGGGCTGAAAAGGCCCTAAATTTGACACCTTTTGCTCATATCTCGGTCAATTCTGTACGGTTTTCGGCCATTCATAGCTTATAACCCGTGTCAGGTCATCATCTAGTATCAGTGAAATATTCATGGCTTTAAAATGCAAAATGAGAAAGCCTTTTCAGGATACACACGTACACATACATACACACATCTTACTGTAATTTGTCTTATGGTGTATGTATGTGTGTATCCATAAAGGCTCCCTCATTTTACGTCTAAACGCCGTGAACATTGCACTGATAAAAGATGATTATAATGTGAGTGTTATAAGCTATAAATGGCTGAAAACCGTACAGAATTGACCAAGATATGAGCAAAAGCGGGAAATCCAAAGCCTTTTCAGCCCGGCTTTTGAGACTATTTCTACGGGCCATGTTTGTTTTTCTCATGCGTACACTGTAACCATGCAGTCGGCGCGCGTAGCACATAACGCATCGCAGTGCGCCATGCAAAATAAACGCGCCCACGCACTACACCCACGCACCTCTATTACACACGCGGGCGGGCAAATATTAGAGAAATACGCTGAGCCATTATATACGGGAGTTGGTTACGGTTTAGGCCTTGGGGTTGAGATAAGCCACGGGGCGGGGGCGGAGACGGGGACGGCAGGGCGGGAACGGCGGTGGGTCATAAGGTAACGAAATAATGTGGTTTCTGATAGAACAAAACATGATATGGTGAATCTAAATTACGTAACATGGTGTCAGATGTGGGATTTGATACTGTATGTGACACGCGGGCGGACAAATATTGGAGAAATACGTCGCGCTACGGGAGATGGTTAACGTGAGGCCTTGGCGTTGAGATAAACCGCGGGGCGGGGAACTTTAGGCCTTTGGGGTTGAGATATGCCACGGGCCGGGTGGTGGCGGTGACGAATGGGGGTTGTGTGTAATGATGTAATGTGGTTTGGGAGGCAGGGGCTTAATGAAGAAATGTGATGCTAAATTGCGTAACGGATATGCCACGGGGCGGGGCGGGATGGTGACGGTTGGGGTACGGGAGATGGTTAAGGTTTAGGCCTTGGAGTTAAAATTTGCCACGGGGCGTGGGCGGGCGGGGGGGGGGGGGGGGGGTCTTTTAATTGAAATTTGAAAACTTTTGAATTAAAACAAAAATGTTTTAAATATTGTTCTATTCCTATGTGTTTCGTTATACATTTTCCAACACTTGTGTGTTGTTTCATTTCTAGGTGTTCTATCTGGTAGGCCCTACTCCCTAGCGGGAGAGCCCGTCCAAAGGACGGGCGTCCCGCTAGTCTTACTATAATTCACCGTATGTTGTATGTATGTATGTGTGTATCCTGAAAAGGCTTTCGCATTTTGCATTTTAAAGCCGTGAATATTTCACTGATACTAGATGATGTCTTGAGACAGGTTATAAGCTATAAATGGCCGAAAACCGTACAGAATTGACCGAGATATGAGCAAAAGCGGGAAATCAAAAGCCTTTTCAGCCCGGCTTTTGAGACTATTTCTACGGGCCATGTTTGTTTTTCTCATGCGTACACTGTAACCATGCAGTCGGCGCGCGTAGGACATAACGCGTCGCAATGCGCCATGCAAAATAAACGCGCACACGCACTACACCCACGCACCCTACACACGCGGGCGGACAAATATTGGAGAAATACGCTGCGCCACGGGAGTTGGTTACGGTTTAGGCCTTGGGGTTGCATAAGCCACGGGGCGGGAGCGGTGACGGTTAGGGGTTGTGTGTAATGATACCCTTAGGGCCTAGCTTATGTTAGGGTTATGTGGTTTGGGATGGGGTTAATAAAGAAATAAAGAAATGTAAATTGCGTAACGATGGTGTCAGATGTGGGATTTGATACTGTATGTAACACGCGGGCGGACACATATTGGAGAAATACGCCGCGCTACGGGAGATGGTTAAGGTTAGGCCTTGGCGTTGAGATAAGTAGCGGGCGGGGAACTTTTGGCCTTGGGGTTGAGATATGCCACGGGGCGGGGCGGGCGGGGGCGGTGACGAATGGGGGTTGTGTGTAATGATGTAATGTGGTGTGGAGACAGGTGGTTAATGAAGAAATGTGATGCTAAATGCGTAACAGATATGCCACGGGGTGGGGGCGGGCGGGGGGTCTTTTTCAAAAATTTTAATTGAAATATGAAAACTTTTGAATTAGGCCTACTCAATACAAAACCTTTTGATTTAAAACAAAAATGTTTTAAATATTGTTCTATTCCTATGTGTTTCGTTATAGATTTTCCAACACTTTAAGTTGTTTCATTTTGTAGGTGTTCTATCTGGTAGGCCCTACTCCCTAGCGGGAGAGCCCGCCCGAAGGACGGGCGTCCCGCTAGTCTTACTATAATTCGCCGTATGTTGTATGTATGTATGAATGTGTGTAGGGGTAGATGTATGTATCATGTATGTATGTATGTATGTATGTATCCTGAAAAGGCTTTCTCATTTTGCATCTTAAAGCCGTGAATATTGCACTGATAATAGATGATGTCTTGAGACAGGTTATAAGCTATAAATGGCCGAAAACCGTACAGAATTGACCAAGATATGGGCAAACGAACACAAATTTAGGGCTTTTCAGCCCGGCTTTTGAGACCATTTCTACGGGCCATGTTTGTTTTTTCTCTATGCGTACACTGTAACCATGCAGCCGGCGCGCGTAACCCATAACGCGTTGCAGTGCGCCATGAAAAATTAACGCGCACACGCACTACACCCACGCACCCCTACACACACGGGCGGGCAAATATTGGAGAAATATGCTGCGCCACGGGAATTGGTTACGGTTAGGGCTTGGGGTTGAGATAAGCCACGGGGCGGGGGCGGAGGCGGGAAACGGGGACGGCTGGGGCGGCGGGCGGGGCGAGGGGGGTCTAACGAAGAAATTTGGTTTGGGAGGCACGTCATTGGGGGTTGCGATATGCCACGGGCGGGGGGGGCGGTGGCGAATAGGGGCTGTGTGTAATGATTATGTGGTTTGAGAGGCAGGGGGTTAATGAAGAAATGTGATGCTAAATTGCGTAACGGATATGCCACGGAGCGGGGTTGGGGGCGAGGGAAGGGCGGGGAGTGACTGGTGGGGTACGGGATATGGTTAAGGTTTAGGCATTGGAGTTAGAAATATGCCACGGGCGTGGGCGGGCGGGGGGTCTTTTTAAATTTGTTAATTGAAATTTGAAACTTTTAAATTGTACAAAACCTTTCGTTATACATTTTCCAACACTTATGTGTTGTTTCATTTTGTAGGTGTTCTATCTGGTAGGCCCTACTCCCTAGCGGGAGAGCCCGTCCGAAGGACGGGCGTCCCGCTAGTCTTACTATCATTTGCCGTATGTTGTATGTATGTGTGTATCCATAAAAGGCTCCCTCATTTTACGTCTAAACGCCGTGAACGTTGCACTGATAAAAGATGATTATAATGTGAGTGTTATAAGCTATAAATGGCTGAAAACCGTATAGAATTGACCGAGATATAAGCAAAAGCGGGAAATCCAAAGCCTTTTCAGCCCAGCTTTTGAGACTATTTCTACGGGTCATGTTTGTTTTTCTCATGCGTACACTGTAACCATGCAGTCGTCGCGCGTAGCAAATAACGCGCCGCAGTGCGCCATGCAAAATAAATGCGCCCACGCGCTATACCCACGCCACGCACCCATACACACGCGGGCGGGCAAATATTAGAGAAATACACTGAGCCACACGCGGGAGTTGGTTACGGTGACGGTGACGGGGCGGGGACGGCAGGGCGGGCGGGGGGGGGGGGGGGACGGCGGCGGATCATAAGGTAATGAAATAATGTGGTTTCTGATAGAACAAAACATGATATGGTGAATCTAAATTACGTAACATGGTGTCAGATGTGGGATTTGATACTGTATGTGACACGCGGGCGGACAAATATTGGAGAAATACGCCGCGCTACGGGAGATGGTTAAGGTGATCGAGGCCTTGGCGTTGAGATAAGCCGCGGGGCGGGGAACTTTAGGCCTTTGGGGTTGAGATATGCCACGGGCGGAGCGGGGGCGGTGACGAATGGGGGTTGTGTGTAATGATGTAATGTGGTTTGGGAGGCAGGGGTTAATGAAGAAATGTGATGCTAAATTGCGTAACGGATATGCCACGAGGCGGGCGGGGCGGCGGGATGGTGACGGTTGGTACGGGAGATGGTTAAGGTTTAGGCCTTGGAGTTAAAATATGCCACGGGCGTGGGCGGGCGGGGGGTCTTTTAATTGAAATTTGAAAACTTTTGAATTAAAACAAAAATGTTTTAAATATTGTTCTATTCCTATGTGTTTCGTTGTAAATTTTCCAACACTTTATGTGTTGTTTCATTTGTAGATGTTCTATCTGGTAGGCCCTACTCCCTAGTGGGAGAGCCCGTCGCGAAATTGGTAAGAATTCATTTATGAGTTAAGGAACCATACTATTTCATTCCACCTCGTGACCCTCTACACAATTTAGTGTCACATTTCTTCATGAACCCCCTGCCACCAAAACCACATTACTTCATTACCCCCCCCCCCCCCCCCCGCCCCACCCGCCTCGACCCTCCACCTCGTGACCCTCCCTGTTAGTGTTACGCAATTTAGTATCGCATTTCTTCATTTACCCCCTGCCTCCCAAACCACATTTCTTCATTAGACTCCCCTCGCTCCCGCCCGACGCCCCCAGCCGTCCCGCCTCTCCCCTGACCCGCCGCCGTTCCCGCCCACCCTGTCGTCCCCGTGCGTGTGCGCGTTTATTTTGCCTGGCGCACTGCGACGCGTAGTGTTACGCGCGCCGACTGCATGGTTACAGTGTACGCATAGAGAAAAAATAAACATAATAGAGCTTATTACCGATGATCAATTTTGTTGAAAACAAAACAACATGGGATGTATTTTTAATTATTTTTTGTTTCTCGTGGGACACTCTTTTGCAACGCCCTGTATCTTACACAAATAAAATCATAAAGTTCGCAAGAAAACTTAGTATTGTAAGAAGTTGTACTTTTCACTTGACATATACGAATATTCTAAAAATGTTACATGTAGCATCATCCATCATCACATTGCCTAAAACCTGTCTACTGGCCCGGTAACAAGCTGATTTTTGCAATTTTCGAGAAAAAAACGACTATAAGCCTATACTCTGTGATAAATGGATAATAGCAAATGAAAGAACTTTACAAATTACTTTTGATGGCTCTGAGAATCCGGGATTTTATGGCAGGTTGACGCGCACAATTCCATGACATTTTGTGGGCATCATGCTATTGTTCTCTGTGTAAATAAGAGCATGTGACCAATTTTACAATGATTTAGTCAATTCTTATGATGAGGAACTTTGTTGTTTGATGGATTAGGCCCCTTTGATTACCAGTGGCGGCACCACACAAGTGGGAGGGGAATTTCCCCTCGGTCACGATCCTCAGCCCTCCACCCCCCAGTAAGCCTCCATTTTGTCCCCAAATAATCGAGAGAAAAACTTGGTCTGAAATCTTTTAATTCCGACCACTAAAAATTGAGCTAATTTCACGCAATTTTGACATTCAGAGATGAACTTTTTTCGAGCTGATTTCAGTTAGGATTTTTGTTGCATAATATGTATACATTTTCTTTTGTCTCAGCCCTTTAGCTATCTTACCTCCAATTTCTCATGCATTTGTATTTGTTCTCGCACCTGTATTGGGCTATTCCAGATAATAATGACGCCCCCCCCCCCTCCCCCCTATAGAAGACATTGGAATTCCAGACTTTTTTCCCACCAATTCCATACTTTTTAAAGTTTGATCTGGAATTCCATACTTTTTATAGGGGGTTATTATTATCTGGAATAGCCAATTTTGTCATCCTCGATTGCCTCCACACACACATCTCTCATCGCTCATGAGAAGGAGCAGGCGAGTGCTGGGAAATGTGTTTTTTTTAAATTATTTTTATGGATTGTCAAAATGATGGGTTATAATAATGATAGACTAACCAAAAGTTTGCACTTTTAAGTGACCAAATATGTTGAAGCACAAACTAACTTAATTTTACATAAAGTGCACTTTAAGTTTTAGGCATGCATCAATTGCACATCAAAATACAACTTTGTGAATTATATGATGCACCTTATTCTGTCAAAAAATTGATGTTTAAAATTCAGAATACAGTATTGACATTTTGTTATGTAGGCCTATATACGAAACTCATTCAATAAAGTTCTACCTCCTCACTCATAACATAGCTAATCTGAATGACATTTGTCGTGATTAGCGCTGAATCATAGCTACACATTTATAATAAAATATCTCAAAGTTCTAATACATAGGAACAACAATTGCCTCTTCCAGCTCCAGATTAATACACTATAATAAGCATCACATGCACTGTAGAATACATCCAATGGGATGCTCTGCCAGTGTACATGTGCAGCAAAGAAAACTTCAGTACACTCTACATGCTGTGAGTATATAAACAGTGCATAGATAATTTTAACACGTTTACTTGATTACATAACAGACTGGTGTTAGATTACTGCACATCACTGACTACATAGTATAGTACATGTAGCCTGCCCCATGCCCTGCACACAGGCTTGGCAGTGCTAAAAATCATATACTGTAAAACAACTTAATTTCGCTAGCAATTTAATTTCGCCATGATTTCGCTAAGCGATCCAATTCGCCAAATTAGATTGCTGCCAGTTATATTATTTATAATGGTTATAATCATAATAGGAAGGTGTTACAAATTAGTGAAATTAAATTGCCGCAAATAGTTGACTAAATGCTAATTCGCTAAATTAAGTTGCTGTGAAATTTTAGGTATTTTATGGTCGCACTTCAAGTATTTATAGTATTCATATTATTCGATAGCACAAATGTTCATGTGCATTTATTTATATTTACACCTTTTTTTTTGTATTTCTTAATTGACAATTCATTTATTAAGTTTGACATACTTTCTCTTCAACAAACAATTAGGTATTAAGTATTACCATGAGAGTAAACTTTCATGGTATTACAGAAATTAATCAAATCACGAAAAAAGCTTACTGCAAAAATATATTAAAAATTGAGACCGATTGCTAATTTGATAATTTTTCACTGGGCTTGGTTTTTGTTTTGTATAGGGGGAACAATAAAGTCATGTATTGTGTCCTGTAAGGTACAGGCATGGACTCCTACATGAAGGGAATACAAAAAACAGAAATTTAAAAAAACACCACCAGGGATCAATCAAGAACAAAAATTGAACTGTGAGGTATAAAAAAAATCAACCTACTAATATTTGTATGAGCATGATCGATGAGAACCAGGGTAAGGCGACAACAAAACACCCAACCTGTTGTATTGTGGGCAAACGGACCTCTAGGGGTGGTCGGGGCTTATACAATTTCCTTTTTTTTAAAATTCAAAATATGGATAGAGGGACATTTTTTTTAAAACTCCCCTCCCCCCCCCCCCCCCTCGAAAATCGAATGGTGCGTCCCTAAAGCCAGTTGCAGCAAGATTAGTTCAGAAAACAAGTTGGTAATATATCAAAGTCAGTTGGTATTATTATTTTCTCGGCAAAATCACTTGGTTAACAACAAAATCAGTTACCAAAATGATCCGTCAGCAAAATAAGTTTGATCAATTGGTAAAAAAGTAAGTTTGATCCATTGGCAATATCAGCCATCAAAATAAGTTGGTAGAACAATTGGTGGATCATGAGTTGGCTCTTTGTATTGTAGTCCAGTCAGCAAAATTGGTCCGCAAAATTAAGTTGGTAACATCAATTGATCAGACTCAGTTGGTAAAATTAATCAGCAGAAAATCTGTTTGTTAAAATAAAAATTGGGGAAGGACCGAGACAGTGGCGTGTCGGAAGGGGGTGGGGGGGGGGGGGGGGGGACTATCATTGGGAATTGCACCCATTCAGAGAATTGAACGGGTTTTGTTAATTTATATCCAATTTCAATTGGGGTCAGTTGGGGAATCGAATCCAAATAAGTATAAAGATGGCAGAATTTCGCACGCTTCACACGCATATGTACAGGACTACATTTTCAGAAGCCCATGTAAAACCAAAAATGTACCTTAATTATGACCAGATTCGCTATAAATATCAAAATGTTTATTTTGTTTTGATTTTCCATCCCTTCAACTGTTCAACACACCATTCTAGAGGAACATGGTTTTTTGTTTTTTTTGAATATCCAAAGGCCAAAACTCTTTTTATTTTTGGGAATTCCCATGCCCATGCCTTCTATACCTTCGAGAGGAACATGGCATTTTTTCTTGGGAATTCCCACCGACAAAATCCAAAATTTGGGAATTCCCACGGCCAAAATGTGATGATTTTTTGGGAATTCCCATGCCTTCTATACCTTCAAGAGGAATATGGAATTTTTTTTGGGAATTCCCACGGCCAAAATTTGATGATTTTTTGGGAATTCCCATGCCTTCTATACCTTCGAGAGGAATATGGATTTTTTTTTGGGAATTCCCACTGCCAAAATTTGATGATTTTTTGGGAATTCCCATGCCTTCTATACCTTCAAGAGGAATATGGATTTATTTTTTGGGAATTCCCACGGCCAAGATGTGATAATTTTTTGGGAATTCCCATGCCTTCTATACCTTCGAGAGGAATATGGATTTATTTTTTGGGAATTCCCACGGCCAAGATGTGATAATTTTTTGGGAATTCCCATGCCTTCTATACCTTCGAGAGGAATATGGAATTATTTTTTGGGAATTCCCACGCTCAAAAAGTGTCAAATATTTTGGGATTCCCATGCCTTCTATAGGGGGTGTACCATTAATAAATGGAATAGCCCATTGTTTATTAACGAATGGCATTTAACTTAATGTTCGGTTTTTGTTCGTGTCACGTATTTAACTGGCCCTTGGCATCTTTTGAAGTCAATGGAAATAAAGCGGTTTATAATATGCTGCGTTCTATATCACACACACATTTATACCACTTTTAAGTATGAATCCCATATCTGTCTAAATCCTTTACTACAATATTCACGATGGTGCCTCGATTCGATAGCATTAGTCGATAAACTTGTTAATACGGGTTAACCATTGAACGGCGCCAATCCAAGATGTCCAATGCTGATAAAAAATATTATCAAAAATGTCATCAATTATATTATACACACATGGATGTTCATGTATATGTTTTTTATAAAACATATGTAAAATGTAAAATGAGTATATACATGAAGACTAACCTTCAAAATATCGAACACTCGGAGTTTATGTTTTAATGTTATAAATCAAATACAAAATGTGATGTTTAGGTTTTTACTTTATTTCGGAAGGACATTACATTACATTAATTTCTCACCGTTGATAAACCATCACCAACATTCCCACTTAAAAAATTCATTCTTTGGCAATAATGAGAAACAATTGTAGATGTACAACGCTCATGTTTCACATGTAACCTATGCAACATACTTCTCTATAACCATATTCAGTGTTGATTTACCCTACCCGGAGCTCCCACTGAACACACTCATTATACAGATATGATGAACAATATTAATTGGTTAATAACGCGTGTATATTGTTGCCGGCAAACGTTTTGTGTAAACCATATTATGATTTGTCTTGATTTTCGTCCTAATGAATAACTCCTTAAATATAAATGATAAATAAAACTAGTGGCTCAATGCAGCAGACGTAACCCTTTTCACATCAAGTAATATTCATATTATATGCCTTAATGTTGATTGATGTTGATAACATTGTAGTCATGCACTGCGTACATTTTATGACACGACATATTCTTCTAATCCTGTTAAAATTACTTGAATTAATCTTGTTAAAATGATAATTATTAACGTTGATTAAGTTTATCCTGGGTCCCCACTAAAATCTTATGATAACGTCAAACTCTAATAATGGGTAACAAAACGCATTTAATCAAATTTATAATCTTATTTTAAACCTTGTATGTCCATGCGTTAAACTAAATTAGATTGACAATGTAATCAGGGTCCCAAATTAATAAACATTTTCCACCAAATAAACAGTATGATTAGTTACACAGAGTGTGCATCCTTTCACAATAAACCTGTTCTATAGATCCTGCTATATGAAAATACGTGCCTTAACTTGAAATTAATCGAATTCGAAGCCCACTTAATATAATAAGGCAAGTGCAATCAATCTATCAGTAGATTTTGTTTTACTACTATATTGTTCCTAACATTGATTTACCCTAACCACCACACCAAACACAATGTTAATACCCATTTACCTTACCAAACCTGATGAACTTATACAATAAGTTAGGGCTTGGGGGAACTATGACCCAAGTCATATGTATAGTTTTTTTCTGAATACATTCTTAAAACGATAAATAAAGTATACATAGTGTATATTTTTGAGCAGTTAGGAATGCTCTCCTTAATCAAATGTCGACAATATGCCGTACTTCTCATGAATAAGCAAATTCTTTTATCAATTGAATATTTTCTATTTAGAACTTCTCTGTTAGGTGTAAAAATTGCAAGGTAGAGTATAAGATCAGGTTACAAATTGACTGCACCCGGGTTTTGAAGAAGTATGTTAATAATATTGCGTGCTTCTTATACATGTAGGATGATTAATATTATTACATTCTGTTATGAAACACAGGAAGTACTTTCCATTAAAATACAGCACCTGCCTCAGTCTCCATAAAGCTATGGATCATGAGAATAATTAGATGCCACATGATTCAATGCAAACTCTGTTTTGATTCACAAAAGTCGTACGGTGCGAATTATATTGTATATGTTCAACCATAAAAGAAAATACATGATCATGTATAATAATATTTTGCTATCACTTTAAATCAAGACTATACACATATAACAATCAAGTATTTCCTGTAATACCATCGTCGTAAGTATTTGACTCTCTAGCTATGTTGTTACAGAAAACATTACATTTCAGCAAGCAATGTAGTCACATAGTTAAGTTAAGCGTTTTAACATTTGTATATATGACTGCTGTTCAATAAATACCTAGTGCATTGATTGTTTTCCAGAATGCCCGTGTAACATAATACATACAGTAGACGACTTTATATAACAATTCAATAATGTCTGTTTGTTTTCTTAGGCTGTTTGTGGGTACATATTGGCAATAAAATGCCAATCACGAAATGCAATTTCTCTTAAAGGAAAACGACAAAGAACAATAATTAGGTTTCGGAGTAGGTATTGTAAATAGAGATTAATGGGCCGTATTCTGCTGAAGTGAATACGCCCACTTAATCGGTTATTTCCTTCATGGGGTATTGCTAAAGTTCGCCAACTATTGAACACTTTATTAAACTATAGATTAGCGTTGCTGCTATAGGTTTAAAAAAAGTAGAACGGCGTTGCTGAATGCGCAACCACGACTTATTTCGAAGTATATGTAATAATCCTGCGTCAAATTCGTCTGGTGCTTTCATACAATAGGAATAACAAAACCAGTTAATGCCTGGTGGTGCTTTTCTTGTACTGCTAGCCCCATCTCGAGGGAGTATGTATTGTATAAGGGCCGAAACCTCCGAAGACAGGTGGCAGATTCGTTTGAGAAGGAGATTTCCGTATATACATTGGCTTAACATTGGTTCACCGCAATCTCGATTGATGTGCATGCGATATATAGATTGTGATATATAGATTGTGACACCGCAGCTAGTTGATACCACAGCTAATTGACACCACAATGAACTTAAGATCGGATCCATGTAACTATCACCTTTATCTTGCTAATCAAAGAAACACCTTCGACGCTCTATACTACGCAATCACTTATTTGGCGACCTAATTATAACTAATGCAACAAAATCACTGGACTGCAACAACAACAACAACAAAAGCAGCAACAGCAACAACAGCAGCAACAACAACAACAACAAACACAACAACAATAACAATTGACCATTTTAATAAAATATATAGTTTTGAGATTTGTTAGAGATATTGACATTATTGCTTCAAGAAAATCACAAAGAATGGAAGATTATACAAATATCCGAAGCATCCTACCTACTACAAAGGTTGCTATATACTCCAATTCTGCGCTTTAATTTTCAAAGGAAATATATTAAATTTACAAATTCATTTTTAACGACACAATATTACAGAACATTAGCCTCTATGAATGAGTATTTGTGATTTTGGCGCCAAACTGTCGTCTGATGAGTGGTGTTATTCATTTACTACGCCGTCGGAAAAATATGTGCCTTTTCATATCTATTTTTTGTGTGTCTTTATATATTTATTTTAACTTGATATGATATTTCGAGTGTAGTCGCGGCTGATAAATATTGACAATTGTCATATCCAGAACATTCATATTTTGATAACTTGATATGGATTTTGACATGATTTCTGGCTATGTGGGTATGTATCCTAAATCCCTGCGGTGTGTTCTATTGTCATTAGTCTCTCAAATGTCACCATACTCCAATAACATTCAAAGGTTAAAGCGTATAAAGTGACCACAGTTTAGCAGTATTGCAATCCATTACACTGAACGTATGCCTATGTATCCAATCCCCCTACAACAACTCCTGGCACTCGCGCGCGAAAATGCTTTTTCCATGCCCTGGTTACTGCCATCATTTCATAGGGGGTGGTAAATAAAATATTTTTTAAGATTAAGAATTCAACGGATTTTCGGATTCTACTGAATTAATATTGATTGATTATGAACATTATTGTTCGATTCGGGTTAGAAAAAAAACACCCTGCCATATGTACACTAATAATATCTGATGTGACGATTCCAAATCTTGGATTAGAAAAACAGCCGATTGCAGATGACTGCACATGACTGCAGGCTGCGAAATAAGAAAACTTAATTATAGCCAAATATGAAAGCGTCGTATTATTTATTTAGCCACATGGGCCTGATTGTAATGTCATATTTTTAAATTAAGTGGATACAAAGAAAGTGCAATCGATATTTTAATTTGGAATTTCATCGTGAACATTTGTTGTTACATAAAGTGCTCTCACACTGATAATTGCGTAGGGATATAATGTGGCAGTTGAAACGGTTTGAAGTCTTAATGAACATAAATTAGACATATATAACCATAATACATCGCACTGGTTATTTATGATACATTGATGTTCATATGGTATAAAAAGATAACCCTCTTTGAACCCACAGATTAATTTGATTTTAAAATCTACAAACATAAAGAGAATAATATTGCAACTGGCACGAACACCTGCTTTTCAGGCACATGATTAATTTGAGATGACAAATAAATGGACATTTATCATTTTAGAGGCCTTATTACAATCGAGTACTCATTTCATTGGGTATGACTAAATTTCTCATATTAATTTGACCTAAATAATGAAATACCTCGCCACCAAATTGTGTAATGATTTATAAAATACTTTTACTAGCCGATCATGCATACTGTCAATATATGTTGAATGGATCTTGTTTAATTTCACTTACTAATATGTACTGTAATTGAAAAAGAGGCTACGAATTACTAATGACTTTCATCATATGAATAAAATGCAGCATGAATTCCTTATTGAGTGATCATATTTTTAAATTTTTTGTACATTGTATACTTTCCATCTTACTAATAACCACTATCAACAGTACACATTCTCACCTACATGTACATTACACAAGTTTCAGAATAAAAATCAACATGAATCTTACATTGACTTACATATGCATGTCAAAAATGTATCAAATGTCTACATAATGCAAAAGTTAAACATATGTTTAACTTTTGCATTATGTAGACATTTTGTAACTTGCCAAAACAATCTTCTATTTATGCTTAATACACATCATTTTATTTGAAGCAAATAGTCTCTCTAGTAGATTAACCAGTGCAACTGTAATACCATAATATGAAAAAATGGTTTAAAGATGTATGTTCTGATCACTATTTGGGAGCTATGATGGGGGGGGGGGGGGGGGTTTAAATCAAGATATGTTGATATCAGAAGAATCCCCATATTTTTTTCATTATGTCTGTAAAATCTTAGGGGCCAGAAATGTTCCATTTAGAAATGATAGGCTAAAATATGTTGAATTACTGCCAAAGGAATTACTGCAAAATGTGGTTAAACACCCGCCAGTTTGTGTACTACTCAATGGGCACATTTCTTGTGACTTTGTGCTTCTAAAACAATAACCATTGGAGTTATGCAACTCAAACTTTGGATTGCGACAATTTTACGGATGACCTTTCATGTAAAATAGAAATCATCAAGTTGAAAATTGGGCCAGCAATCAGAACAACTACCTTTAAATGAACATTCTGTATTTTTTGTAAAATTGGGGTGTCATTTACATGCTCTTCGGATCGTTGCCTTCATGGATTTAATCTTTCTTGCTTGTTGCGTTCATTACAGCTGAGCTCGACTGTCAGATAATATTATAAAAAAACTTTCTGTGTTTGGTAATTGATAACAATCGAGTTTCGTTATCTTTTCCTAATTTTATAATTTGCAGTTTACAACGCGTCTAACGACACCATTGAAATCAGGATTTTATTTTTGTTTAATGTAAGTACATTTTACAATGGGAGGCCATACTCTGGTTATTGTTTCCACCGAATAAAAAGTAAACTTAACGGCCCCAAAATATTTATATACAGATCATCGTACACTATTTACATTCACACCGAGCGATATTGTTTCACCAACATATCTCTTTCCCGGTAACAAAATAGAATATGCCATTATACGAGAACGGTGCATTTTTTCGATTCACGCTCGTATATATACATTTGCATAAACCAACATTAGATGCGGGGGGTTTTCTGAAACTGAAATCAAACAAGTAACTCATGAAGAAGCTTATAATTCCACTGCCAAATGTTTTCAGTACAAACGGAACATTTGAATGAACAGGATATTGTGCCACGAAGATCTGTGCATTTCCTAGGGTTGGTATATTTATTCAAAGGGGTTTATATTATTTCAAAGCATAAACTGCTATAGGTAATTCCTACATGTATTGTTCAGTCACTTGGCTTGCATATTTAAGCGAAATTATACACTATACATAGGCCTACTTTACAAACTTGATTGCTTCCCATATTCTTTTTATTTATATAAGAACTCTGATATTTTATTCAGTAAAAAAAACCCACATTGCCCGATATTTGTTAGCTACACTGAAAAATAAATTGGTGTCACAGCGACGCCTTCTTGGAGTTAACTGTAAATGACACTTACAAAGGCGTTATTTTGACTCCAAAATTGGTGTAATCGTCAATGATATGGGTTTGCACATAATTTACGTTGACACCGTTAAGTGTCCGACGGACACCTTTCAGTGATCATTTAGTGATTTACACCAAAACTGGTGTCAGATTAATTGAAATAACTCCAAGGGCGTCAATAGTTGGCGGGAAAGCTCACGGTTTTTAGAGGTGTCGAAGCAGCATGACACCAATTGGTGTCATTTTGACACCAATTGGTGTAATTTTGACACCAATTGGTGTAATTCTGACACCAATTGGTGTAATTCTGACACCAATTGGTGTAATTCTGACACCAACGGGTGTAATTCTGACACCAATTGGTGTAATTCTGACACCAAATTGGTGTAATTCTGACACCAATTTGGTGTAATTCTGACACCAATTTGGGCGTCTATCAACATATCAACGCATGCGTTTTCTCGTCGCCATTTTGTTTGCATGTTACGAGCCGGTAAGACTGGTAAGTACCGATCTGCTCCATTTCCAGACATTTTTGATAATAATTATGATACAATTAGCGTAATGTAAGCCTTGTTCATGTTGTTTAATATTGCGCCAACTAACTGATGAAATGAATTACAATTTCATAGTCAGAGACTAGCATTTTGTTGGACTGTGTCAGTGCATGGACCTACTACATGTAGTACTATGTGTGTGTTCGTCATGCATGCATACGATGATATGTGCAACATTACATACATGTAGCCCGATTTATCTGGCTCAGTGGTCATCTTTTTCATACGGACGTCTTACATTACGCTAATTGTATCATAATTATTATCAAAAATGTCTGGAAATGGAGCAGATCGGTACTTACCAGTCTTACCGGCTCGTAACATGCAAACAAAATGGCGACGAGAAAACGGCTCCTAAACATGTGCTATCTCAATATGACTCTTAAGAGAGTCAATATTACACCCCATTTGGGGTGTAATGACATTTTTCGAAAATGGGTCCTCAGGTAACCACCCAAAGGTGTCAAAATGAATATGACACCCTAAGGTGTCATATTTTACACCCATAATGGTGTCAATTTGACACCTTTAGGTGGCCAACTGAGGACCCATTTTTTGACGCTTGTTTTAGTGTCAAAATGACACCAAATTTTTTTTTCAGTGTACTCTCTCATTCATACTATTCAGTCATCGTCCTGTCACGGGAAGGTACTCCAATACTTCCTAATTTTCATCCTTTATCTTGAATATGACATCATATTAGAATTCAAAAGTAATGTATTCCAAAATTGAATGTTGTGTCATTGCATTTCAAAACATTCTTCAATTCATCACAGACTACGATTAAATTCGAGTAATATTTTCGAAAGAAGGCCTTGATCATCTGTGAAGTTGAAACGAAAAGCTGGATAATCGTCCACAGTAAGTACGTTATAAAATACTACCGTATCCGAGCTCTAGCAGCTTTTAAAAATGCCACAAGGGCCTTCGAGCCGCATAATGGAGTGAACTACCGAGATCAAAAAGTGATTAAGACGCCTTATAACCTGGGGTCTGTAAGGTCATTTGATGTATGGATGTTAAAGTATAGTTCAATTTTTTTTTGATTTTGGATGACATTGTATTGTTGTCAAAATCATGATTGAAAATACGAGGGTCATTCAATAAGTTCCCTACCTCATAACTTTGCTATTAAATAAGCCATGCAGTCGTATGAAATATTTCATAATTGTAGCTTTAAATCTCAGCTACAAATCCATAGTTCATCCATACTTTTCTGTGGATGCAGCGAAAACTAAACTACCATTTAATGCGACGGAAACGGATAAAAAACAGCAAAATGTCTCCTAGATGCTATAATTTTGGCCAATTCTAAGAGACGAAACTTACCTTTCGGTCAATTAAAACCGTTCTAAATTACAGATATCTCTTGAACAGACTATAAACAATAAAGTGACTCATTTCTTTGGGATAATATGCCCTTTAATTAGCCAGAACGAGACCTGGACAGCCATTAATTATAACCCTACCCTAGAAAACTGCTGCAAAAGTCATATTTGTTTTTCATAAAAACCAAGACATCTTCAATATACAGGACTAAATGGATATATTTAAAGTCACTTGAATAAACAATTTTCTATCACTGACTACCTGATTGTAACGGCTGCATATAAGAAAAACTCATAAAAGATTTAACATCCGAGGCATCACTGTGGCTTGACTCATTGAAACGAAACGAACGTTGTGATACATTCGAGTTGATATTATATTATATTAGACATCAAAAAAAGTAACTCGGCTGTTGTAAAAGCACCTATAAGCACCTATAATTTTTAAATTGTTACTCATATCCTAAAAATGAAAATACCAGGAGACGTAAAATTTGACACCTTGTTTGTTAAAATCGATAAAGTATTGTTGTCGCGGTATGTGCTTACAGATGAAAAGTGCCCATTTCCATTGTTGCAGTAACTCCTATTGATATCTCTGATTCAGCGTGAAGATAATAGCGGGAATTTTGATAGTTTGATAGTTTGCCCATGGCGATGACCTGTCCTGTCTGTCTTCTCGGACCTTCTGAGCATTTGGAGTTTTAAATTCATCCTTTCTAATTGTAAAGAAGTACGCCTGTCATCCCCATTAAATTTGTCCCGGATTATGCTAATCAAGTTTAATTCCCGCTATTATCTTCACGCTGAATCAGAGAGATCAATAGGAGTTACTGCAATAATGGAAATGGGCACTTTTCATCTGTAAGCACATACCGCGACAACAATACTTTATCGATTTTAACAAACAAGGTGTCAAAATCACCGTAATTAAATTGTCTGTCTCCTGGTATTTTCATTTTTAGAATATGAGTAACAATTTTAAAATTACAGGTGCTTTTACAACAGCCGAGTTACTTTTTTTGATGTCTTTATTTGCTAGCCCACAAAAGTTAATATTGCCTACAAGCTGATTTATGATAATACAATATTAAGAAATCATCCATTGTTTTCTATTTTCAGTATTTAAATCGGGCTGTTATATCTAATCATACAATACGGAGAGCTAAAAAAACATGTATTTATCTTTAGGGTCATTTTCCGTGTCCGTTGTCCAAAATCATTCTCTGACTTTGATTGCATCATGGCAAAAGTGAAACAGATATCAATTTTATTTTACTATAAATGTGTAGCTATGATTTAGAGCTATAATTATGACAAATATATTGAGGCTGATATCGATATTAGCGATGCTATGAGTGAGGAGGTAGAACTTATTGACTGACATCGTAGTAATAAACTGCCAAACATCTCCGTCATTTCTTATATATTCAAAAACTTTAAAGAACGTGATGATTTTATATTGAAATGAAAAAATGATTTATTTATTCATCGTTTCCTCGTAATATGATACCAAATGCTCAATAAAGAATCATTATGGAATATATTATCATGATTTTCATCGTTTTGCGAGCAAAGCGTGGCAAATAGTGATTTATAGTTAACCTGCTGTCTGCTTCGGTTTATTTGCCTCGGGTGTTATTTTTTATCTTCCCGCCCTTTCCAATAGCACGCAGATCAACAACCACTGAGTGCAGTTGACATTTCACCACTTTTGTTGTGCATTCGTTGCCGGTGGCTAATACGCGTCAAAATACCAGGTGGAAATACACCACAACTATTTACGCAGGAAGGTGGTCTTATCTTCATCCGCGCACTTATAATGCTTCGTGTTCTTGTATTACTTCTCTGCTTAGAATGTTTTTCGTTTTATGATTGTGTTTTTGTTGGTTATGTCATTGTAAGTCTTGGGATTTCATGATTGCATTTACGTGCGTCTGGTTGTTGTTTTTTGTCCTCATGAACGCTACGTGCATTTCATCATCTCACAATCAATCGGTCCATTCATTATTGTAAACTGACAACAATTTCAAGAATTTTGAATAAACACACTCTTATTCGAAAAACATGGGTTGGTCTGGCCCGCAGTTTTCTCCTTTCCCAAATAATAAAGTAAGTGCGGCATTCACGATCTGAACGGTTAAGTTAGAATAGTGAAATGGCTAGGATGGTGCTGACTTATCCTCGTGAACGAACATAGGCTTAATCCTTGGACAGTTTACTTTCCTAGAGGCCAACCACTTGCCAACGTAGCAACTGACGATACATACAGGTGAAGAAATGTCTGCTTGACTGCATGTGTTATTTGTTACATTGAGAAAATCAATTCCGCAATCGCTGACACATCGCAGTTTCAAATCCCTTGTCTTAGCGAAAAACGTCCGTAAAATTGAAAATGTGCACACGTGGGATTAAGCTGTGAATTGTGGAAGACGCGGAAGCCAATAAATAGCCCCAATGTAAGTTTGAAAGTGTGTTAAAATAACATGCTCTAACCCAGAAAGATTGGGAGAAAATGATTGGCGTTTATTACTACAAATGCACACATAATTTACGCCCTGAGTGGTTAAAATTATTTGTTTGATTAGTTGCATGGTTTAACATATATGTCAATGCAAGTGCAAGTCCTAAAGGTAGATGGTCTGATTGCTGGCCCGATTTTGAACTTGATGTTTTCTATTCTACATGAAAGGTCATCCTTAAAATTGTCGCATTCCAAAGTTTGAGTTGCATAACTCAAATAGTCCTTATTTTAGAAGCACAAAGTTACAAGAAATGTGCCCATTGAGTACAAACTGACGGGTGGTTAACCACCTTTGGCAGTAATTCACCACATTTTGGCCTATGATTTCTAAATGGAACATTTCTGGCCCATTAGATTTTACAGACATAATGAGAAGGGGGCACACCACGAAATAATTCCCCCATTGAAATACACGCATTTCGGCCCTTTTTCAACACCATGTTTTTACCCCACGTAACCATGTTGGAAGTTTTTATTTCACATGAATGTATTAGATATGTGTTTAATTTTATTTTAAACTTGATTTTTCTTGACCAATCTAGATAACCCTTTCCGCTACGGGCTCTAAACAGCGCCCTCACCATTTTAAACCGATATTTTCGCTTCCTCACCGGTTCCGGCAACAATATCCTTCCGCAGCCTAGGCTCCCTTGCGTATTCGATTCCGACAATTTTTGACCACATTAGCAATGCTGAGGTGCTATTCTGTTTTTTCATTAAAAAATCAGCAAGATTAACTTTTACTAACTTCCCCCTGGGACGATGATCAAATTGATATAGGTACTATTTCTACGAACCACACACCAAACGCGCAAGGATTTATTGTAGTGCCCCAGAAAATTATGGGGATTTATCTGATATCAAAATATCTTGATGTGAAAAAAAATCATAGCCAAAAAAAGTGATCAAAACATACACCTTTAAAATGACACATTAACTATACAGCTTTTAGGGCGTTCATCCTTGCGCCACACGTGGATATGCCGGATAATATAAAAAAATTAAAAATTAAATAAAATAACGATAAAGCTCTTGGCTTTGCATAGCATCTCAAACACTCCGAATGCCTGAAACCCTAGGAAACTGATATTGATTAATGTATCGTTTGAAAGTGCGTTTAAAATGCATAAAAGGATATTATTGTGAACACATATGTACTTGTTAGCTGTTAACGTCATAAAACAACAACAAAAATGTCCATGAATTTTAATAAAAAGTTCTTCATCGTTAAATATGCACACATTTGATTTAATTTCGAACTGTGCTAGCGGACGAACACCACTAATATAGAATAATGTAATTGGAAGAATTGTGCTAAAATAACAACACCTTAACCCAGAAATCGTGTGAAAAGTGTAATGACGTTTATTACCATGCGTGGATCTACGCAATTCATTTTAGTGAGAATTATGTGTGTCTAACCTATTTTATTCCGCATAATGCGTCTCTATCAATGCAGAAGAACGTCTTTAAGGGTGTTTACTTTCCATGTTACAATGACTAACTTTATAATTTACTCATCATTCCCCCAAGTGGATATGGTGAAAATACACTTTCCCTGCTTTTACTAGATATGCAAATGGCATATTTGTAGAGGAAACGTTTGGTGAAGTATAATAATTTATTGTGCAAATGCGCAATTCGGATTCAAGTAATAAATAGTTGAATATGTTATATACTTGAAAATATAAAAGTTTGCTCGTGTAAGAAGTGACCTTAATAAACCCAATTAGTCACCGTTCAATTTTAGTTTGAATGAACACGGCCACAGCGTTATCTATTGACCTTGTATACATCAGCGGCAGGCTTTGATATCGATATGGCAGGCATCTAAATTAATAAAGTGTACTGGCCCTCCTTCGTCATGTGCATATCTACATTAAATTTGCAGTGTGCCGATGTTTTAAATTAATAACTGCGTTTATACCCCGGTGTCATCGTTATACGTGCCAACATGGTTGATCATGCATTAAACCAGTTTGATATAGCATTTCATGTTTATATTTATATACAGTCATCAAAATAAGTAACTGACCAGATAATATATGCAATAACTCTGAAAAGTATATCTCCTACATAAACATATTAAATTATGAAGTTGTTGCGAAGATGTCTCCTCTTTAATGTGAGCCATTGCACGGTACGAATGATTGATTATTGAGCAAGTTACAATCCCAAATGTAAGGTCATTTTCATTTTCGCATTTGGATTTTTTTTTTTACACAATATCTCAAATTAAAGAAAAAGAATTCACAACAACTTTATCATTTAATATGTATAAATGTAGGAGTTGTAATTTTAGAGTTATCATCACATTATTACCTGGTCAGTTACTTTTTGATGACTGTATTCTACATTACACATGCTTGTTATTGTGAAATATATTCAAACGAGCACTTATAGCTGATTCATAAACTGTTCTGTAGTATAAACTATCAGGAAATAGCAGCTCTACATAATCGATAACAGTGCAGTGAACCTCTTCCTGATTGGACGTGTCCGGTTCACCAACTCAAATATGCATGTAGCTCATCAAATTGTCGAGTAACGAGTAATAAACACGGTGACGGGTAGTAAACAATTCGCATGATGTTAATTAAAGGAATACACATTTATAATGTATGTCATGTAAGCATCCAGATTGATTAATAGAGCCGATAAGCAGTACACTTGGGCCTTACAAGAAACATGGCACGTGGCACTAGCCTACTATTTGACATTCTGCGGTTTAATAGTTGTTCCCAAAGAAGAGTTCTTGTGCGGTCCAGCATGCTTAATAACACCTGGGCAACACTACATACACTGGCAACAGGGCTTTTCTCCCAACCAAACCGCCAAACATGTGTTAAATGAATTTATTCATAAAATCAAGGGTCTTTAAGAAAAACAAGAGAGGATTGAATTGAAGTCATATCAATTGTACTACTTGCTGCAGGATTTTCTTAAAGACCCTTTCTTCGCAATGTAATGTCAATGGGATCCGGTAGACATTGGTGACAGAAATCGCGAGAGATGATCCAGTAATTCAAAATAAGTCTTGACGTCTGTAAAATCAATGTACTTAAAAATGCTTACAACAGTAAACACTGTACGTATGATATGCCCCAAAACGGGCAAACAGTGATTTATTGGAATAATGACCTTGTAAGATCCCTAAGCTAAGTTAAGGACACAGGAGAACACACAGCAGAGTGTTTCTGATTGGAAAATCTCAATATCTTACAACACAACTGCACTACCTATATTATTGGTATAAATGTTTGTAAGTAGCCGTTAGCAAAAGGTATATAATTTACTGAAAACATTGAAATGATCAGGTGGATGCAGTGACGGTTTATCCAATTAATGTCTGTGCATACGGTAACGAACACTTAATATGGCAGTGCTGAAAGATGCTTGTTTAAAACATCGTATGTTCCAATCATCGACTGGCATGTGAGGTTTCATACGTTTGTAAACTGCAAAAGAATAAATCAAAACGATTTTGAGCAAAGTATTAAGCATTACTCGCTTTCATCAAATGACAGTGTTGTCTGGTTGCCCATACCATGATATTACAGGGAAAGTTTTACAACATTGTTATTCGAGTGACTTAAAGGAATTCGTTATACCATGCATTTTATGCTAGGAAAATAATTATCTGATGTATATTGACCATTTTAATTGAACACAGAACTATAATGTCCAATTAAACGAATTTAAACTCCACATCCCCAACCTGTGATTATTTGAAATTCGCGCCCGGTTGTATGTGTCGAAAGTGCTGATGGGATAGCCATACCCAATATTGTGATGTCATTGTAACTAAAACCGCCTCATCACCAACAGGTCGCTGGACAGTATCACGCAGGAGTTCAATGCATAAATCGATAATATCAATACATGCAACAGAGACGCGGACATCTCGTAAAGTCTTTCGTTATGGCCGTGTGTTTTGAACTCGCCACCCTTACCGTTGCATGTCCAGATTTTTACATTTTACACCATCTGAGATTCGAATTAGCATATCGCAATAACTCTTTGTTCTACCCCATAAAAAAATTATATTTTCTGAACGGTAATCTCACAAGAAATCCAAATATGCTATTGGAATTTAGAGAAGACCTAATGGTAACATGTTGTGATTAAGAATGTTCAAAACATATCGATTTTTTTTCATATTTTGATTTAAGCTCAATAATATTGTTATACCTATCCCAATCATAATTTTACTGTGAATATTTAAGTTCCTCATGCAATTACCCATCAGAACATAATAGTTGTCAATGGTAAACATGTTGAAATATACTATATCAAGATGTAAATGAGCACAAACGTTTAAATTTCATATTTATTAGAGTGTTCAAGTATATTTTGGGGGCTATGCACCCTATCTTGATTTAAACGGCATTTTTGAATTCCCCTATTTCAGAGCTTTCCAAAAATGTATAATTTTGCTATCATCGGTTAAATATTTTTTCTGTTATAGTCATGTATGTAAAACCGATGAATTAGGGCAAGTTCACTGTATAGCGAATAGGGGAAAAGCCAATCGATTCATGATTACAATTGTTACATAATAGTTGTCACGTTTGGTGAAACGGAATCTTATAGAATATAAAATAATCTATAAAATGAGAGCAAAATCATGTTTGTACCATTAACAGGGATGGAGTTATAGTAAATTGAACGTAGAATTGGGAACATTTTCGATATTCCCCATAGAGATTGTACACAACGCCGCCGCCACCGCCACCACCCCTGACTTTCACAACATAATCAATCCTATCTCAGCCAAACATTTATAGAAATACCTGATTTATTTACACAATGTAGCTAGATAAATAGGCTTTCACATGACACCTCAACCATAGGTCTACCACATTTAGTTGTTGAGTTAATAGAGAGAGATGGATGATTCGTCACCAAAAATGCAACGCCACCACCCTTTTTGGGTGGTGAGTTCAAAACACATGGCCGTATAGCTTTGATCAATATGGCGACGTCCATACATGTCATTGGTTTTATTTTCTAAAGCCGATTTTGTCTTTACGCAACACCTTTAAAAACTTTAACCTACAGAAGTGATATGTATAATGCTACATACGTATCTTATCGCTAAAGTTCCATGGCACGGATTCCCTTTATGGAATTTCAAGTTGTTGCAAGGATTGCACTAAATATGACTTCAAATGCTTTGTTGGTTGTTTTAACATTTTATTTTTATCCTGAGAAACATCATCGATACTATAGCTAAAATGATCATGTGCAAAACTTTAACTATGACGAATATTGAAGGTAGATGATCTACTATTACAGATTTGAGGGTTCTTATCGTCTAAACAAATTTGCCGTCTTCAGAAATTGGTATAGTCTTTTCAAAAGCATATTGTAACCAATCTTATAATTATAATAGACCTGTACTTAACTGCAAAATATGCTTATCGAAGGTGTCTGATTTAGAAAACAGTGAAAGAGAACTGAAAAAACGTAAAACTTAATTTCCGTTAAATTATATGAACATAAAATCGAGCCATCTCTTATCGAAGGTGTCTGATTTAGAAAACAGTGAAAGAGAACTGAAAAAACGTAAAACTTAATTTCCGTTAAATTATATGAACATAAAATCGAGCCATCTCGGCATGTAAAATCTGAAATAAGAAATACGGTAGCCCAAGAACACATCGATATAATAGTAGCATACAAGATGTATGAAAACCGCAAGCAAAATAATTCCGATAGAAAACGTCCTATACTACTCTAAACAGTAACCGTTGCATTCAATGATTCAACGAGGCAGACCACGCATGTTTAAATCATAATCATCCCAACCTTAAAGGAGGTGTCCCGCAAGCATAAAAGTGTGCATTATATGTTGGAAAAATAACTATTGAGTCCAACTTTTGTAATTATATAGAACAAAACACCACACTTATGACAAAAACAAATAAAAACTGCAATCTCTCAACATGCACTTTTTAAAATTCGCGGCGATCGAAAGGCCCAGTGTCGATGATGTCATAGTTATACAATGCACATGCGCAAATTTTAGCACCGATACCCATGACGTCATCGACACCGGGACTTTCGATCGCCGCGAATTTTAAAAATTGCATGTTGAGTGATGGCAGTTTTTATTCATTTTTGTGACTAGTATGGTGTTTTGTTCTATATACTTCCGTAATTTCGGCTCGATAATTATTTTTCTAACAAATAATGCTCAATGTTGTGCTTGCGGGACCCTTCCTTTAATACTAAATAGACACAGACAGGCTACATAAACCGGCTTGTAACTGGGGGTCTAATACCACGTTGCCTACGTTCACATACCCTCTAGTAAAATCAATGATTTCCTACAAGGTACACATTGTAAGTGGTAACGCGATATTGTGAAGGTAATGTCTAGACGCTTAACGTATCCCTTCTAGCCACTAAGAGTTTTTTACCAAGTTGTATATATCTGTCAATCATAATTTCACCACTGGCTTGGAGGTGTTGTTAAATAGGGCATTGGGAGATACGTATGGGAGTGTGCCCTCAATTTTCCTGGATTTGTTTTTTTGCACCAAAGTAATACTAACTACCATCTGAACCCGTTTACCTTAATTCGCAGTATATCATGTATTATTTCACAATTTGGTTATTTCGATGTAGATCACATCGTAATTATCAGCAGAATTTGGCACGTATGGCTTCACCAGATTGTCTATCTAGTGCCATCACCTCAACCTTTTTTCCCATGAAATATTATATTTCAGAGTTCTATTACACACTATCTATTGAAACTAATTATATATTTCAAATTTCATTTTTACTGAAACCCGAAATTAGTCAACTTAATTTAAACTTTCCGGGGGATCTTGGGAGAATGTATGACATTTTTTGGAAATGTTCATACATTCTCCCAAGATCCCTAACTCATTGATATATCCAAATTGACTTAAGGGGAGTGTTAACCCCCCTCCCCCCCCCCCCAAAAAAAAATTTATTAAGCACTGTAGTTTTTAACTATTACTGAGATGTATATCTAAAGTATACATTTTTGGAAAGAAAATGAGTCAGAGAATCCCATTTTTGTAACAAATGTCCCTAAAAATGCTGATTTCTTTTTAATGTTGACCAACAAAAATCACTTTATTGGCTGAAATATTTTCGGACAACGTAGCAAAATTAGCGGAAACTGCACTAAAATCATCTACAGGCACTTCTCTAGGAGCGCATTTTTTGTTTGTTTATAAAAATAAAATTTAAGTCAATATTTGTTGACCTTTTTGGTCAAAAATTTAACAAAAATAAGAATATTTATTTTAAAATAAATGTATTTATTTGAATATAAAAAATGCGCTATTTTTGATGCCATAAACGGATTCTGTGACTCATTTCCTTTCCAAAAATGTACAATTGTATATACATCACATTAATAGTTCAAAAGTTACAGCGCTTGATACATTTCATAACGCCCCCCCCCTCCCCCCCCCCCTCCCCCCCCCCTCCCCCCCCCCCCCCCCCCCCCCTCCCCCGCCCCTCCTTAAAAGGAGGCTACATTAAAAGTCATGACGAAATAGCTAACAATCATACATATTTTTGAGTGCATCCCCGTTTTGTCATTAATACGAGATACGGGACCTTTCTCTGACGCAAGTCACTGTCCGGTATTCTAACAATAGATACTTGTTCACGTATAAAACTATTTCATTTGTAAGTAGATTTGTAGCTATCAATTTACAATGAATTCCTATGGGCGCTAGCTTGATATGTCATATCTTCTAGATACATTACAGGATGTATTTAGTTTGGACAAGAGTTTGAAGCGTAGGTGTTCATTATGGTATTATTTTACTATGTTTTCGTCATGTAAATATAACACGTCAAAGTATTCACCGAGACGCCATGAAAAATGATTGGCATTTGTATTATGTAACTGTAGGCCTTTACACTTAAATTAGTATTAATCGGCTATCGATAGCTGTATATACAATGTTCTGTTCAATTACCTTAATCGCCAGACTTATAAGCTGTAAAAAGTTGTTCAAGCACAGTGAACGAAATTATTTCTAAATGTGCAAGACGTTTTCAAAGACAAAGGCCACTGGCAAATAGCAATTCGTTAATTGTCTCTGTATCTGATACATGTATACATAACATTGTGTTAAAGACCTTGATTCCCAGACTATTGAGCCAATTATCGTATTGGATCACATAAAGGAGGGTAACAAAAAGCCAATTTTCTCGCTTATAAAGACGCTGGATTTTTTAATTTGATATTTTCCTGAAAGTTTATGATATTTTGGATCATTTAATCACATAAATTATATTCGATGACCCTGAAAGTTCCAAGAAATAGCTCCTGAATTTGGAGAGCTGGTGTACCGCCCTCAATCAACAGAAGAATTTTAGAAATTAGGTAAATCAAAATTTACTTACAAAATCTTACTTACTGTTGTATTTGATACTAGTTCTTAAATCAGGATTCAATTACAACTTTAATCATTTGAGAGCAATAAGTACCTCTCCTGATTATTTATTATTAGTGGGCCACAGTGCTGAAACCTTAAAAGAAAAGGCTGATTGTCCTAATACCATTTACTGGCTTGGTATCATTAGCAGTGTAAGCTTGCCCTCAGACTCGGCAAAGACATTGTATAACTGTAGACAAACTGATACGGATGTTATATTAATTTAATTACTCACAGACGTTGGTAATTTGCTCTGGTAAATGATTATATACACTCTTAGAAGTCCCTGTAAATCTACAGCCTTATAGCAGGAAAACTACTCTTTTTTGGTTGTCTACAGTTTGAACCCTTTTTTTGCAAAATTGGGAAATTTCCCTTAAAATAACAGACATATCAAAACTACCTGCAGGCAATCTGTGAATTTACAGGGCGTGTCTGTAAATTAAAATAACGGGAACACCATTGACGGATATGACGGCCGCCGCCATTATTACGCTGCCATACTCAAAAAATAAACTTATTATCCTCTTTTACCCTATCTGCAAAAATAAAGCTTTAACAATTATTTAGCTTTAATAAAAGTATTACTACCACTGTGCACTGACCCTATCTGCAAAAATAAAGCTTTAACAATTATTTAGCTTTCATAAAAGTATTACTACCACTGTGCACTGGAACGAGGTTGAATGTGACACAGCATATTTTCTACAAATTTACAGACAACCTGATGCAGTGACGGTTGTGAGATCACTCCACAGGTTGCATTTTGCAACTAAACAAACGTATAAGGTACGTGTAAATTCTATAATATGACTATTTTTAGACAAAGAATAAATGCAAAACGACAGTTCCAACTGTCCAGCAGGGCACACGATATGGATCCCGTAGAATTCAACAGAGAAAATAGAGAATTAAACAAACAAGGTAAATAAATAAAGGCAAAACTGCAAGTCTCAACATATGGTGAGTGGGAGAGGTGATGATGGTGAGGGGAAAAGAAGGGGGAGAAAGATCTGGTCGACGTTTCGACTTGATATACCAGTCTTTATCAAGTATAGGTAGGAACAACAACTGCCCTAGTGTGTTTTACATACCTGTATGCATACTGTCTTGCTCTACCTATACTTGATAAAGACTGGTATATCCAGTCGAAACGTCGACCAGATCTTTCTCCCCCTTCTCTCCCCCTCACCATCATCACCTCTCCCACTCACCATATGTTGAGACTTGCAGTTTTGCCTTTATTTATTTTTAGACATGCAGAATATTGATCTTTGCATTATACATTAATATACATTTTTAGTGGAGTTTTCTGGACATTTCACTCTAAATTTTCATGACGTTGAACTTCCAAATTCGGCAACCTTTATTTTGCGTGTGTACGCTTGTAATTTATATTAAATGTATATCAATGTAAAATGCAAAGATCAATAGTCTGCATGTGTATGTTATAGAACTTTACGCGTATACCTTATACGTTTGTTTTTAGTTTAATTTCTAAATTGACTAGATCAAAACCTAGGATTCAGAAAATAATGGGATTTCTGTCTTTTAACAGGAAATGGGATTGAAAATAGGCCCTAACAGGATTCCTGTAATTTGACAGGAAAGGGTGTTTTGAAAATAACAGGATTCCTGTACTTAGACACTTGGTTTCCTGTCAACATTTAGTTCCCGTAAAATTACGGGAATTAAAAAAAATTTGTCTGGAAAATGATTTCGGGAAATTTCCTGTATTTTGACAAACTTATTTCTAAGAGTGTACACTTATGTGTGTTAATAACCTTGATTCCTAGACTAAATGAGCAGCAAATAGTACATAATTATTTGCTCTCTTTACAAGTCACTGTAGACAAGGAGCTCAGACATATAAAGTGATACGGATGTTATATTCATTTAATTAGTCTTAATCTTCGGACGTTGGCCGAGACATAAAATCGCTGTATTAATTTCCAGTCGCTTTACATCTGGTATTTAAAGGTATATTATGTGATCTTTCCAGGGAACGCCCTTAACATCGAAAAAAAAATTGAAAGAAGATTTTCTTGCAGATTTACATTTCTGATCATAAATCGTACATACATTCCAAGTTACAGGGCGATACGATTCTTAATTACTTCAAAATCATGATTTTAGAGTGAAAATAAACTGTCGGATAACACCGACAGTTTATATTTTCACTCTAAATTCACTCTAAAACCATGATTTTGAGGTAATTAGGAATCGTATCGCTCTGTAACTTGGAATGTATGTATGATTTATGATCAGAAATATAAATCTGCAAGAAAATCTACTTTCTAAAAAAAATAATGAATAGAGGGCGCTCTCTGGAAAAGATCACATAATATGCCTTTAAGTCCCAGTGAGTGAGGAAATTCTCTCGTACTACATGAACAATATTAAAAGAAACACACACGCAATTTTCATTTTCACATACATGGAGAAAATTTGCCGAAAAACATTCAAAATACCTTATTCTAAAAACCAAACGATTGACCAATTGAACAAAGTATGAAACAACTATCTTTTTGACAAGCAACACGCAGTGCAGGGGAGCAGTAAATCAACACCAAAATTGATCAAACAGAAAAGCAGTCCTCCAGGACTTGCTATAGACAGTAGACTTGAACATAAATAGAATGGGTTTGGCCCCTTCATGCATGTTATGCGTCTGAATTTACCTGGAAAGCAAGTAAGAAAGAAGTTAATCACAGTTGATTATGAGGAACACGTCCGAGTCGCAGTCCTTAGGGATGACGATATAACGGTGTTAGTCAGTGTCAGACAGTGTTTCACCATGTTTATATCCTGTATTGAAGCTATATAGAGTGATAACCAGTCGACCACGTACATTTCCGGCAACATTTTAACGTAGAAAATATAAAGGCAAAGTTAAAAACCTCGGATGACGATTCGCATCTATCTGCATCTATATTGTGTAATTCATTTTTCCATTTCATGAACCATAATATTTATTACTATTAATCATTATTATAAAACCAATCATATTATCGTGAGCTGAGAATTACAACGTTCTAACTGACATGTTGGTCATTTTGAGATATGGCCCTTTTAAGTTCACAGAAAACAATATAAAGCATTAGAAATGTAACCGTCTTTAACACCTATCTTATAAAAAATGGAAACCTTATAAAATGACACTGAAAAGTCAGTTAGAACCATCTAATTCTCAGCTCACGTTATATTATCATGAGAATGGGTATGCTTTATATTGACTCATAAAGTCATGTAGAAGATCATGTATTATTTTAAGTGAATCATGATTCTAATTAGGTTTATATCCTACGTGTTTCATATTCATTATTATTTCACAATTTTCAACCAGTAAAAGTGTATATAAGATAATGCACCACGACTACGCCGAATACCAATACCCATGTGAAATACCAAAGCAACAACCACGGCCTTACCTTAATCAGTCGATTACAGTCCGATTATGGTTTTCGGATTAGTTCATAATTGACTGATTATATAGCACAGATATTTCTGTAATGGCCTACATATGGATTTGGGGTCAATTCGGAATAGACTGGGATATAGACTAGTCTAATAACGGCTGTTAAGACTGGTTAGTTGGTAAATACCCGAATTATATAACATAATGGAAAAAGCAGAGTGCAGATCATGTTTAATAATATAAGGGGTATTATAATACCTCCAGAGGGAATATGTACAGTACGTCTTCTCAGTTAATAAGTATCTTGTATCTTGCCTTTGTAAAGTCTGATGTCCGTGGCACACATGTACTTCTTTACTGGAGGCAAACGTCATGCATCATTTGTAACATCATTCTTTGGATTTATTTATCGTGTTTTGGCGTTACTGTGTTGCACCATGGTTGCACATGACTGATTATAAATTGATCATCCGGGTAATTGTATTTCGAAATCCGAAACGGTACAACCTTTTCCAAAGCTCATAGTAAAACACAAATTGTTTCCGTGAATGTATAAAAGTATAATAACTAACAACCTTCCTCGTGAATCCATGATATCGACGGAAACATCAAAACAATCATGTGAAACAACCATTTTAATTCAATTATCAAATTCAATATTTCCGGTCATGTGCACAATTTCAAATATTCACCTGTTTTGATCAAGTTCAAGGAAACGGTATATAGAATTTTAATTATACACGTGCTATATATTATTGATAGTAGTTGGTTCACCCTGTCATTAATGTAGTGTATAGAGTACAGACAGGAAACTATGTACGATGAGTGCTCTAAGGAATCTGCGTAACATAGCCTGTGAGATAGTTTTTACTATCATTATGGCTGGAAAAGAATGATGTGATATCATGATATAAAACAAATATTGAATGCCTTTTGTTTGTGTAATAGTAAGACTATATCACTCGGTCCAATTTTGATTATTCCATTGAAAATTGAAAAATCCAAATTTGACCTTGTGATATAGTTTGTATTATCACACGCTCAGACATTCAATATTTGTATACTATACTACCAGTTTAGAAAAAGTAAGGTTAGCAACCGCTGACGCAGAATATAGATGCATCTCAAATCTCGACTCCTCCTGTCGCATTAGGGTTATTCGGCTATCCTCATAGATGTTTAATAATATTAGGGGTATTAAATATCCCCCAGAGGGAATATATACGTATTCTCAGTTAATGAGTATCTAGTATCTTCGTAAAGCCTGATGTGAAGTGGTACACGTATATTTCATTCCTGGAGGCAAACCTCATGCATCGTTTGTAACATCTGTCGGTTGATTAATTATTTCGTGTTTTCACAGTGACACTACTGTGTTGTACATGTTCAGATTAATGATCCGTCAGATGGTAATTTTAATGTTCTTTGTATTCCGAAATCCGTAAAAGTAAAACCTTTCCGAAGCCTATATTATATTAAGCAGAAATTACTGTCATGAATGTATACAAATAAAACAAATAACAACCTCTTCGTGAACCCAAAATACCGACGAAAACGTCAAAATAATAATGTGAAACAATTATTTTAATATGACTATCAGATTCAAGATTTTCCAGTCATGTGCGCAATTTCAGACATTCACCTGTTTTGATCAAGTTCAAGGAAACGGTATACAGAGTTTTAATTATACACGTGCTATGTATTATTGATAGTAGTTACTTCACCTTCTCATTAATGTATCGCCCCGGCGGCAGAGTACAGACAGGAAACTATGTACGCTGAGTGCTCTAGTCTAAGGAAATGGTGTAACATATTCTATGTGAGAGAGACGGTACAAAAAACTAGGCCCGAATAAGGGTGGGTAGCAACCGCAAAAACACAAGATAGATGCTTTCGTGACATCTCAAGTCTCGACTCCTCTGCCGCATTAGGGTTACCCGGCTATCATGATCATATATAGATTTTGAATAAAATCAGGGGTATTAGGATTCCTCCAGAGGGAATATGCACATCTACAGTTAATGCGTATATTATATCTTTGTAAAACCTGATGTGAAATGGCATACATATAGTTCATTACTGGAGGCAAACCTCATGCATCATTTGTAACATCCCTCGGTTGACTTATTTTCTCGCGTTTTGACATAACTGCGTTGAACATATTTGGATTGATTCTAAATGAATTTGATCATAGTTGGTAACTTATGACTTTTTCAAAAAAAATTGTGATGTTTTAGTACCTTGCAGAGTTCTCTGTGTTAAGACTGGTCTTTCTAACGTTGTTTAAGGGGCACGAACATCACCATCACCAGGAGTATGTAACCTATACTCATGACAATTATTACATATTTTGCCTTTTCATATCACAAGGTAGTTTAACCAAATGTAACCAGTCACATCAAAAAGAGGCCAATATATTTGGTGAAATATAAAGAAAATAATAGACAACAAGAACTGAGGTGTTGTCTCAGACGACGAATATTAGTCGCGCATTGAAGTTATTAAAGTCAATAGTTACCGATAGTGACCTATTCCTGACCTTTGACCAACAGGTCAATACTGCCTTTTCTTGACACATTAAAATACATCAGGTGCAATGAATCCGATCAAAATTGTTACATGCCTTAAATAAATGACAATTTACGTTTTGACCCCTAGTGACCTTTTTGACCTTTGACCCTAACGTTATAATAAACTTTTTGTTCTTGTCTCATCAATGCGCACAAGATGAAACAAGTCCGGTCAAAATCGGAGCATGTCTTACATTTTACCCCTCTTCAGGCAGTAACTGTCACTGGTTTAGGTCAATGACCCCTAGTGATCCCATATGACATGTCAATGTTAATCGCTGAACAATCTATGTACATGGATCTAAGGATTCTGTTGACCAATTCTGACAATCATCGGTCATTTCCTCTCTGACAAGTAACATTTTGAGTGAATGGAGTGAACATTTACATTAAGACCCCTAGTGACCCCAAATACCTTTTTGATTTTAAAAACTTTTATATATGCGTACGGTCATAAGAAATATGTTGACAAATTCTGACGATCCTAGGTCATTTCACGAAATTGCAAGGGCGTTTTATGTGAAAATCTCGTTTTGACCCCTAGTGACCTTGTGTGACCTATGACCCCTGATGTTTTACAACCTGAGTAGTGATGCACATAAGGGTACTTATGACTAAATATGGTCAAAATCGGCCAAATGATTACGGAGCTATAGGCCTCATGACAGAAGAAAGAAGAAACTAGATTTAATTATGGTCTAAGACCAGGACACCTTGATTCTTTATGTGTCGATGATCCCTATTTTAATCCCATGACTTGTCAATTTTAATCGCTGACATCTTATCTTGTTTTCAAACATTAATTGGAAAAAGTGTATTTCAGCTCCCAGATACTAGACTGTACTAGTATCGACCAATACTAGAACACCCAGTATCGTTCGATACTGGTACATTATTTTGTTCCAGTATCGCTCGATACTGGCACGTTTAAAATGTTCCAGTATTGCCCGATACTGGAACAAAATAATGTACCAGTATCGATCGATACTGGTACATTATTTTGTTCCAGTATCGGGCGATACTGGTAGAATGTGTACTAGCATCGCCCGATACTGGTACATGAAAAATGTACCAGTATCGCCCAATACTGGAACATGAAAAATGTACCAGTATCGCCCAATACTAGAACATCAAAAATGTGCCAGTATCACCCAATACAATATGAACATCCCGGTGGACTGCATGAACCTACCAACACTATCAGGCGATGATGAGAGAACATCAGAAAGCTGTTTTGAAAACTTGTCGCAGTTGAGTATGGGGATATTTAAATTCTCAAAATAGAGTCAACTATTCCTAAGCTGATTGACGATTCGAGGAAGCATTTCGAGAGGATGAAGCTCCCCTTGGAAGCCCCAGTGCAATACATGACACTTGATTCAACTAGTAAAGGCAAAAGTCATACGTGAGAAGGCGTGGAGATCCCAAAGATTTTCGTTTGAGATACATATTCATCGGTAGTTTTCCAAGCCATTCCATTTTTCAAAAAGAGAAAATGATCATGCAGACGTAACGTAAAATTGACTTTACCAATCAGCTCATCCTACTAGTATCCATATAAGCTATTTTCAGAGCCACAACAACTTCTTGAACGACCCCATTTAGTGTGTAGTACTCCAACATAAACAATGTTGTTCCCAGACCATAATGAATGAGATGGTTTTCCCTCGCAATATTTTAAAACACTACGACATTTTTTTCTTCAAACAAATAATAGAAACAAATTCTGTAATTTATATATAACAACTGAACACGTATTTGAAAAAGGAAAAAATAACTATAATGCACTCAAAGCTGACGTCGTAAAAACGTCGCTAATTTTTAAAGCTGAAATAGTCGTCCCCTTTTCACAAATATGACAATACACGAGTTCTAGAACAAATTAAATCGTTCCATTATCGCTCGATACTGAAACATGTAAATCGTTCTAGTATCGAGCGATACTGGAACAATTTACATGTTCCAGTGTCGACCGATACTGGTATACCAGTATCTGGGACCTAAAGTACACCTTTTCCCATTACATTTGTCTTCATTTTCTAATAACATGTTCTGCTGACTTGACCAATCCATTTTTACTGGGTCTAAGAGACCTAGTAATAGTTTTGGTGCATGTTTATTCACGGCTATTTTTGATCAAACTGACCCTTGATAACCTTTGACCCAAAGGTAATTATTGCCCTTTTTTCTTGTCTCATCAAAAGACATCAGATGCAACAAATCCGGTCCAAATCAGAGCTTGTCTTAAATGTTACCTATGTATAGTTCAATGACCCCTAGTGACCCTGCCCGATTAAACATCTCAATTATTATCGCTTTAGACCCTTTTATGTGCATTGTCTCAAAGAATATTTTGACCAACTGTGACAGTCATCATTCATTTTCTCTGAGACATTAAGCAATTTGAGTAAGAGGAGTGAACATTTATATTTTGACACATAGTGACACTTTCCTGACCTTTGACCCCAAGGTGATGATTTACTTTTTTCTTATCTTATTAAAAGACATAAAATGCAACAATCCAATCAAAATTTTATCATGCCTTAAATATTTCCCATGTATATGTCTATGACCCCTAGTAACCCCGCATGGACTAAAGGAATCTTTTGACCAATTGTGACGGTCATCGGTCATTTCCTCTGATACAAGAAGCAATTTAAGTTATAGAAGTGACTTACTCACTTTTCATTCACACCCATCGATTACAATTGGGAAGATGGATGCTTGTGCAAGTCTAGCCTTAACATTTTGTCACGGTATATGTCCTGTTTAAATTGGAAGCATCAATAGTTTCTGTCCGTCCGGGTTCCGATAAGTTTCTCTGGGCTGTAAAACATTTAACCAACTGGTTAAAATACAAAGTTGTGCAATACAAAAACCTATGTTCATTGTAAGTGTAATATCAATTTATGTATTTTTACATTTTGCAACCAAGTTATCAAATGTGTGCAAAAAGAATGCACGCACGGCACGTATCTTCCAGGTAATAATTATTTTCAGACAAAAACTTCCGATCACTTCTCCATGTAACTGTGCATGCTCAAAATGTTCAATGTCAAAAACCAATTAGCGCAGTGAGGTCGACGTTATGTAATGCCCACTACCGACGGATGTCCGTTTGGCCGTTTTAGGTCGTGTTTGACCTCGCTTACTTTTACGTAAGGCCAATCTTATGTCGCAAGAGGGACAGGCGCTCATTATGATAATTCAATATACGGTATGGCAATTAGCAATTAACGAAACAGTTGTGATGGTTCGTATGACCATTATCAAAATTATTTATGCTGATTGCATGAGCAGCTATTTCCCACATGCCAATTGTTTTTCGTCGTGGTACCTTAAGAGATTTTTCTTGCCACACTGCTGGCTAGCTACACATTAGAGGCGCACGAAACCCCTGAATTGGTGTCAAGTGTTCGGTAAACATGTTATTAAAGTTGTCCTTGAATCAATAAATTTGATGTAGACGTAGTTTAAGAAGCGGCCTTAACTTTGTGAGTGATGTGTACATTGTAAGTAATATCACAAAGGGAACGTCAATGAATCGAAAACCTACACTTCACGCAAATAAAAAACAAAATATTAAACAAATACCGGATGCCCAAAACTAGTTTGAAGATACCGATAAAAGTGTCTTAATATCTCTAGAACCCAATACATTGCTTCACTACAGTTTCATCGACCGGTAAAGATGACCATTGAAGCTAATCGGATAAAACTATCGCAGTTCGCCTCAAATCGTCTACTTCAACAGATAACCGATGTTTGGAAGATTATCCGGAAGTAACTTTAGTATCGTTCACTATAGTGATTTGCTACTTTGCAGACTTCTCCCTAGGTCGGCATTAGAGCTATTTGGTGACAAGATTACAAAATTCGCCATGAGATACAGACTCCAGACAATAATCTGTATGTAATTTGTCTGCATCATCTTTATTATAACGTGCTCGAAATATTACATTCCAAATTACACTTTATCTGTATATAGCCTATATATATGAGAGTGTTAGAGGAACAACAAGAGATAGGAAATTACATTACAATTTACAATCCTTTACGCTAACGTGTTTGTTCAGCTTTTTCATCATCGCTCCATTCTAGCCATTTGTGTGCGGTATGCATACCGCAAATTCCAACACTCCCGGTAGGTCTGCTACCGTGTGACGGAATATCGATTGATATACCTGAATAACAATACATTACTATTGTTTACGTCATATTGGTTCTTGAAATTTAAACTAGCCTACAACAGGTGCACGGGGGAGGAAGAGGCGTTCATTTTTGATTATAACCCCTCGTCGATAATAACGGATAACGTACACACGTTTGTATAACCCATTATTTAATCAAATCCCCTGGCGGTGCATGCACTAAAAGGTTAATATGAGTAAGGGTATTTTACGGATTATTACGATTTAGAAATCATTCCCCCGAGGTGGCAATCGATATTTGCTTGGAATAAGGCTAAATATTGCCAAACAGCGCAGGCGTAAAACCTTCAAATTGGATTACATCTAGTAATAGGGCAAAACATTTACTTTGTGTTTACACGCCAAGTTTGCTAGAGGCTGATGCTCCCCAATTTGATATTCATTAAACAAATTGAATAAATCGTTTACGGTATTGACGTAATAGCGATGCACATTAACTATATAATTGGGCTATAATGAGGAGCTGTATATTGGAAAGAAAAACAAACAGAGACAATGAAGAAGATAGCCACTGGAGATCGGTTTGAATCTGAACGTTGTATAGAAGCGATTTAAAACAGGCGTCTTGAGAACAATCCCAGCATCCTTTGCAAAACTAACGCTCCCATCCATGCGACACCCATGTGATACCCATGACATGTCCTTGCGACACCCATGTGATACCTATGACATGTCCATGCGACCATCCGTGTGATACTCGTGGCACGGTACTGAAGGTCAACACTTCAGAATAAAGGTCATGCGACTACCATCTGACCATGTTCTGGAGAAAACAATGACAGGTCATGTGTTAAGAGCGAGGATTTCTCGCGTTGCCCAAGAACACATAATGAAAATTGAATGTAGGGAAGTACAAACACGTGGGAAGGGGAAGTGGATACTGTTGTGTAATATCAGTACATCCAGAGTCTCTCAAAGAGTTGTTTTGGAAAGTGACAATATTTGGACTTATTGGATTCACGTCCTCGGGGTCATTTCAATAGAAACATAAAGGATTGCATGGCATTGTCAAAATGTTTATCGACACGATCAATCGTAGTAATGCCAATTTATATATACATGCCTGCAATGACATGATTGTATGATGAATTATTGTGATGGCAGTCATTTAAATGTTTCACATTTCCTGCCACAATTGCGTTGACTATCCCTATAGGCTGGGTAATATATGGCAGGTAGACATTTTATGAGATGCGCAAGGGATTTGCAGTATAATTCAGCAGTCTAATTGATCGGCGTCTACATGATTTAACATCAAATAGATATCAATAAATCAAACAGAATTCTTGACCACGTACTACTAGTTAAATATAATGGCAATGTCCAGCCGCTTCGTGGCCTTTATTGCGTGTGCATGCAAGGTTGTTATACCAAGCCCAGGAAATTACTGCACCTTTTTTTTGTCCCCTCACTTATCCAGCTTGTACATCCGACTCTGACTTGTGAAGGGTAGCGGTGAGTTAAGCACTTTGTGGTTTGTCCTTAGTGTAAGACGGCACGAAATTTTGCCCCAGGTGACCCCATCATTTGCCTGTTCCGCTGTGGCACCACTCCGTTACAAGCCATTTGTTCCTTCATCTATAAAGCATTTCATGTTTTATGAAAATATATATAATTTGTTCACACGTTACTTTTCCTGATTCCACGTGGCGCCCGTAATGACACCTGATAAAATGTGGCGCCCGTGCCGGTGACACCCTTGTTCCTCCTGTTCCGCTGTGGCGCCGGTACGTCATGTTTTCCTACAGCTACGAAGCATTTTATATTTAACATTATGTTTACCTTTTTGACTATGCAATTTCCCTGTTCCGCTGTGGCGGTGCCGGTGACACCCTTTTCCCTCCTGTTCCGCTGTGGCGCCGGTACGCAATGTTTTCCTACAGCTACGAAGCATTTTATATTTAACATTATGTTTACCTTTTTGACTATGCAATTTCCCTGTTCCGCTGTGGCGGTGCCGGTGACACCCTTGTTCCTCCTGTTCCGCTGTGGCGCCGGTACGCCATGTTTTCCTACAGCTACGAAGCATTTTATATTTAACATAATGTTTGACTATGCGATTTCCCTGTGGCGCTGTGGCGGCCCCGATGACACCCATTTTTTCCATGTTCCGCTGTGGCGCTGGTCAGCCATGTTTTCCTTCTGCTATAAAGCAGTTTATATTCCATTTGTATTTACTTTTTCACTCTCTAATTTTCCTGGTCCGCTGTGGCGCTGTGGCGGCCCCGATGACACCCATTTGTTTCCCTGTTCCGCTGTGGCGCTGGTCAGCCATGTTTTCCTTCTGCTATAAAGCATTTTATATTCCATGTGTATTTACTTTTTCACTCTCTAATTTTCCTGGTCCGCTGTGGCGCTGGGGCGGCCCCGATGACACCCATTTTTTTTCCTGTTCCGCTGTGGCGCTGGTCAGCCATGTTTTCCTTCTGCTATAAAGCATTTTATATTCCATGTGTATTTACTTTTTCACTCTCTAATTTTCCTGGTCCGCTGTGGCGCTGGGGCGGCCCCGATGACACCCATTTTTTCCCCTGTTCCGCTGTGGCGCTGGTCAGCCATGTTTTCCTTCTGCTATAAAGCAGTTTATATTCCATTTGTATTTCCTTTTTCACTCTCTAATTTTCCTGGTCCGCTGGGGCGGCCCCGATGACACCCATTTTTTTCCCTGTTCCGCTGTGGCGCTGGTCAGCCATGTTTTCCTTCTGCTATAAAGCAGTTTATATTCCATTTGTATTTACTTTTTCACTCTCTAATTTTCCTGGTCCGCTGTGGCGCTGTGGCGGCCCCGATGACACCCATTTTTTTCCTGTTCCGCTGTGGCGCTGGTCAGCCATGTTTTCCTTCTGCTATAAAGCATTTTATATTCCATGTGTATTTACTTTTTCACTCTCTAATTTTCCTGGTCCGCTGTGGCGCTGGGGCGGCCCCGATGACACCCATTTTTTCCCTGTTCCGCTGGTCAGCCATGTTTTCCTTCTGCTATAAAGCATTTTATATTCCATGTGTATTTACTTTTTCACTCTCTAATTTTCCTGGTCCGCTGTGGCGCTGGGGCGGCCCCGATGACACCCATTTTTTTCCCTGTTCCGCTGTGGCGCTGGTCAGCCATGTTTTCCTTCTGCTATAAAGCAGTTTATATTCCATTTGTATTTCCTTTTTCACTCTCTAATTTTCCTGGTCCGCTGTGGCGCTGTGGTGGCCCCGATGACACCCATTTTTTTCCCTGTTCCGCTGTGGCGCTGGTCAGCAATGTTTTCCTTCTGCTATAAAGCATTATGTATTCCATGTGTATTTACTTTTTCACTCTCTAATTTTCCTGGTCCGCTGTGGCGCTGGGGCGGCCCCGATGACACCCATTTTTTTCCCTGTTCCGCTGTGGCGCTGGTCAGCCATGTTTTCCTTCTGCTATAAAGCAGTTTATATACCATTTGTATTTACTTTTTCACTCTCTAATTTTCCTGGTCCGCTGTGGCGCTGTGGCGCTGTGGCGGCCCCGATGACACCCATTTTTTCCCTGTTCCGCTGTGGCGCTGGTCAGCCATGTTTTCCTTCTGCTATAAAGCATTTTATATTCCATGTGTATTTACTTTTTCACTCTCTAATTTTCCTGGTCCGCTGTGGCGCTGGGACGGCCCCGATGACACCCATTTTATTCCCTGTTCCGCTGTGGCGCTGGTCAATTAAGCCATGTTTTCCTTCTGCTATAAAGCATTTTATATTCCATGTGTATTTCCTTTTTCACTCTCTAATTTTCCTGGTCCGCTGTGGCGCTGGGGCGGCCCCGATGACACCCATTTTTTCCCTGTTCCGCTGTGGCGCTGGTCAGCCATGTTTTCCTTCTGCTATAAAGCATTATATATTCCATGTGTATTTACTTTTTCACTCTCTAATTTTCCTGGTCCGCTGTGGCGCTGGGGCGGCCCCGATGACACCCATTTTTTCCCTGTTCCGCTGTGGCGCTGGTCAGCCATGTTTTCCTTCTGCTATAAAGCAGTTTATGTTCCATTTGTATTTCCTTTTTCACTCTCTAATTTTCCTGGTCCGCTGTGGCGCTGTGGCGGCCCCGATGACACCCATTTTTTTCCCTGTTCCGCTGTGGCGCTGGTCAGCCATGTTTTCCTTCTGCTATAAAGCATTATATATTCCATGTGTATTTACTTTTTCACTCTCTAATTTTCCTGGTCCGCTGTGGCGCTGGGGCGGCCCCGATGACACCCATTTTTTTCCCTGTTCCGCTGTGGCGCTGGTCAGCCATGTTTTCCTTCTGCTATAAAGCAGTTTATATTCCATTTGTATTTACTTTTTCACTCTCTAATTTTCCTGGTCCGCTGTGGCGCTGTGGCGGCCCCAATGACACCCATTTTTTCCCTGTTCCGCTGTGGCGCTGGTCAGCCATGTTTTCCTTCTGCTATAAAGCATTTTATATTCCATGTGTATTTACTTTTTCACTCTCTAATTTTCCTGGTCCGCTGTGGCGCTGGGGCGGCCCCGATGACACCCATTTTTTCCCTGTTCCGCTGTGGCGCTGGTCAGCCATGTTTTCCTTCTGCTATAAAGCAGTTTATATTCCATTTGTATTTTCTTTTTCACTCTCTAATTTTCCTGGTCCGCTCTGGCGCTGTGGCGGCCCCGATGACACCCATTTTTTTCCCTGTTCCGCTGTGGCGCTGGTCAGCCATGTTTTCCTTCTGCTATAAAGCATTATATATTCCATGTGTATTTACTTTTTCACTCTCTAATTTTCCTAGTCCGCTGTGGCGCTGGGGCGGCCCCGATGACACCCATTTTTTTCCCTGTTCCGCTGTGGCGCTGGTCAGCCATGTTTTCCTTCTGCTATAAAGCAGTTTATATTCCATTTGTATTTACTTTTTCACTCTCTAATTTTCCTGGTCCGCTGTGGCGCTGTGGCGGCCCCGATGACACCCATTTTTTCCCTGTTCCGCTGTGGCGCTGGTCAGCCATGTTTTCCTTCTGCTATAAAGCATTTTATATTCCATGTGTATTTACTTTTTCACTCTCTAATTTTCCTGGTCCGCTGTGGCGCTGGGGCGGCCCCGATGACACCCATTTTTTCCCTGTTCCGCTGTGGCGCTGGTCAGCCATGTTTTCCTTCTGCTATAAAGCATTTTATATTCCATGTGTATTTACTTTTTCACTCTCTAATTTTCCTGGTCCGCTGTGGCGCTGGGGCGGCCCCGATGACACCCATTTTTTCTCCTGTTCCGCTGTGGCGCTGGTCAGCCATGTTTTCCTTATGCTCAAGTAAATTCAACTTTTTTGAGTGAAATCCGGGGTACAAATCCAACCGATTTTGATTTTGATCAGTCATTGATAATGTTGAACTAACATAACAACTGAAAAAGTCACATTTAATGTATAAAAAAGAGCACCCCCCCCCCCCCCTGGTCCTTGTTAAACCCAACAATTTGGGCACAGTGCGATATTTAAACTGCCCAGATCTGAAATCTACGCATAGATTTGGGTGAAACCCGACTTTCATTTATAACATTGCAATTCACATGTGGATCGGAGCCAATGTGGGACAAGGAACCTAGGAATTTACCTTCAAGGTGACACTTTTGGTCAAAATCATTAAACATTTGATATCAACTTGTTCAGCATAAAATTTTGAATAAACTAGCCAGATATCATGTCAATCGAACACTCCGTTTTTGAGATATGCTCAGATTGCGGAGAGCGCATCTTGCGTAAAATCACTATATTCCGGGTTTTTTATCCTATCGGATGCGCGTTCTAGGCCTACACTCAACATACTCAAGTAAATTCAACTTTTTTGAGTGAAATCCGGGGTACAAATCCAACCGATTTTGATTTTGATCAGTCACTGATAATGTTGAACTAACATAACAACTGAAAAAGTCACATTTAATGTATAAAAAAGAGCACCCCCCCCCCCCCCTGGTCCTTGTTAAACCCAACAATTTGGGCATAGTGCGATATTTAAACTGCCCAGATCTGAAATCTACGCATAGATTTGGGTGAAACCCGACTTTCATTTATAACATTGCAATTCACATGTGGATCGGAGCCAATGTGGGACAAGGAACCTAGGAATTTACCTTAAAGGTGACACTTTTGGTCAAAATCATTAAACATTTGATATCAACTTGTTCAGCATAACATTTTGAATAAACTAGCCAGATATCATGTCAATCAATCGAACACTCCGTTTTTGAGATATGCTCAGATTGCGGAGAGCGCATCTTGCGTAAAATCACTATATTCCGGGTTTTTTATCCTATCGGATGCGCGTTCTTAGGCCTACACTCAACATGCTCAAGTAAATTCAACTTTTTTGAGTGAAATCCGGGCTACAAATCCAACCGATTTTGATTTTGATCAGTCACTGATAATGTTGAACTAACATAACAACTGAAAAAGTCACATTTAATGTATAAAAAAGAGCACCCCCCCCCCCCCCTGGTCCTTGTTAAACCCAACAATGTGGGCATAGTGCGATATTTAAACTGCCCAGATCTGAAATCTACGCATAGATTTGGGTGAAACCCGACTTTCATTTATAACATTGCAATTCACATGTGGATCGGAGCCAATGTGGGACAAGGAACCTAGGAATTTACCTTAAAGGTGACACTTTTGGTCAAAATCATTAAACATTTGATATCAACTTGTTCAGCATAAAATTTTGAATAAACTAGCCAGATATCATGTCAATCGAACACTCCGTTTTTGAGATATGCTCAGATTGCGGAGAGCGCATCTTGCGTAAAATCACTATATTCCGGGTTTTTTATCCTATCGGATGCGCGTTCTAGGCCTACACTCAACATGCTCAAGTAAATTCAACTTTTTTGAGTGAAATCCGGGGTACAAATCCAACCGATTTTGATTTTGATCAGTCACTGATAATGTTGAACTAACATAACAACTGAAAAAGTTACATTTAATGTATAAAAAAGAGCACCCCCCTGGTCCTTGTTAAACCCAACAATTTGGGCATAGTGCGATATTTAAACTGCCCAGATCTGAAATCTACGCATAGATTTGGGTGAAACCCGACTTTCATTTATAACATTGCAATTCACATGTGGATCGGAGCCAATGTGGGACAAGGAACCTAGGAATTTACCTTCAAGGTGACACTTTTGGTCAAAATCATTAAACATTTGATATCAACTTGTTCAGCATAAAATTTTGAATAAACTAGCCAGATATCATGTCAATCGAACACTCCGTTTTTGAGATATGCTCAGATTGCGGAGAGCGCATCTTGCGTAAAATCACTATATTCCGGGTTTTTTATCCTATCGGATGCGCGTTCTAGGCCTACACTCAACATGCTCAAGTAAATTCAACTTTTTTGAGTGAAATCCGGGGTACAAATCCAACCGATTTTGATTTTGATCAGTCACTGATAATGTTGAACTAACATAACAACTGAAAAAGTCACATTTAATGTATAAAAAAGAGCACCCCCCCTGGTCTTTGTTAAACCCAACAATTTGGGCATAGTGCGATATTTAAACTGCCCAGATCTGAAATCTACGCATAGATTTGGGTGAAACCCGACTTTCATTTATAACATTGCAATTCACATGTGGATCGGAGCCAATGTGGGACAAGGAACCTAGGAATTTACCTTAAAGGGAGCACAACACTATGTCGTCTCCCATTGACTTTACACGGCGAGTACTCCATATTCAAGTCGCTGTAAATCCAGAGTGCTCGCGACTAGATCAGTGAAATTTCGATATATTTTAGGACCATCTGTGTATTTTAACATATCTCAATATGAACTAAGAAAGGCCGTCAAGATTTTTTGCTAGAAGCCGTTGAAATTAAATGGTATGATTACGCGAGTAAATATTCGGTTCTAACCCGTTAATGCACCATGTGTGTAAATCGACCCGTTATTTATATTTCAGCTAAACTCATCGAATTTTCTGTTGTAAACATTAAATATATAGTCCATAAAATCCATAAAACGCAAATTTGATATCATTACCAGTAAAATTGATGCCAATTTTGCACATTCATTTGGTCAAAAGGAACTATTATCGTACTCAAGTTTTGCCGGAAGTGCCGCGCAAAACCGACTTAGTGGTGTGCTCCCTTGGGCGGGTTTTTTAATCACAAACTCGCAAATAAGGGTGCATACCACTATTACGCGCTAACGTGTGTTTCTATGGGAAAGATGCCTCGGGAAAACGGCAATATCTTGAGTTACCTTGCGACTCATTTAATGAAATCTTGGAATATTTATTAACACGCATAGATCTTACCTGGGTCAGAAACTCAGATGGGGGTGACCGTTTACATTTTTCTATATTTCCCCCTCTATACGGAGTAGTATTTTTTGACACGAAATTACACCTTGTAGCCCGTTGTGACCAATGTGTATCCCTCCGCCAATATTTTCAAATAAAACAGCAGATGTATACTCTTTTCATTCGAATTATCTCAGGTACACTTCAGTGAACAAATATAGACCAAATTCAATAATTATGAATGACATATCATGTCAATATTAACCATTCTTTCCGTTATTTAGGAACTATATTCGCGATCGCGATCGACGGAAGCTGGGCGTTGGACTCTAATAGTGGTGTGCACCCTTAAAGAGACCCATTTTCATCCAATTTCAAAAATCATTATTACATATTAAAGAACAGAAAATTTCAAATTAAAGGGTAAATTTGTATTCGATTTGGATACTCCGTTTGGTAAATACAACATGTACAAGAAGCTACATACCCACTTGAAATTCATAAAAACCCTTAATTTTGGTCATATTTAGGGATTACCAGATATCAATTTTCACTTTTACAACAAAGGCCCGTGTTTCTTGATCTTATTGAATGTTAAAAGGATGCATGCTTTATATTTTTTGATACACCACTCTAAACTATAACATAGCAAAGCATGTTCATTCATTTGGTCATGATATACTTGCAATAATTGTCACCAATATATGGGGGAAAGGAAGTACATGTTCATGTAAATGCACGAAGCCACACATTATTGGTTAATATTCATGATTTTTAATTCAATCGTCGTGTAGTCCTACATGTATATACATTTTAGATATGAAAAGTATATTTTCAAAACTATTTGTATCATAAGATTGCCTACATTTGCCTGACCACTCCACAAAGTTGTATTGATCAAAACTCTCACGAAATATGTCAGTAGGCCTAAGTTACAGGTCAAAACGATGTCGATATTTTGATTTCTGGTGCGTTTTGCCCCGGTATCCCCTATCCCCCCCCCCCCCCCCCAGCCCCACACACGCCCGTGGAACTGAGTTTCTGAGTCATTATGCTTAACAGGATTGTTTTGATGTCAATGGATGTTATGTTTTGTTTGTAAACTAAATAAAAATAATGAGTTTTCACACACAATCTCGCTCACTGGTATCTTTTAATATGATGGTCCGACAATAACAAATTGCAATTGTCCGAAATTGTAACGGTCAAGCGCACACACGACTGACTTTGCCCGTTTGGCCCGTATTTTGACAAATTCGCACTTTAATATTAATGAAAAAGTCAAAATTAATAATGTCAAGTGTTGCGATTATTACTTCAAATGTATTTTCAAAATATAAAACTAACATGAAATGCTACACAAACCAAGTTTTGCAACCATAAAGCCCCTAATCGCCTGGTTTTAAAGACTATCTCTGTGCTCCCTTTAAGGGTGCATACCACTATTACGCGCTAACGTGTGTTTCTATGGGAAAGATGCCTCGGGAAAACGGAAATATCTTGAGTTACCTTGCGACTCATTTAATAAAATCTTGGACTATTTATTAACACACATAGATCTTACCTGGGTCATAACTTAGATGGGGGTGACCGTTTACATTTTTCAATATATATATACTGAGTAGTATATTTTAACACGAAATTAGACCTTGTAGCCCGTTGTGACCCATGTGTATCCCTCCGCCAATATTTTCAAATAAAACAGTAGATGTATACTCTTTTCATTCGAATTATCTCAGGTACACTTCAGTGAATAAATATAGACCAAATTCAATAATTTTGAATGACACATCATGTCAATATTCACCATTCTTTCCGTTATTTAGGAACTACATTCGTGATCGCGATCGAGGGAAGCTGGGCGTTGGACTGTAATAGTGGTGTGCACCCTTAAAGAGACCCATTTTCATCCAATTTCAGAAATCATTATTACATAATTATTAAAGAGCAGAAAATTTCAAATTAGATTGTGAATTTGTATTCGATTTGGATACTCCGTTTGGTAAATACAACATGTACAAGAAGCTACATACCCACTTGAAATCATAAAAACCCTTAATTTTTGTCATATTTTGGGATTCCCAGATTTCAATTTTCACTTTTACAACGAAGGCCCGTATTTATTGATCTTATTGAATGTTAAAAGGATGCATGCTTCATCTTTTTTGATACACCACTCTTACTATAACATAGCAAAGCATGTTCAATCATTTGGTCATGATATACTTGCAATAACTGTCACCAATATACCGGGGAAAGGAAGTACATGTTTATGTAAATGCACGAAGCCACACATTATTGGTTAATATTCATGATTTTTAATTCAATCGTCGTGTAGTCCTACATGTATATTGAAATTTTAGATATCATAAGTATATTTTCAAAACTATTTGTATCATAAGATTGCCTACATTTGCCTAACCACTCCACAAAGTTGTATTGATCAAAACTCTCACGAAATGTCAGTAGGCCTAAGACCTACAGGTCAAAACGATGTCGATATTTTGATTTCTGGTGCGTTTTGCCCCGATATCCCCTATCTCCCCCCCCCCCCCCCCCCCCCCCCACGCCCGTGGAATGCGTTTCTGAGTCATTATGCTTTTGTTTTGATGTCAATGGATGTTATATGTTTTGTTTGTAAACTAAATAAAAATACTGAGTTTTCACACACAATCTCGCTCACCCAGCAAACACAGAACGTTTCCGCAACGTTGTACCTAGGTTGCAGTTAGGTTACGTAATTTAAAACGTTTTAACAACGTTTTTATAACGTTACGGTTTGGTTGTGATATGGTTGTTTTAAGTTGGTCCGTTGAAACGTGGGTAAAACGTTCTCTGAACGTTACAGATATGTTCTAGTTTGGTTGCACTTAGGTTGTGGATAGGTTGTCATTAAAAACGTTATTACAACGTTATTATAACGTTGCGGTTTGTTTGTTTTAAGTTGGTCCTTGGAAACGTGATTAAAACGTTCTCTGGGCGTTGCATGTTGATCATCGGAAACGTTTACATAATGTTTTAACAACGTTGTAACACTTAAATAGTTGGTTGTTTTAGTTTGGTCCTTTAAACGTGAAAAAGACGTTCCCTGAACGTTGTAGTTTAAGTTCTAGTTTGGTTGCACTAAGGTTCTGGTTAGGTTGTCATTAAAAACGTTCTTACAACGTTAATATAACGTTGCGGGTTGTTTGTTTTAGGTGCCAAATCACACCCAAACCGCAACGTTATAATAACGTTGTACAAACGTTTTAATGACAACCTAACCACAACCTAAGTGCAACCAAACTAGAACTTAACTACAACGTTCAGCGAACGTTTCCCCCACGTTTCCATGGACCAACTTAAAGCAACCAAATCACACCCAAACCGTAACGTTATAATAACGTTGTAGAAACGTTTTAATGACAACCTAACCACAACCTAAGTGCAACCAAACTAGAACTTAACTGCAACGTTCAGAGAACGTTTTTCCCACGTTTCCATGGACCAACCTAAAACAACCAAATCACACCCAAACCGTAACGTTATAATAACGTTGTAGAAACGTTTTAATGACAACCTAACCACAACTTAAGTGCAACCAAACTAGAACCTAACTGCAACGTTCAGAGAACGTTTCCCACGTTTCCATGGACCAACCTAAATCAACCAAATCACACCCAAACCGCAACGTTATAATAACGTTGTAGAAACGTTTTAATGACAACCTAACCACAACCTAAGTGCAACCAAACTAAAACTTAACTACAACGTTCAGCGAACGTTTCCCCCACGTTTCCATGGACCAACTTAAAGCAACCAAATCACACCCAAACCGTAACGTTATAATAACGTTGTAGAAACGTTTTAATGACAACCTAACCACAACCTAAGTGCAACCAAACTAGAACTTAACTGCAACGTTCAGAGAACGTTTTTCCCACGTTTCCATGGACTAACCTAAAGCAACCAAATCACACCCAAACCGTAACGTTATAATAACGTTGTAGAAACGTTTTAATGACAACCTAACCACAACCTAAGTGCAACCAAACTAGAACTTAACTGCAACGTTCAGAGAACGTTTTTCCCACGTTTCCATGGACCAACCTAAAACAACCAAATCACACCCAAACCGCAACGTTATAATAACGTTTTAATGACAAACTAACCACAACCTAAGTGCAACCAAACTAGAACTTAACTACAACGTTCAGCGAACGTTTCACCCACGTTTCCATGGACCAACTTAAAGCAACCAAATCACACCCAAACCGTAACGTTATAATAACGTTTTAATGACAACCTAACCACAACCTAAGTGCAACCAAACTAGAACTTAACTGCAACGTTCAGAGAACGTTTTTCCCACGTTTCCATGGACCAACTTAAAGCAACCAAATCACACCCAAACCGTAACGTTATAATACCGTTGTAGAAACGTTTAAATGACAATCTAACCGCAACCTAAGTGCAACCAAACTAGAACTTAACTACAACGTTCAGAGAACGTTTTCCCCACGTTTCCATGGACCAACCTAAAACAACCAAATCACACCCAAACCGCAACGTTATAATAACGTTGTAGAAACGTTTTAATGACAGCCTAACCACAACCTAAGTGCAACCAAACTAGAACTTACCTGCAACTTTCAGAGAACGTTTTTCCAACGTTTCCATGGACTAATTAAATAATGAAATACATTTTATTTGAAAAGGTTTATTACGAATCAAATTTTTAATACAAAACAATTTGGCATTACAAATTATTTTGTACTAATCTAGGCGTATACAGGGTGACCCAAAAAATGTTAACACTCCGGGCACATGAGATATCTTAAAAGAACAGGAACCCACGGGTCTAATCTTGATGTATTATAAAAGCTGAGTAAATAAGCTTTCATTTGCATTTTATTGCGTTCCAATTGGTTATTTAGAACGGGAGATATGCTTCAGCAAACATGAGGAAGCAACATCGGCTTGGTCAATCCTCTCAGTATGAAAGTAAAGCTTTTAAAATGCACGAAGCAAGAAGCAACATGATTAAGTCACACACACACATCAGTTAATCTCTTCTTTGTTCTTTTCAACGCATTCTTTCGATTCTTTTCAAGCTTAAAAGACATAAACAAATATATTCCACATAAATAATATAGGTATTTTGTCATGAGTTCAAGTTCTATACTCTTTTTCCATGTGCAATGGGTAGCTGTCAGTAAAGCAGTCTTTAAAATTGAAATTGAAACATTTTCGGCCGAGTGCACCAATGACGGGTAACTTAATAGGGAGGTAAGCTACCTCCCTAGTAGTTATGCTCTAACTGTAGCATAACTTACTAACGATGTAATTCTTAGAGCATAACTGGCGAGTAACATCAGAATAGCAACTAGCGAGGTAAATATCCACATTAATCAGCATCGTCCCCTTACAAAATAAATTGTCGCATATGCAAAGTGTTAACCGATAGTTTATTGTATAATACTGACGTGAGTGGTCCTCCGTAATATTTAAAATGTGTCGTCACTCGCTAGGTCATAGGTGAGTGTACATAATTAACATAAATAATCACGTTGAGTCTGCCTGCGTTCCGAACAAAAAAATGACGGTATTTCTTTGGCCAAAAATTTCGAATTTGTTCAACGCTTTTTCAAAAATAAGGACTATCAAGACATTACAAACATATTTTGGGCGAGGGGCACACACAAATATTGCACCAAAAAGCACAATTGTAATGACAAACACAAGCACCCGATGCAAACAATTATATACAATTATAACACATCTCGAAACACAGATAGTTCCGTGGCGTGGATACCTTGTCCTGCGCTTGTTAACCGCTAGGACCCCGGTTCGATCCCCAGATAACGCACGGCAAGATATGCTTTCTTTTTTTCGTTCTTCTAGTTTTACCCTTCCACTCACAATAATGTTGAAACTTCAGTTTTTAATTAATAAAACAATAATAAGTTTATTTTTTAATTTTTTTAGTCATTATTTAAGATCCTTGGACAATTAGTACATTTTGGTCAAAATATGACCCAAGTGTTTAGTGTTTGAATGGGCAAAAGGAGTTGATCTAAATTTTGACTAAAAAATCCCCAAATTGCATGAATGGATTTTCAAAATATAAAATATTTCAGCTTATGAGGGGTCACATTCCACTTCAAATATACATCCCCTGGGCATGCAAGCGAAGTTGGTCTTTCAGCATCAGCGAATTATCCCCTCCAATGTTCACAACAAATTTTACGCTACTGCTAGAATCGACTGACTTGTGGCATAAAACGTTATGCCCCAACTTACTCTTGGGTCCGGCCAGGTATAACATTTAGCGTAAATTACCCGCCAGTTACTAGCCTAGTAGCTTACCCCGCATTGGCGCTCTCAAGATTTTGGGTTACGCCTCAGTTACTAGCGAGGTAGCGCTATTCTTCAGCTACCCGTCATTGGTGCACTCGGCCGTATATGTTCTTTGTTGAAATGGTCCATCCAATTAAATAAATTAACTAATATTGCACTGAAATAAAACTAGTATTGCACTGAAATTAACCATAAATCAATTGCACGTAATGAATCCTTCAATTATATTCAATAATCGATACATTTTAACTTATGATTAAATGTTGCAATGGTATTGTTACTTTTGAATTACTGCACAATAATGTTCTTGGCATTCTTACAAGTTCGTAATCATAGTTGTAATTAATGCAAATTGGACCAAGCCGATTTTGCTTCCTCATGTTTGCTGAAGCATATCTCCCGTTCTAAATAACCAATTGGAACGCAATAAAATGCAAATGAAAGCTTATTTACTCAGCTTTCATAATACATCAAGATTAGACCCGTGTGTTCCTGTCCTTTTAAGCTATCTTATGTGTCCGGAGTGTTAACACTTTCCACGCGGCAGGCAGCTGCAGACGACATTCCAAAATATTCACAAAATGTTTCAAAAATGTCAAAATTACTGTATTTCATTACCATATTTGGAATCACCATGAGAAATGCATTGAAATAAGTACAAACATGCCTAGTGTTTGGTCAGTAATCTTTGAGATAGACTTTGAAAATTATGAAAGGTTTCTGAAAAATCTGTTTTGTGTATGGGAAAAAATAATAGCCGCGTGGAAAGCGTTAACATTTTTTTGGGTCACCCTGTACAAATGAAATTGATTATAAATCAATTTATTTCTTTTTATTTCTTTATTTATATTTTATTATTTTATTTATTTAGGCCTATTAGTATTAATTTTATTATCAGACGATTTTCACTTTCGCGCGCTTAATTTTTCGCCGTAAACATGTAACTGTTTTACATCATTTTTTTTAATCACTCACATCTGGCTTCATCACAACGTTCATATAACGTTTACACAACCAAATTATGTTACCTGGGCTGCAATCGCTAATTTGCATATTTTACCTGGCCTTACATGAGTCGAGTAAATTGTGGAAATAGCTCATTAGCATAATTTCAATGGTACAAAAATTAGCACCGGTGCTCGTTTGTAACCTTTAAATTATGGTAATGAGCTAATTTGCACCTTTTATTTATTTAAACCTATTTTTTTTTTAAATTTAAGTCGATACATACATTTAACAGCTTTTAACACCATATAAAGTATTTTGATATGGATACGTAAGTTCTCATATGTATGGCTAAAGGCAAGTTATTGTTCACTAATGCCATGTACATGTACATTGTGCAAGAACATACACATGAAAAGGTCAATGCCCCTGCAGCCCCGCCCCCCCCCCCCCCTCCCTCTATAATACCACTACCATTCCCTGGTTGCCATGGTGTATATAACCGAATTTGATGAAAGTTTTTGAAACGTTGTGAAGACGTTAAAGACTAACATTCATACAACATAAAAATGTGTCGACAAATAAACGTTCTTCTAACGTTGGATCGCAACGTTCCATGAACGAAAGTGAAACGTTGTCACGACGTTCCGATAACGTAATAAAGACAGTATAAAAACGTCATTTGGACGTAATGGTATAACTAACAGAATTTCAAGAAAGTTGTTTAAACGTTTGGGACGTTGTGATAACGTTGTGAAAACGTTCATGACTAACGTTCAAACAACGTAAAAATGTGTCGACAAATAAACGTTCTTCTAACGTTGGATCGCAACGTTCCATGACCGTTGTCACGACGTTCCGATAACGTAATAAAGACAGTATAAAAACGTCATTTGGACGTAATGGTATAACTAACAGAATTTCAAGAAAGTTTTTTAAACGTTTGGGACGTTGTGATAGCGTTGTGAAAACGTTCATGACTAACGTTCATACAACGTAAAAATGTGTCGACAAATAAACGTTCTTCTAACGTTGGATCGCAACGTTCCATGAACGTTGTCACGACGTTCCGATAACGTAATAAAGACAGTATAAAAACGTCATTTGGACGTAATGGTATAACTAACAGAATTTCAAGAAAGCTTTTTAAACGTTTGAAACGTTGTGATAACGTTGTGAAAACGTTCATGACTAACGTTCATACAACGTAAAAATGTGTCGACAAATAAACGTTCTCCTAACGTTGGATCACGTTCACAACGTTCTTTGAACTTTTAATCATAACGTTCCAAGAACGAAAGTGAAACCTTGCCACGACGTTCCAACAACGTAATATGGTTAGCTGGGCACTGGTTTCTTTAAATATGATGGTCCGACAATAACCAATTGCAATTGTCCGAAATAGCAACGGTCTGGTGCGCACCCGACTGACTTTGCCCGTTTGGCCCATATTTTGACAATTTCGCACTTTAATGAATGAAAAAGTCAAATTTAATAGTGTCAAATGTTGCGATTATTACTTCAAATGTATTTTCAAAATATAAAACTAACATAAAATGCTACACAAACCAAGTTTTGCAACCACAAAGCCCGTAATCGCCTGGTTTTAAAGACTATCTTTGTGCTTCCTTTAAGGGTGCATACCACTATTACGCGCTAACGTGTGTTTCTATGGGAAAGATGCCTCGGGAAAACGGAAATATCTTGAGTTACCTTGCGACTCATTTAATAAAATCTTGGAATATTTATTAACACACATAGATCTTACCTGGGTCAAAAACTTAGTCGGGGTGACCGTTTACATTTTTCAATATTTCCCCCTCTATACTGGGTAGTATATTTTAACACGAAATTATATTTTCAAATAAAACAGTAGATGTATACTCTTTTCATTCGAATTATCTCAGGTACACTTCAGTGAATAAATATAGACCAAATTCAATAATTTTGAATGACACATCATGTCAATATTCACCATTCTTTCCGTTATTTAGGAACTACATTCGTGATCGCGATCGACGGAAGCTGGGCGTTGGACTGTAATAGTGGTGTGCACCCTTAAAGAGACCCATTTTCATCCAATTTCAGAAATCATTATTACATATTAAAGAGCAGAAAATTTCAAATTAGATTGTGAATTTGTATTCGATTTGGATACTCCGTTTGGTAAATACAACATGTACAAGAAGCTACATACCCACTTGAAATTCATAAAAACCCTTAATTTTTGTCATATTTTGGGATTCCCAGATTTCAATTTTCACTTTTACAACGAAGGCCCGTATTTATTGATCTTATTGAATGTTAAAAGGATGCATGCTTCATCTTTTTTGATACACCACTCTTACTATAACATAGCAAAGCATGTTCAATCATTTGGTCATGATATACTTGCAATAACTGTCACCAATATACCGGGGAAAGGAAGTACATGTTTATGTAAATGCACGAAGCCACACATTATTGGTTAATATTCATGATTTTTAATTCAATCGTCGTGTAGTCCTACATGTATATTGAAATTTTAGATATCATAAGTATATTTTCAAAACTATTTGTATCATAAGATTGCCTACATTTGCCTAACCACTCCACAAAGTTGTATTGATCAAAACTCTCACGAAATGTCAGTAGGCCTAAGACCTACAAGTCAAAACGATGTCGATATTTTGATTTCTGGTGCGTTTTTCCCCGATATCCCCTATCTCCCCCCCCCCCCCCCCCCACGCCCGTGGAATGCGTTTCTGAGTCATTATGCTTTTGTTTTGATGTCAATGGATGTTATATGTTTTGTTTGTAAACTAAATAAAAATACTGAGTTTTCACACACAATCTCGCTCACTGGTATCTTTAAATATGATGGTCCGACAATAACCAATTGCAATTGTCCTAAATAGCAACGGTCTGGTGCGCACCCGACTGACTTTGCCCGTTTGGCCCATATTTTGACAATTTCGCACTTTAATGAATGAAAAAGTCAAATTTAATAGTGTCAAATGTTGCGATTATTACTTCAAATGTATTTTCAAAATATAAAACTAACATAAAATGCTACACAAACCAAGTTTTGCAACCACAAAGCCCGTAATCGCCTGGTTTTAAAGACTATCTCTGTGCTCCCTTAAAGAGACCCATTTTCATCCAATTTCAAAAATCATTATTACATATTAAAGAACAGAAAATTTCAAATTAAATGGTAAATTTGTATTCGATTTGGATACTCCGTTTGGTAAATACAACATGTAGCTACATACCCACTTGAAATTCATGAAAACCCTTAATTTTGGTCATATTTAGGGATTACCAGATATCAATTTTCACTTTTACAACAAAGGCCCGTGTTTCTTGATCTTATTGAATGTTAAAAGGATGCATGCTTTATATTTTTTGATACACCACTCTAAACTATAACATAGCAAAGCATGTTCATTCATTTGGTCATGATATACTTGCAATAATTGTCACCAATATACGGGGGAAAGGAAGTACATGTTCATGTAAATGCACGAAGCCACACATTATTGGTTAATATTCATGATTTTTAATTCAATCGTCGTGTAGTCCTACATGTTTATACATTTTAGATATGAAAAGTATATTTTCAAAACTATTTGTATCATAAGATTGCCTACATTTGCGTCAAGCGCACACACGACTGACTTTGCCCGTTTGGCCCGTATTTTGACAAATTCGCACTTTAATATTAATGAAAAAGTCAAAATTAATAATGTCAAGTGTTGCGATTATTACTTCAAATGTATTTTCAAAATATAAAACTAACATGAAATGCTACACAAACCAAGTTTTGCAACCATAAAGCCCCGAATCGCCTGGTTTTAAAGACTATCTCTGTGCTCCCTTAAAAAGACCCATTTTCATCCAATTTCAAAAATCATTATTACATATTAAAGAACAGAAAATTTCAAATTAAATGGTAAATTTGTATTCGATTTGGATACTCCGTTTGGTAAATACAACATGTACAAGAAGCTACATACCCCCTTGAAATTCATAAAAACCCTTAATTTTGGTCATATTTAGGGATTACCAGATATCAATTTTCACTTTTACAACAAAGGCCCGTGTTTCTTGATCTTATTGAATGTTAAAAGGATGCATGCTTTATATTTTTTTTGATACACCACTCTAAACTATAACATAGCAAAGCATGTTCATTCATTTGGTCATGATATACTTGCAATAATTGTCACCAATATACGGGGAAAAGGAAGTACATGTTCATGTAAATGCACGAAGCCACACATTATTGGTTAATATTCATGATTTTTAATTCAATCGTCGTGTAGTCCTACATGTATATATACATTTTAGATATGAAAAGTATATTTTCAAAACTATTTGTATCATAAGATTGCCTACATTTGCCTGACCACTCCACAAAGTTGTATTGATCAAAACTCTCACGAAATATGTCAGTAGGCCTAAGTTACAGGTCAAAACGATGTCGATATTTTGATTTCTGGTGCGTTTTGCCCCGGTATCCCCTATCCCCCCCCCCCCCCCCCCAGCCCCACACACGCCCGTGGAACTGAGTTTCTGAGTCATTATGCTTAACAGGATTGTTTTGATGTCAATGGATGTTATGTTTTGTTTGTAAACTAAATAAAAATAATGAGTTTTCACACACAATCTCGCTCACTGGTATCTTTTAATATGATGGTCCGACAATAACAAATTGCAATTGTCCGAAATTGCAACGGTCAAGCGCACACACGACTGACTTTGCCCGTTTGGCCCGTATTTTGACAAATTCGCACTTTAATATTAATTATAAATTAAAAATTTAATAATGTCAAGTGTTGCGATTATTACTTCAAATGTATTTTCAAAATATAAAACTAACATGAAATGCTACACAAACCAAGTTTTGCAACCATAAAGCCCCTAATCGCCTGGTTTTAAAGACTATCTCTGGGCTCCCTTAAAAAGACCCATTTTCATCCAATTTCAAAAATCATTATTACATATTAAAGAACAGAAAATTTCAAATGAAATGGTAAATTTGTATTCGATTTGGATACTCCGTTTGGTAAATACAACATGTACAAGAAGCTACATACCCCCTTGAAATTCATAAAAACCCTTAATTTTGGTCATATTTAGGGATTACCAGATATCAATTTTCACTTTTACAACAAAGGCCCGTGTTTCTTGATCTTATTGAATGTTAAAAGGATGCATGCTTTATATTTTTTGATACACCACTCTAAACTATAACATAGCAAAGCATGTTCATTCATTTGGTCATGATATACTTGCAATAATTGTCACCAATATACGGGGGAAAGGAAGTACATGTTCATGTAAATGCACGAAGCCACACATTATTGGTTAATATTCATGATTTCTAATTCAATCGTCGTGTAGTCCTACATGTATATACATTTTAGATATGAAAAGTATATTTTCAAAACTATTTGTATCATAAGATTGCCTACATTTGCGTCAAGCGCACACACGACTGACTTTGCCCGTTTGGCCCGTATTTTGACAAATTCGCACTTTAATATTAATGAAAAAGTCAAAATTAATAATGTCAAGTGTTGCGATTATTACTTCAAATGTATTTTCAAAATATAAAACTAACATGAAATGCTACACAAACCAAGTTTTGCAACCATAAAGCCCCGAATCGCCTGGTTTTAAAGACTATCTCTGTGCTCCCTTAAAAAGACCCATTTTCATCCAATTTCAAAAATCATTATTACATATTAAAGAACAGAAAATTTCAAATTAAATGGTAAATTTGTATTCGATTTGGATACTCCGTTTGGTAAATACAACATGTACAAGAAGCTACATACCCCCTTGAAATTCATAAAAACCCTTAATTTTGGTCATATTTAGGGATTACCAGATATCAATTTTCACTTTTACAACAAAGGCCCGTGTTTCTTGATCTTATTGAATGTTAAAAGGATGCATGCTTTATATTTTTTGATACACCACTCTAAACTATAACATAGCAAAGCATGTTCATTCATTTGGTCATGATATACTTGCAATAATTGTCACCAATATACGGGGGAAAGGAAGTACATGTTCATGTAAATGCACGAAGCCACACATTATTGGTTAATATTCATGATTTTTAATTCAATCGTCGTGTAGTCCTACATGTATATACATTTTAGATATGAAAAGTATATTTTCAAAACTATTTGTATCATAAGATTGCCTACATTTGCCTGACCACTCCACAAAGTTGTATTGATCAAAACTATATGTCAGTAGGCCTAAGTTACAGGTCAAAACGATGTCGATATTTTGATTTCTGGTGCGTTTTGCCCCGGTATTCCCTATCCCCCCCCCCCCCCCCCCCCCCCAGCCCCACACACGCCCGTGGAACTGAGTTTCTGAGTCATTATGCTTAACAGGATTGTTTTGATGTCAATGGATGTTATGTTTTGTTTGTAAACTAAATAAAAATAATGAGTTTTCACACACAATCTCGCTCACTGGTATCTTTTAATATGATGGTCCGACAATAACAAATTGCAATTGTCCGAAATTGCAACGGTCAAGCGCACACACGACTGACTTTGCCCGTTTGGCCCGTATTTTGACAAATTCGCACTTTAATATTAATGAAAAAGTCAAAATTAATAATGTCAAGTGTTGCGATTATTACTTCAAATGTATTTTCAAAATATAAAACTAACATGAAATGCTACACAAACCAAGTTTTGCAACCATAAAGCCCCTAATCGCCTGGTTTTAAAGACTATCTCTGTGCTCCCTTTAAGGGTGCATACCACTATTACGCGCTAACGTGTGTTTCTATGGGAAAGATGCCTCGGGAAAACGGCAATATCTTGAGTTACCTTGCGACTCATTTAATGAAATCTTGGAATATTTATTAACACACATAGATCTTACCTGGGTCAGAAACTCAGATGGGGGTGACCGTTTACATTTTTCTATATTTCCCCCTCTATACGGAGTAGTATTTTTTGACACGAAATTACACCTTGTAGCCCGTTGTGACCAATGTGTATCCCTCCGCCAATATTTTCAAATAAAACAGCAGATGTATACTCTTTTCATTCGAATTATCTCAGGTACACTTCAGTGAACAAATATAGACCAAATTCAATAATTATGAATGACATATCATGTCAATATTAACCATTCTTTCCGTTATTTAGGAACTATATTCGTGATCGCGATCGACGGAAGCTGGGCGTTGGACTGTAATAGTGGTGTGCACCCTTAAAGAGACCCATTTTCATCCAATTTCAGAAATCATTATTACATATTAAAGAGCAGAAAATTTCAAATTAGATTGTGAATTTGTATTCGATTTGGATACTCCGTTTGGTAAATACAACATGTACAAGAAGCTACATACCCACTTGAAATCATAAAAACCCTTAATTTTTGTCATATTTTGGGATTCCCAGATTTCAATTTTCACTTTTACAACGAAGGCCCGTATTTATTGATCTTATTGAATGTTAAAAGGATGCATGCTTCATCTTTTTTGATACACCACTCTTACTATAACATAGCAAAGCATGTTCAATCATTTGGTCATGATATACTTGCAATAACTGTCACCAATATACCGGGGAAAGGAAGTACATGTTTATGTAAATGCACGAAGCCACACATTATTGGTTAATATTCATGATTTTTAATTCAATCGTCGTGTAGTCCTACATGTATATTGAAATTTTAGATATCATAAGTATATTTTCAAAACTATTTGTATCATAAGATTGCCTACATTTGCCTAACCACTCCACAAAGTTGTATTGATCAAAACTCTCACGAAATGTCAGTAGGCCTAAGACCTACAGGTCAAAACGATGTCGATATTTTGATTTCTGGTGCGTTTTGCCCCGATATCCCCTATCTCCCCCCCCCCCCCCCCCCCCCCCCACGCCCGTGGAATGCGTTTCTGAGTCATTATGCTTTTGTTTTGATGTCAATGGATGTTATATGTTTTGTTTGTAAACTAAATAAAAATACTGAGTTTTCACACACAATCTCGCTCACTGGTTTCTTTAAATATGATGGTCCGACAATAACCAATTGCAATTGTCCGAAATAGCAACGGTCTGGTGCGCACCCGACTGACTTTGCCCGTTTGGCCCATATTTTGACAATTTCGCACTTTAATGAATGAAAAAGTCAAATTTAATAGTGTCAAATGTTGCGATTATTACTTCAAATGTATTTTCAAAATATAAAACTAACATAAAATGCTACACAAACCAAGTTTTGCAACCACAAAGCCCGTAATCGCCTGGTTTTAAAGACTATCTTTGTGCTTCCTTTAAGGGTGCATACCACTATTACGCGCTAACGTGTGTTTCTATGGGAAAGATGCCTCGGGAAAACGGAAATATCTTGAGTTACCTTGCGACTCATTTAATAAAATCTTGGAATATTTATTAACACACATAGATCTTACCTGGGTCAAAAACTTAGTCGGGGTGACCGTTTACATTTTTCAATATTTCCCCCTCTATACTGGGTAGTATATTTTAACACGAAATTATATTTTCAAATAAAACAGTAGATGTATACTCTTTTCATTCGAATTATCTCAGGTACACTTCAGTGAATAAATATAGACCAAATTCAATAATTTTGAATGACACATCATGTCAATATTCACCATTCTTTCCGTTATTTAGGAACTACATTCGTGATCGCGATCGACGGAAGCTGGGCGTTGGACTGTAATAGTGGTGTGCACCCTTAAAGAGACCCATTTTCATCCAATTTCAGAAATCATTATTACATATTAAAGAGCAGAAAATTTCAAATTAGATTGTGAATTTGTATTCGATTTGGATACTCCGTTTGGTAAATACAACATGTACAAGAAGCTACATACCCACTTGAAATTCATAAAAACCCTTAATTTTTGTCATATTTTGGGATTCCCAGATTTCAATTTTCACTTTTACAACGAAGGCCCGTATTTATTGATCTTATTGAATGTTAAAAGGATGCATGCTTCATCTTTTTTGATACACCACTCTTACTATAACATAGCAAAGCATGTTCAATCATTTGGTCATGATATACTTGCAATAACTGTCACCAATATACCGGGGAAAGGAAGTACATGTTTATGTAAATGCACGAAGCCACACATTATTGGTTAATATTCATGATTTTTAATTCAATCGTCGTGTAGTCCTACATGTATATTGAAATTTTAGATATCATAAGTATATTTTCAAAACTATTTGTATCATAAGATTGCCTACATTTGCCTAACCACTCCACAAAGTTGTATTGATCAAAACTCTCACGAAATGTCAGTAGGCCTAAGACCTACAAGTCAAAACGATGTCGATATTTTGATTTCTGGTGCGTTTTTCCCCGATATCCCCTATCTCCCCCCCCCCCCCCCCCCACGCCCGTGGAATGCGTTTCTGAGTCATTATGCTTTTGTTTTGATGTCAATGGATGTTATATGTTTTGTTTGTAAACTAAATAAAAATACTGAGTTTTCACACACAATCTCGCTCACTGGTATCTTTAAATATGATGGTCCGACAATAACCAATTGCAATTGTCCTAAATAGCAACGGTCTGGTGCGCACCCGACTGACTTTGCCCGTTTGGCCCATATTTTGACAATTTCGCACTTTAATGAATGAAAAAGTCAAATTTAATAGTGTCAAATGTTGCGATTATTACTTCAAATGTATTTTCAAAATATAAAACTAACATAAAATGCTACACAAACCAAGTTTTGCAACCACAAAGCCCGTAATCGCCTGGTTTTAAAGACTATCTCTGTGCTCCCTTAAAGAGACCCATTTTCATCCAATTTCAAAAATCATTATTACATATTAAAGAACAGAAAATTTCAAATTAAATGGTAAATTTGTATTCGATTTGGATACTCCGTTTGGTAAATACAACATGTAGCTACATACCCACTTGAAATTCATGAAAACCCTTAATTTTGGTCATATTTAGGGATTACCAGATATCAATTTTCACTTTTACAACAAAGGCCCGTGTTTCTTGATCTTATTGAATGTTAAAAGGATGCATGCTTTATATTTTTTGATACACCACTCTAAACTATAACATAGCAAAGCATGTTCATTCATTTGGTCATGATATACTTGCAATAATTGTCACCAATATACGGGGGAAAGGAAGTACATGTTCATGTAAATGCACGAAGCCACACATTATTGGTTAATATTCATGATTTTTAATTCAATCGTCGTGTAGTCCTACATGTTTATACATTTTAGATATGAAAAGTATATTTTCAAAACTATTTGTATCATAAGATTGCCTACATTTGCGTCAAGCGCACACACGACTGACTTTGCCCGTTTGGCCCGTATTTTGACAAATTCGCACTTTAATATTAATGAAAAAGTCAAAATTAATAATGTCAAGTGTTGCGATTATTACTTCAAATGTATTTTCAAAATATAAAACTAACATGAAATGCTACACAAACCAAGTTTTGCAACCATAAAGCCCCGAATCGCCTGGTTTTAAAGACTATCTCTGTGCTCCCTTAAAAAGACCCATTTTCATCCAATTTCAAAAATCATTATTACATATTAAAGAACAGAAAATTTCAAATTAAATGGTAAATTTGTATTCGATTTGGATACTCCGTTTGGTAAATACAACATGTACAAGAAGCTACATACCCCCTTGAAATTCATAAAAACCCTTAATTTTGGTCATATTTAGGGATTACCAGATATCAATTTTCACTTTTACAACAAAGGCCCGTGTTTCTTGATCTTATTGAATGTTAAAAGGATGCATGCTTTATATTTTTTTTGATACACCACTCTAAACTATAACATAGCAAAGCATGTTCATTCATTTGGTCATGATATACTTGCAATAATTGTCACCAATATACGGGGAAAAGGAAGTACATGTTCATGTAAATGCACGAAGCCACACATTATTGGTTAATATTCATGATTTTTAATTCAATCGTCGTGTAGTCCTACATGTATATATACATTTTAGATATGAAAAGTATATTTTCAAAACTATTTGTATCATAAGATTGCCTACATTTGCCTGACCACTCCACAAAGTTGTATTGATCAAAACTCTCACGAAATATGTCAGTAGGCCTAAGTTACAGGTCAAAACGATGTCGATATTTTGATTTCTGGTGCGTTTTGCCCCGGTATCCCCTATCCCCCCCCCCCCCCCCCCAGCCCCACACACGCCCGTGGAACTGAGTTTCTGAGTCATTATGCTTAACAGGATTGTTTTGATGTCAATGGATGTTATGTTTTGTTTGTAAACTAAATAAAAATAATGAGTTTTCACACACAATCTCGCTCACTGGTATCTTTTAATATGATGGTCCGACAATAACAAATTGCAATTGTCCGAAATTGCAACGGTCAAGCGCACACACGACTGACTTTGCCCGTTTGGCCCGTATTTTGACAAATTCGCACTTTAATATTAATTATAAATTAAAAATTTAATAATGTCAAGTGTTGCGATTATTACTTCAAATGTATTTTCAAAATATAAAAACTAACATGAAATGCTACACAAACCAAGTTTTGCAACCATAAAGCCCCTAATCGCCTGGTTTTAAAGACTATCTCTGGGCTCCCTTAAAAAGACCCATTTTCATCCAATTTCAAAAATCATTATTACATATTAAAGAACAGAAAATTTCAAATGAAATGGTAAATTTGTATTCGATTTGGATACTCCGTTTGGTAAATACAACATGTACAAGAAGCTACATACCCCCTTGAAATTCATAAAACCCTTAATTTTGGTCATATTTAGGGATTACCAGATATCAATTTTCACTTTTACAACAATAGGCCCGTGTTTCTTGATCTTATTGAATGTTAAAAGGATGCATGCTTTATATTTTTTGATACACCACTCTAAACTATAACATAGCAAAGCATGTTCTTTCATTTGGTCATGATATACTTGCAATAATTGTCACCAATATACGGGGGAAAGGAAGTACATGTTCATGTAAATGCACGAAGCCACACATTATTGGTTAATATTCATGATTTCTAATTCAATCGTCGTGTAGTCCCTACATGTATATACATTTTAGATATGAAAAGTATATTTTCAAAACTATTTGTATCATAAGATTGCCTACATTTGCGTCAAGCGCACACACGACTGACTTTGCCCGTTTGGCCCGTATTTTGACAAATTCGCACTTTAATATTAATGAAAAAGTCAAAATTAATAATGTCAAGTGTTGCGATTATTACTTCAAATGTATTTTCAAAATATAAAACTAACATGAAATGCTACACAAACCAAGTTTTGCAACCATAAAGCCCCGAATCGCCTGGTTTTAAAGACTATCTCTGTGCTCCCTTAAAAAGACCCATTTTCATCCAATTTCAAAAATCATTATTACATATTAAAGAACAGAAAATTTCAAATTAAATGGTAAATTTGTATTCGATTTGGATACTCCGTTTGGTAAATACAACATGTACAAGAAGCTACATACCCCCTTGAAATTCATAAAAACCCTTAATTTTGGTCATATTTAGGGATTACCAGATATCAATTTTCACTTTTACAACAAAGGCCCGTGTTTCTTGATCTTATTGAATGTTAAAAGGATGCATGCTTTATATTTTTTGATACACCACTCTAAAACTATAACATAGCAAAGCATGTTCATTCATTTGGTCATGATATACTTGCAATAATTGTCACCAATAATACGGGGGAAAGGAAGTACATGTTCATGTAAATGCACGAAGCCACACATTATTGGTTAATATTCATGATTTTTAATTCAATCGTCGTGTAGTCCTACATGTATATACATTTTAGATATGAAAAGTATATTTCAAAACTATTTGTATCATAAGATTGCCTACATTTGCCTGACCACTCCACAAAGTTGTATTGATCAAAACTATATGTCAGTAGGCCTAAGTTACAGGTCAAAACGATGTCGATATTTTGATTTCTGGTGCGTTTTGCCCCGGTATTCCCTATCCCCCCCCCCCCCCCCCCCCCCCCCCCAGCCCCACACACGCCCGTGGAACTGAGTTTCTGAGTCATTATGCTTAACAGGATTGTTTTGATGTCAATGGATGTTATGTTTTGTTTGTAAACTAAATAAAAATAATGAGTTTTCACACACAATCTCGCTCACTGGTATCTTTTAATATGATGGTCCGACAATAACAAATTGCAATTGTCCGAAATTGCAACGGTCAAGCGCACACACGACTGACTTTGCCCGTTTGGCCCGTATTTTGACAAATTCGCACTTTAATATTAATGAAAAAGTCAAAATTAATAATGTCAAGTGTTGCGATTATTACTTCAAATGTATTTTCAAAATATAAAACTAACATGAAATGCTACACAAACCAAGTTTTGCAACCATAAAGCCCCTAATCGCCTGGTTTTAAAGACTATCTCTGTGCTCCCTTTAAGGGTGCATACCACTATTACGCGCTAACGTGTGTTTCTATGGGAAAGATGCCTCGGGAAAACGGCAATATCTTGAGTTACCTTGCGACTCATTTAATGAAATCTTGGAATATTTATTAACACACATAGATCTTACCTGGGTCAGAAACTCAGATGGGGGTGACCGTTTACATTTTTCTATATTTCCCCCTCTATACGGAGTAGTATTTTTTGACACGAAATTACACCTTGTAGCCCGTTGTGACCAATGTGTATCCCTCCGCCAATATTTTCAAATAAAACAGCAGATGTATACTCTTTTCATTCGAATTATCTCAGGTACACTTCAGTGAACAAATATAGACCAAATTCAATAATTATGAATGACATATCATGTCAATATTAACCATTCTTTCCGTTATTTAGGAACTATATTCGTGATCGCGATCGACGGACGCTGGGCGTTGGACTCTAATAGTGGTGTGCACCCATAATGACCGTAGGCCTACTTCAAAGAACCCATGTGAGCCAATGATTTCTTTACTTTTTTTACGATTTTTTCCCCATTTTGCCCATGAGATAGACAACGGACCATTATAAAAAGAAGTTGGATGTAGGGAAATTGAATATATTCGACTTCTTTTTGATTAAAACAATGTTTTGGTTTCACAAAACTTCATATTTTTGCAGTATAAAAACGTAAACCCGCCTTTTATTAATAGGAAAATGCGACATTATTTGAAATACGGTGGTGGTGGGGGGGGGGGGGGGGGGGGGGAGCTTCCGACTCAGAAAATAGTGTAGAGGTCTATAAGATTAAAAGTTTCTTTAACTTTTCAATTTTCAACCTGACATATCATCAGTGGTGCAACAAACGTAGTAAATTTTTGTCAGATGATGTCCGCCGAACACCGTTTTACAACTCGATCAAAGGGTGACGGACGATCGCGGATATCGAAATTTACTAGTTTTGGGCGAATTGCATTATGTGTCGAGAGTAATTTATCACTTAAAATGCTTATCCTTTCGGGCAAAATGTGTTTATATTCTTATATTGTTCATTTTTTGAAAAGTTTCAATGACTTCATACAGTATAAAATCACAAAACTTGCCGATGCACGGGATGCTATCTACTGAAGACAGTAGGCCTACTTCGTGTGCATTCCACGCGGCACGGAGATAGTTTTCAAAAAACACGCGCAAAATACAAATTTACGCATGGCGATACGCCTCTTCAAATGACTACATCTCTAAAACTATAGTTCAGAATTCTATAAGATTTGGCATTTAAACTCAAAATTTAACACTGAAAACAATGGTATATGATTGATATGACTTTTGACGAAAAAAAGTGCTCTTCAAGGGCGTACACCACTAATTCGATAATACGCGGCACTTCCGGCAAAGTTGAGTACGATAATAGTTCCTATTTGACGGAAAGAATGGTAGCAAATGAAACTAATCATTATTGTTTTTGTGTCAAATTTGTGTTCTGCGTATTCCTAAGAATGTATATTTAATGTTTCAAAAAGAAAATACGTGATTTTAACTGAAACATAATTTTACGGACCGATTTACACACACGTTGCATGCACGGGTAAAAGCCGACTTATAAGTGACAAAATCAGTACACTCTGACGTGCCGGCTTCTAGCTAAAAATCCACCTGATGACCCGGGGTTGAATTTCAGATATGCTATAAAATACCGTTTGTGTTAAAACATATCAAAATTTCAGAGAAAAATTCGCGAGCTAACTCAGGTTAGAGCGATTTGAACACAGCCTCCAAAGCATGTAAAGTCTATGGGAGTCGAATTAGTGATGTACGCCCTTAAAGGTACACATCACTAGTTCCCGGTGGTTTCACTCGCCAAGGGCATGTGCATGGTAACGAGTACCAACAAAATACATGCAGTCTTGGGGGCGTACACCACTAATTCGATAATACGCGGCACTTCCGGCAAAGTTGAGTACGATAATAGTTCCTATTTGACGGAAAAAATGGTAGCAAATGAAACTAATCATTATTGTTTTTGTGTCAAATTTGTGTTCTGCGTATTCCTAAGAATGTATATTTAATGTTTCAAAAAGAAAATACGTGATTTTAACTGAAACATAATTTTACGGACCGATTTACACACACGTTGCATGCACGGGTAAAAGCCGACTTATAAGTAACAAAATCAGTACACTCTGACGTGCCGGCTTCTAGCTAAAAATCCACCTGATGACCCGGGGTTGAGTTTCAGATATGTTATAAAATACCGTTTGTGTTAAAACATATCAAAATTTCAGAGAAAAATTCGCGAGCTAACTCAGGTTAGAGCGATTTGAACACAGCCTCCAAAGCATGTAAAGTCTATGGGAGCCGAATTAGTGATGTACGCCCTTAAAGGTACACATCACTAGTTCCCGGTGGTTTCACTCGCCAAGGGCATGTGCATGGTAACGAGTACCAACAAAATACATGCAGTCTTGGGCGGGTTTTTTAATCACAAACTCGCAAATAATGACCGTAGGCCTACTTCAAAGAACCCGTGTGAGCCAATGATTTCTTTACTTTTTTTACGATTTTTTCCCCATTTTGCCCATGAGATAGACAACGGACCATTATAAAAAGAAGTTAGATGTAGGGAAATTGAATATATTCGACTTCTTCTTGATTAAAACAATGTTTTGGTTTCATAAAACTTCATATTTTTGCAGTATAAAAACGTAAACCCGCCTTTTATTAATAGGAAAATGCGACATTATTTGAAATACGGTGGGGGGGGGGGGGGGGGGGGGGAGCTTCCGACTCAGAAAATAGTGTCGAGGTCTATAAGATTAAAAGTTTCTTTAACTTTTCAATTTTCAACCTGACATATCATCAGTGCTGCAACAAATGTAGTAAATTTCTGTCAGATGATGTCCGCCCAACACCGTTAGACAACTCGATCAAAGGGTGACGGACGATCGCGGATATCGAAATTTACTAGTTTTGGGCGAATTGCATTATGTGTCGAGAGTAATTTATCACTTAAAATGCTTATCCTTTCGGGCAAAATGTGTTTATATTCTTATATTGTTCATTTTTTGAAAAGTTTCAATGACTTCATACAGTATAAAATCACAAAACTTGCCGATGCACGGGATGCTATCTACTGAAGACAGTAGGCCTACTTCGTGTGCATTCCACGCGGCACGGAGATAGTTTTTAAAAAACACGCGCAAAATACAAATTTACGCATGGCGATACGCCTCTTCAAATGACTACATCTCTAAAACTATATTTCAGAATTCTATAAGATTTGGCATTTAAACTCAAAATTTAACACTGAAAACAACCGTATATGATTGATATGACTTTTGAAAAAAAAGTGCTCTTCAAGGGCGTACACCACTAATTCGATAATACGCGGCACTTCCGGCAAAGTTGAGTACGATAATAGTTCCTATTTGACGGAAAAAATGGTAGCAAATGAAACTAATCATTATTGTTTTTGTGTCAAATTTGTGTTCTGCGTATTCCTAAGAATGTATATTTAATGTTTCAAAAAGAAAATACGTGATTTTAACTGAAACATAATTTTACGGACCGATTTACACACACGTTGCATGCACGGGTAAAAGCCGACTTATAAGTAACAAAATCAGTACACTCTGACGTGCCGGCTTCTAGCTAAAAATCCACCTGATGACCCGGGGTTGAGTTTCAGATATGTTATAAAATACCGTTTGTGTTAAAACATATCAAAATTTCAGAGAAAAATTCGCGAGCTAACTCAGGTTAGAGCGATTTGAACACAGCCTCCAAAGCATGTAAAGTCTATGGGAGCCGAATTAGTGATGTACGCCCTTAAAGGTACACATCACTAGTTCCCGGTGGTTTCACTCGCCAAGGGCATGTGCATGGTAACGAGTACCAACAAAATACATGCAGTCTTGGGCGGGTTTTTTAATCACAAACTCGCAAATAATGACCGTAGGCCTACTTCAAAGAACCCGTGTGAGCCAATGATTTCTTTACTTTTTTTACGATTTTTTCCCCATTTTGCCCATGAGATAGACAACGGACCATTATAAAAAGAAGTTAGATGTAGGGAAATTGAATATATTCGACTTCTTCTTGATTAAAACAATGTTTTGGTTTCATAAAACTTCATATTTTTGCAGTATAAAAACGTAAACCCGCCTTTTATTAATAGGAAAATGCGACATTATTTGAAATACGGTGGGGGGGGGGGGGGGGGGGGGGGGGGGAGCTTCCGACTCAGAAAATAGTGTCGAGGTCTATAAGATTAAAAGTTTCTTTAACTTTTCAATTTTCAACCTGACATATCATCAGTGCTGCAACAAATGTAGTAAATTTCTGTCAGATGATGTCCGCCCAACACCGTTAGACAACTCGATCAAAGGGTGACGGACGATCGCGGATATCGAAATTTACTAGTTTTGGGCGAATTGCATTATGTGTCGAGAGTAATTTATCACTTAAAATGCTTATCCTTTCGGGCAAAATGTGTTTATATTCTTATATTGTTCATTTTTTGAAAAGTTTCAATGACTTCATACAGTATAAAATCACAAAACTTGCCGATGCACGGGATGCTATCTACTGAAGACAGTAGGCCTACTTCGTGTGCATTCCACGCGGCACGGAGATAGTTTTTAAAAAACACGCGCAAAATACAAATTTACGCATGGCGATACGCCTCTTCAAATGACTACATCTCTAAAACTATATTTCAGAATTCTATAAGATTTGGCATTTAAACTCAAAATTTAACACTGAAAACAACCGTATATGATTGATATGACTTTTGAAAAAAAAGTGCTCTTCAAGGGCGTACACCACTAATTCGATAATACGCGGCACTTCCGGCAAAGTTGAGTACGATAATAGTTCCTATTTGACGGAAAAAATGGTAGCAAATGAAACTAATCATTATTGTTTTTGTGTCAAATTTGTGTTCTGCGTATTCCTAAGAATGTATATTTAATGTTTCAAAAAGAAAATACGTGATTTTAACTGAAACATAATTTTACGGACCGATTTACACACACGTTGCATGCACGGGTAAAAGCCGACTTATAAGTAACAAAATCAGTACACTCTGACGTGCCGGCTTCTAGCTAAAAATCCACCTGATGACCCGGGGTTGAGTTTCAGATATGTTATAAAATACCGTTTGTGTTAAAACATATCAAAATTTCAGAGAAAAATTCGCGAGCTAACTCAGGTTAGAGCGATTTGAACACAGCCTCCAAAGCATGTAAAGTCTATGGGAGCCGAATTAGTGATGTACGCCCTTAAAGGTACACATCACTAGTTCCCGGTGGTTTCACTCGCCAAGGGCATGTGCATGGTAACGAGTACCAACAAAATACATGCAGTCTTGGGCGGGTTTTTTAATCACAAACTCGCAAATAATGACCGTAGGCCTACTTCAAAGAACCCGTGTGAGCCAATGATTTCTTTACTTTTTTTACGATTTTTTCCCCATTTTGCCCATGAGATAGACAACGGACCATTATAAAAAGAAGTTAGATGTAGGGAAATTGAATATATTCGACTTCTTCTTGATTAAAACAATGTTTTGGTTTCATAAAACTTCATATTTTTGCAGTATAAAAACGTAAACCCGCCTTTTATTAATAGGAAAATGCGACATTATTTGAAATACGGTGGGGGGGGGGGGGGGGGGGGGAGCTTCCGACTCAGAAAATAGTGTCGAGGTCTATAAGATTAAAAGTTTCTTTAACTTTTCAATTTTCAACCTGACATATCATCAGTGCTGCAACAAATGTAGTAAATTTCTGTCAGATGATGTCCGCCCAACACCGTTAGACAACTCGATCAAAGGGTGACGGACGATCGCGGATATCGAAATTTACTAGTTTTGGGCGAATTGCATTATGTGTCGAGAGTAATTTATCACTTAAAATGCTTATCCTTTCGGGCAAAATGTGTTTATATTCTTATATTGTTCATTTTTTGAAAAGTTTCAATGACTTCATACAGTATAAAATCACAAAACTTGCCGATGCACGGGATGCTATCTACTGAAGACAGTAGGCCTACTTCGTGTGCATTCCACGCGGCACGGAGATAGTTTTTAAAAAACACGCGCAAAATACAAATTTACGCATGGCGATACGCCTCTTCAAATGACTACATCTCTAAAACTATATTTCAGAATTCTATAAGATTTGGCATTTAAACTCAAAATTTAACACTGAAAACAACCGTATATGATTGATATGACTTTTGAAAAAAAAGTGCTCTTCAAGGGCGTACACCACTAATTCGATAATACGCGGCACTTCCGGCAAAGTTGAGTACGATAATAGTTCCTATTTGACGGAAAAAATGGTAGCAAATGAAACTAATCATTATTGTTTTTGTGTCAAATTTGTGTTCTGCGTATTCCTAAGAATGTATATTTAATGTTTCAAAAAGAAAATACGTGATTTTAACTGAAACATAATTTTACGGACCGATTTACACACACGTTGCATGCACGGGTAAAAGCCGACTTATAAGTAACAAAATCAGTACACTCTGACGTGCCGGCTTCTAGCTAAAAATCCACCTGATGACCCGGGGTTGAGTTTCAGATATGTTATAAAATACCGTTTGTGTTAAAACATATCAAAATTTCAGAGAAAAATTCGCGAGCTAACTCAGGTTAGAGCGATTTGAACACAGCCTCCAAAGCATGTAAAGTCTATGGGAGCCGAATTAGTGATGTACGCCCTTAAAGGTACACATCACTAGTTCCCGGTGGTTTCACTCGCCAAGGGCATGTGCATGGTAACGAGTACCAACAAAATACATGCAGTCTTGGGCGGGTTTTTTAATCACAAACTCGCAAATAATGACCGTAGGCCTACTTCAAAGAACCCGTGTGAGCCAATGATTTCTTTACTTTTTTTACGATTTTTTCCCCATTTTGCCCATGAGATAGACAACGGACCATTATAAAAAGAAGTTAGATGTAGGGAAATTGAATATATTCGACTTCTTCTTGATTAAAACAATGTTTTGGTTTCATAAAACTTCATATTTTTGCAGTATAAAAACGTAAACCCGCCTTTTATTAATAGGAAAATGCGACATTATTTGAAATACGGTGGGGGGGGGGGGGGGGAGCTTCCGACTCAGAAAATAGTGTCGAGGTCTATAAGATTAAAAGTTTCTTTAACTTTTCAATTTTCAACCTGACATATCATCAGTGCTGCAACAAATGTAGTAAATTTCTGTCAGATGATGTCCGCCCAACACCGTTAGACAACTCGATCAAAGGGTGACGGACGATCGCGGATATCGAAATTTACTAGTTTTGGGCGAATTGCATTATGTGTCGAGAGTAATTTATCACTTAAAATGCTTATCCTTTCGGGCAAAATGTGTTTATATTCTTATATTGTTCATTTTTTGAAAAGTTTCAATGACTTCATACAGTATAAAATCACAAAACTTGCCGATGCACGGGATGCTATCTACTGAAGACAGTAGGCCTACTTCGTGTGCAATCCACGCGGCACGGAGATAGTTTTTAAAAAACACGCGCAAAATACAAATTTACGCATGGCGATACGCCTCTTCAAATGACTACATCTCTAAAACTATATTTCAGAATTCTATAAGATTTGGCATTTAAACTCAAAATTTAACACTGAAAACAACCGTATATGATTGATATGACTTTTGAAAAAAAAGTGCTCTTCAAGGGCGTACACCACTAATTCGATAATACGCGGCACTTCCGGCAAAGTTGAGTACGATAATAGTTCCTATTTGACGGAAAAAATGGTAGCAAATGAAACTAATCATTATTGTTTTTGTGTCAAATTTGTGTTCTGCGTATTCCTAAGAATGTATATTTAATGTTTCAAAAAGAAAATACGTGATTTTAACTGAAACATAATTTTACGGACCGATTTACACACACGTTGCATGCACGGGTAAAAGCCGACTTATAAGTAACAAAATCAGTACACTCTGACGTGCCGGCTTCTAGCTAAAAATCCACCTGATGACCCGGGGTTGAGTTTCAGATATGTTATAAAATACCGTTTGTGTGAAAACATATCAAAATTTCAGAGAAAAATTCGCGAGCTAACTCAGGTTAGAGCGATTTGAACACAGCCTCCAAAGCATGTAAAGTCTATGGGAGCCGAATTAGTGATGTACGCCCTTGGGCGGGTTTTTTAAGGGTATACACCACCAATGCACTATGGGATAGCACGTCCGGTAAAAGTTTATCACAGCAATAGTTCCTTTTTGCGGTACAAATTGCGAGATTTTGGCATACTTTTTTCAATTATATCTATTAGTTTTGGGTATTACACATTTTTATGAGTGTGCACAGTACATATTTCCAAAAAAATCGCACTAGTTTGAACATTTTAAAGTTTTAAACGACTGAAATCGGCGGAAGGTCCGTCCTGGTTTTGGGGCGTAAATAAAGGGCCGAAATCGCTACATCAAATTCATCGCATAATATTGAAAAATCTAGTCCGACACTTTGCTATTTCCTTTTGATATGTTTTACGGACATCCCTTAGGAATAATCTCTGTAAATGTCATATAAGGATGTAGGCCTATGGGATAACTCCAGTTAGAGCCGATTGTTTGACCCCTACTTTGCACGCAGCATCTATGGGGAGTGCATTGGTGGTGTATACCCTTGAAGCTGCGGGCTCCAACTGGGCATGTAGGTACCAAAAGACGTTGGGCATCATCAAAATTCTCAATGAAATCTCATATATACATGATGATCAACACGCGGGGCAATGTCTAGTTAGGCCTACATTGTTTAATCCTTTCAAAAATCGTTTTTAATCATCTAAATGTTGTCGTTTTCTTTGGAGGTTTTCAACAAGAAACACCTTGAAAAAGCCAGGACATTTTAGATTTCATATGATGAATCATACACGAGTTCGAATTAAAACTCATGAGTTTTTTATTGTTTTAAACGAGTAAATGATCAGTAAGGTTGAGTCGCGACTTTCTTTGACACGGTCAAGTTCTCAAACACAATTCCACTTCCAATGAAAATTGGATTAAACATGTTAAAAAAAAGCCGGGCTATGGGAGGGGGGGGGGGGGGGGGGGTCGATAAGGGGAGTCTATTAAAGTTATTTCTAGTGATCTATGTGTTTTTGAATGATGATAAATGATAAATAGTAGGCCAGGAGCACTGAGAGGGGTCCTTTGGGTTTCACTCATGTCAAAAGACGCTTTAAAGCTAGTGGATTAAATGAAACTGCATGTCGGGCGTAATTGTCGGGTCATATTATATGCGTTTCAGCCATCTGAATGTTAGGCCTACTCGCCTATAATGATCTTATATTCAAGTAATTGTGAAATGAAAAGATTTTAAAATCGAAAATAATGCTTAATTTTCCACTATCTACAGGGTAAACAATACGAGCGGACCTATATAGACTTTTCAGTAATCTAGTCAAAGGCCCTCGGGGAGAAATTTTCTTTAAAAAGCGCATACACGCGCACCTTCGCACCGTTAGAACAGGCAATTTTGAAATTTCACGTTTTGACCATGTTTCTTGTGGAGGCCGTATCTTCAAAACGGAAGCATGAAATGTAATATAACTCGGGAATTTAGCTCAGAATTTCACTGGCAACAATCTGAAATATGTCTCGTTTGCTGTAGACAAAGTGCGTGCTCTTGAAGCTGCGGGCTCCAACTGGGCATGTAGGTACCAAAAGACGTTGGGCATCATCAAAATTCTCAATGAAATCTCATATATACATGATGATCAACACGCGGGGCAATGTCTAGTTAGGCCTACATTGTTTAATCCTTTCAAAAATCGTTTTTAATCATCTAAATGTTGTCGTTTTCTTTGGAGGTTTTCAACAAGAAACACCTTGAAAAAGCCAGGACATTTTAGATTTCATATGATGAATCATACACGAGTTCGAATTAAAACTCATGAGTTTTTTATTGTTTTAAACGAGTAAATGATCAGTAAGGTTGAGTCGCGACTTTCTTTGACACGGTCAAGTTCTCAAACACAATTCCACTTCCAATGAAAATTGGATTAAACATGTTAAAAAAAAGCCGGGCTATGGGAGGGGGGGGGGGGGGGGGGGGTCGATAAGGGGAGTCTATTAAAGTTATTTCTAGTGATCTATGTGTTTTTGAATGATGATAAATGATAAATAGTAGGCCAGGAGCACTGAGAGGGGTCCTTTGGGTTTCACTCATGTCAAAAGACGCTTTAAAGCTAGTGGATTAAATGAAACTGCATGTCGGGCGTAATTGTCGGGTCATATTATATGCGTTTCAGCCATCTGAATGTTAGGCCTACTCGCCTATAATGATCTTATATTCAAGTAATTGTGAAATGAAAAGATTTTAAAATCGAAAATAATGCTTAATTTTCCACTATCTACAGGGTAAACAATACGAGCGGACCTATATAGACTTTTCAGTAATCTAGTCAAAGGCCCTCGGGGAGAAATTTTCTTTAAAAAGCGCATACACGCGCACCTTCGCACCGTTAGAACAGGCAATTTTGAAATTTCACGTTTTGACCATGTTTCTTGTGGAGGCCGTATCTTCAAAACGGAAGCATGAAATGTAATATAACTCGGGAATTTAGCTCAGAATTTCACTGGCAACAATCTGAAATATGTCTCGTTTGCTGTAGACAAAGTGCGTGCTCTTGAAGCTGCGGGCTCCAACTGGGCATGTAGGTACCAAAAGACGTTGGGCATCATCAAAATTCTCAATGAAATCTCATATATACATGATGATCAACACGCGGGGCAATGTCTAGTTAGGCCTACATTGTTTAATCCTTTCAAAAATCGTTTTTAATCATCTAAATGTTGTCGTTTTCTTTGGAGGTTTTCAACAAGAAACACCTTGAAAAAGCCAGGACATTTTAGATTTCATATGATGAATCATACACGAGTTCGAATTAAAACTCATGAGTTTTTTATTGTTTTAAACGAGTAAATGATCAGTAAGGTTGAGTCGCGACTTTCTTTGACACGGTCAAGTTCTCAAACACAATTCCACTTCCAATGAAAATTGGATTAAACATGTTAAAAAAAAGCCGGGCTATGGGGGGGGGGGGGGGGGGGGGTCGATAAGGGGAGTCTATTAAAGTTATTTCTAGTGATCTATGTGTTTTTGAATGATGATAAATGATAAATAGTAGGCCAGGAGCACTGAGAGGGGTCCTTTGGGTTTCACTCATGTCAAAAGACGCTTTAAAGCTAGTGGATTAAATGAAACTGCATGTCGGGCGTAATTGTCGGGTCATATTATATGCGTTTCAGCCATCTGAATGTTAGGCCTACTCGCCTATAATGATCTTATATTCAAGTAATTGTGAAATGAAAAGATTTTAAAATCGAAAATAATGCTTAATTTTCCACTATCTACAGGGTAAACAATACGAGCGGACCTATATAGACTTTTCAGTAATCTAGTCAAAGGCCCTCGGGGAGAAATTTTCTTTAAAAAGCGCATACACGCGCACCTTCGCACCGTTAGAACAGGCAATTTTGAAATTTCACGTTTTGACCATGTTTCTTGTGGAGGCCGTATCTTCAAAACGGAAGCATGAAATGTAATATAACTCGGGAATTTAGCTCAGAATTTCACTGGCAACAATCTGAAATATGTCTCGTTTGCTGTAGACAAAGTGCGTGCTCTTGAAGCTGCGGGCTCCAACTGGGCATGTAGGTACCAAAAGACGTTGGGCATCATCAAAATTCTCAATGAAATCTCATATATACATGATGATCAACACGCGGGGCAATGTCTAGTTAGGCCTACATTGTTTAATCCTTTCAAAAATCGTTTTTAATCATCTAAATGTTGTCGTTTTCTTTGGAGGTTTTCAACAAGAAACACCTTGAAAAAGCCAGGACATTTTAGATTTCATATGATGAATCATACACGAGTTCGAATTAAAACTCATGAGTTTTTTATTGTTTTAAACGAGTAAATGATCAGTAAGGTTGAGTCGCGACTTTCTTTGACACGGTCAAGTTCTCAAACACAATTCCACTTCCAATGAAAATTGGATTAAACATGTTAAAAAAAAGCCGGGCTATGGGAGGGGGGGGGGGGTCGATAAGGGGAGTCTATTAAAGTTATTTCTAGTGATCTATGTGTTTTTGAATGATGATAAATGATAAATAGTAGGCCAGGAGCACTGAGAGGGGTCCTTTGGGTTTCACTCATGTCAAAAGACGCTTTAAAGCTAGTGGATTAAATGAAACTGCATGTCGGGCGTAATTGTCGGGTCATATTATATGCGTTTCAGCCATCTGAATGTTAGGCCTACTCGCCTATAATGATCTTATATTCAAGTAATTGTGAAATGAAAAGATTTTAAAATCGAAAATAATGCTTAATTTTCCACTATCTACAGGGTAAACAATACGAGCGGACCTATATAGACTTTTCAGTAATCTAGTCAAAGGCCCTCGGGGAGAAATTTTCTTTAAAAAGCGCATACACGCGCACCTTCGCACCGTTAGAACAGGCAATTTTGAAATTTCACGTTTTGACCATGTTTCTTGTGGAGGCCGTATCTTCAAAACGGAAGCATGAAATGTAATATAACTCGGGAATTTAGCTCAGAATTTCACTGGCAACAATCTGAAATATGTCTCGTTTGCTGTAGACAAAGTGCGTGCTCTTGAAGCTGCGGGCTCCAACTGGGCATGTAGGTACCAAAAGACGTTGGGCATCATCAAAATTCTCAATGAAATCTCATATATACATGATGATCAACACGCGGGGCAATGTCTAGTTAGGCCTACATTGTTTAATCCTTTCAAAAATCGTTTTTAATCATCTAAATGTTGTCGTTTTCTTTGGAGGTTTTCAACAAGAAACACCTTGAAAAAGCCAGGACATTTTAGATTTCATATGATGAATCATACACGAGTTCGAATTAAAACTCATGAGTTTTTTATTGTTTTAAACGAGTAAATGATCAGTAAGGTTGAGTCGCGACTTTCTTTGACACGGTCAAGTTCTCAAACACAATTCCACTTCCAATGAAAATTGGATTAAACATGTTAAAAAAAAGCCGGGCTATGGGAGGGGGGGGGGGGGGTCGATAAGGGGAGTCTATTAAAGTTATTTCTAGTGATCTATGTGTTTTTGAATGATGATAAATGATAAATAGTAGGCCAGGAGCACTGAGAGGGGTCCTTTGGGTTTCACTCATGTCAAAAGACGCTTTAAAGCTAGTGGATTAAATGAAACTGCATGTCGGGCGTAATTGTCGGGTCATATTATATGCGTTTCAGCCATCTGAATGTTAGGCCTACTCGCCTATAATGATCTTATATTCAAGTAATTGTGAAATGAAAAGATTTTAAAATCGAAAATAATGCTTAATTTTCCACTATCTACAGGGTAAACAATACGAGCGGACCTATATAGACTTTTCAGTAATCTAGTCAAAGGCCCTCGGGGAGAAATTTTCTTTAAAAAGCGCATACACGCGCACCTTCGCACCGTTAGAACAGGCAATTTTGAAATTTCACGTTTTGACCATGTTTCTTGTGGAGGCCGTATCTTCAAAACGGAAGCATGAAATGTAATATAACTCGGGAATTTAGCTCAGAATTTCACTGGCAACAATCTGAAATATGTCTCGTTTGCTGTAGACAAAGTGCGTGCTCTTGAAGCTGCGGGCTCCAACTGGGCATGTAGGTACCAAAAGACGTTGGGCATCATCAAAATTCTCAATGAAATCTCATATATACATGATGATCAACACGCGGGGCAATGTCTAGTTAGGCCTACATTGTTTAATCCTTTCAAAAATCGTTTTTAATCATCTAAATGTTGTCGTTTTCTTTGGAGGTTTTCAACAAGAAACACCTTGAAAAAGCCAGGACATTTTAGATTTCATATGATGAATCATACACGAGTTCGAATTAAAACTCATGAGTTTTTTATTGTTTTAAACGAGTAAATGATCAGTAAGGTTGAGTCGCGACTTTCTTTGACACGGTCAAGTTCTCAAACACAATTCCACTTCCAATGAAAATTGGATTAAACATGTTAAAAAAAAGCCGGGCTATGGGGGGGGGGGGGGGGGGGGTCGATAAGGGGAGTCTATTAAAGTTATTTCTAGTGATCTATGTGTTTTTGAATGATGATAAATGATAAATAGTAGGCCAGGAGCACTGAGAGGGGTCCTTTGGGTTTCACTCATGTCAAAAGACGCTTTAAAGCTAGTGGATTAAATGAAACTGCATGTCGGGCGTAATTGTCGGGTCATATTATATGCGTTTCAGCCATCTGAATGTTAGGCCTACTCGCCTATAATGATCTTATATTCAAGTAATTGTGAAATGAAAAGATTTTAAAATCGAAAATAATGCTTAATTTTCCACTATCTACAGGGTAAACAATACGAGCGGACCTATATAGACTTTTCAGTAATCTAGTCAAAGGCCCTCGGGGAGAAATTTTCTTTAAAAAGCGCATACACGCGCACCTTCGCACCGTTAGAACAGGCAATTTTGAAATTTCACGTTTTGACCATGTTTCTTGTGGAGGCCGTATCTTCAAAACGGAAGCATGAAATGTAATATAACTCGGGAATTTAGCTCAGAATTTCACTGGCAACAATCTGAAATATGTCTCGTTTGCTGTAGACAAAGTGCGTGCTCTTGAAGCTGCGGGCTCCAACTGGGCATGTAGGTACCAAAAGACGTTGGGCATCATCAAAATTCTCAATGAAATCTCATATATACATGATGATCAACACGCGGGGCAATGTCTAGTTAGGCCTACATTGTTTAATCCTTTCAAAAATCGTTTTTAATCATCTAAATGTTGTCGTTTTCTTTGGAGGTTTTCAACAAGAAACACCTTGAAAAAGCCAGGACATTTTAGATTTCATATGATGAATCATACACGAGTTCGAATTAAAACTCATGAGTTTTTTATTGTTTTAAACGAGTAAATGATCAGTAAGGTTGAGTCGCGACTTTCTTTGACACGGTCAAGTTCTCAAACACAATTCCACTTCCAATGAAAATTGGATTAAACATGTTAAAAAAAAGCCGGGCTATGTGGGGGGGGGGTCGATAAGGGGAGTCTATTAAAGTTATTTCTAGTGATCTATGTGTTTTTGAATGATGATAAATGATAAATAGTAGGCCAGGAGCACTGAGAGGGGTCCTTTGGGTTTCACTCATGTCAAAAGACGCTTTAAAGCTAGTGGATTAAATGAAACTGCATGTCGGGCGTAATTGTCGGGTCATATTATATGCGTTTCAGCCATCTGAATGTTAGGCCTACTCGCCTATAATGATCTTATATTCAAGTAATTGTGAAATGAAAAGATTTTAAAATCGAAAATAATGCTTAATTTTCCACTATCTACAGGGTAAACAATACGAGCGGACCTATATAGACTTTTCAGTAATCTAGTCAAAGGCCCTCGGGGAGAAATTTTCTTTAAAAAGCGCATACACGCGCACCTTCGCACCGTTAGAACAGGCAATTTTGAAATTTCACGTTTTGACCATGTTTCTTGTGGAGGCCGTATCTTCAAAACGGAAGCATGAAATGTAATATAACTCGGGAATTTAGCTCAGAATTTCACTGGCAACAATCTGAAATATGTCTCGTTTGCTGTAGACAAAGTGCGTGCTCTTGAAGCTGCGGGCTCCAACTGGGCATGTAGGTACCAAAAGACGTTGGGCATCATCAAAATTCTCAATGAAATCTCATATATACATGATGATCAACACGCGGGGCAATGTCTAGTTAGGCCTACATTGTTTAATCCTTTCAAAAATCGTTTTTAATCATCTAAATGTTGTCGTTTTCTTTGGAGGTTTTCAACAAGAAACACCTTGAAAAAGCCAGGACATTTTAGATTTCATATGATGAATCATACACGAGTTCGAATTAAAACTCATGAGTTTTTTATTGTTTTAAACGAGTAAATGATCAGTAAGGTTGAGTCGCGACTTTCTTTGACACGGTCAAGTTCTCAAACACAATTCCACTTCCAATGAAAATTGGATTAAACATGTTAAAAAAAAGCCGGGCTATGGGGGGGGGGGGGGGGGGGGGGGTCGATAAGGGGAGTCTATTAAAGTTATTTCTAGTGATCTATGTGTTTTTGAATGATGATAAATGATAAATAGTAGGCCAGGAGCACTGAGAGGGGTCCTTTGGGTTTCACTCATGTCAAAAGACGCTTTAAAGCTAGTGGATTAAATGAAACTGCATGTCGGGCGTAATTGTCGGGTCATATTATATGCGTTTCAGCCATCTGAATGTTAGGCCTACTCGCCTATAATGATCTTATATTCAAGTAATTGTGAAATGAAAAGATTTTAAAATCGAAAATAATGCTTAATTTTCCACTATCTACAGGGTAAACAATACGAGCGGACCTATATAGACTTTTCAGTAATCTAGTCAAAGGCCCTCGGGGAGAAATTTTCTTTAAAAAGCGCATACACGCGCACCTTCGCACCGTTAGAACATGCAATTTTGAAATTTCACGTTTTGACCATGTTTCTTGTGGAGGCCGTATCTTCAAAACGGAAGCATGAAATGTAATATAACTCGGGAATTTAGCTCAGAATTTCACTGGCAACAATCTGAAATATGTCTCGTTTGCTGTAGACAAAGTGTGTGCTCTTAAAGGGTATACACCACCAATGCACTATGGGATAGCACGTCCGGTAAAAGTTTATCACAGCAATAGTTCCTTTTTGCGGTACAAATTGCGAGATTTTGGCATACTTTTTTTCAATTATATCTATTAGTTTTGGGTATTACACATTTTTTATGAAAGTTTTAAACGACTGAAATCGGCGGAAGGTCCGTCCTGGGTTTTGGGGCGTAAATAAAGGGCCGAAATCGCTACATCAAATTCATCGCATAATATTGAAAAATCTAGTCCGACACTTTGCTATTTCCTTTTGATATGTTTTACGGACATCCCTTAGGAATAATCTCTGTAAATGTCATATAAGGATGTATGGGATAACTCCAGTTAGAGCCGATTGTTTGACCCCTACTTTGCACGCAGCGTCTATGGGGAGTGCATTGGTGGTGTATACCTTTAATCACAAACTCGCAAATAAGGGAGCACACCACTAAGTCGGTTTTGCGCGGCACTTCCGGCAAAACTTGAGTACGATAATAGTTCCTTTTGACAGAATGAACGGGCAAAATCGGCATGATATTAACGGGTAGTGATATCAAATTTATGTTTTATGGATTAGCTTACATATGTTTTTAATAATTAAGAAAGAAAACACGTCAATTTAAGCTGTATTATTATTTTACCGGCCGATTTACCCATACGGTGCATGCCGGGATGAGAGCCGAATAACATGCCACGAAATCACTAGGTCCCGCTATATTTGCTGATATCAAAAAATCTGCACGGCCTTTCTATGTTTAAACCCAGATAATGTTAAAGTATACAGAATAATATAAAACATATCCAAATTTGGTTGTTTTTATCGCGAGCACTCTGGATTTAGAGCGATTTGAAATCACAGTACGAAGCGTGTAAAGTCAATGGGAGACGACATAGTGTTGTACTCCCATAATGACCGTAGGCCTACTTCAAAGAACCCATGTGAGCCAATGATTTCTTTACTTTTTTTACGATTTTTTCCCCATTTTGCCCATGAGATAGACAACGGACCATTATAAAAAGAAGTTGGATGTAGGGAAATTGAATATATTCGACTTCTTTTTGATTAAAACAATGTTTTGGTTTCACAAAACTTCATATTTTTGCAGTATAAAAACGTAAACCCGCCTTTTATTAATAGGAAAATGCGACATTATTTGAAATACGGTGGTGGGGGGGGGGGGGGGGGGGGGGGAGCTTCCGACTCAGAAAATAGTGTAGAGGTCTATAAGATTAAAAGTTTCTTTAACTTTTCAATTTTCAACCTGACATATCATCAGTGCTGCAACAAATGTAGTAAATTTCTGTCAGATGATGTCCGCCCAACACCGTTTGACAACTCGATCAAAGGGTGACGGACGATCGCGGATATCGAAATTTACTAGTTTTGGGCGAATTGCATTATGTGTCGAGAGTAATTTATCACTTAAAATGCTTATCCTTTCGGGCAAAATGTGTTTATATTCTTATATTGTTCATTTTTTGAAAAGTTTCAATGACTTCATACAGTATAAAATCACAAAACTTGCCGATGCACGGGATGCTATCTACTGAAGACAGCAGGCCTACTTCGTGTGCATTCCACGCGGCACGGAGATAGTTTTTAAAAAACACGCGCAAAATACAAATTTACGCATGGCGATACGCCTCTTCAAATGACTACATCTCTAAAACTATAGTTCAGAATTCTATAAGATTTGGCATTTAAACTCAAAATTTAACACTGAAAACAATGGTATATGATTGATATGACTTTTGAGAAAAAAAAGTGCTCTTCAAGGGCGTACACCACTAATTCGATAATACGCGGCACTTCCGGCAAAGTTGAGTACGATAATAGTTCCTATTTGACGGAAAGAATGGTAGCAAATGAAACTAATCATTATTGTTTTTGTGTCAAATTTGTGTTCTGCGTATTCCTAAGAATGTATATTTAATGTTTCAAAAAGAAAATACGTGATTTTAACTGAAACATAATTTTACGGACCGATTTACACACACGTTGCATGCACGGGTAAAAGCCGACTTATAAGTAACAAAATCAGTACACTCTGACGTGCCGGCTTCTAGCTAAAAATCCACCTGATGACCCGGGGTTGAATTTCAGATATGTTATAAAATACCGTTTGTGTTAAAACATATCAAAATTTCAGAGAAAAATTCGCGAGCTAACTCAGGTTAGAGCGATTTGAACACAGCCTCCAAAGCATGTAAAGTCTATGGGAGCCGAATTAGTGATGTACGCCCTTTAGAGCCGAAATGTAGCTCAATCGCGCAAAATGTAGGTGTAAAGTCGAAAATGTTGGCGCACTACGCGCGAATTTCTTTACACTGGAATGGAACCCACCCATTAGGAGCCCCCACCCCTCCATTTCAAGTCACTGCCACTTCGGATGATAAAAGTACTTTTAGCAACGTATTTTAAGCAACCTTTTTGCAGTGCAGCAAACATTTCATTTCAATTTTCAAATAATGTCAAATATTGAACAGCTCAAAAGAATAAAGCATTTTTTATGAATAGTGCAAAGTTCACCATTAAATAAACTATATCACTCTCGTCTCGGCTACATCGTTAGCCTCGATTTCGGAGCACTAATTGCTCTGAGCATGCTCAGATGGATAGCATGGTCCTCTTTTGACGTAAATGCGCCAATTATGAATATCGTATATTAAGCTCCTTTATAACACGTATAAGAAGTAAAAGTCAACAAATTAGAAACCATAAATTATTGTTAACTAGCGGCGTACCCTCGCTGTGCTCGGGTCCCCGTTAGATAGATATGCCACATTACCTACCTCTGAAACCACATACCCCCCCCCCCAAAAAAAAAACCAGGTCGATTTGTAACCATATCCCTCCTAAAGGCATTATAAACCCCCTACAACCCCCCCCCCCCCACTCCCATCATGATGATTTATAAACCATTTACTGTGGCTACTTTATTAACCCCTACCTCTCAAACCGCATCAAGGTAACCCTCGGTACTTTTAAAACCACATAAACACCCTTACAACGCCCCCCTACCCCCACCCCCACTGCCGGGCCCACTACAACTACACCAACCAGGTGGATTTATAATCATAACCCTACCATTTCCGATGGCTACTTCATTAACTCTTAACCCTATCCTAAACCATTTCCCGTGGTTAACCCCCCCCCCCCCCTACACACACCCAAACCAGGTTGATTTATAATCACAACCCTCCTTAAACATGCTAAACCATTTCACGTGGCTACTTCATTAACCCTCGGTCCCTTAGATTGTTTGGCATGCCAACTTAAAGTAAAGAAATCAGGTTGCTTCATTGACCCCCCCCCCCCCCCCCCCCGCAAAAGGCTACTTGTACCATTATAACCCTCCTAAACCACTTCCCGTGGTTTTACACCCCCCCCCCCCCCCCCCCCCCCCCCCCCCCCCCACATGACACGAACTACCCTACCAACAGGCCTATAACCGTTTCCCGTGTGGATCCTTAACTATTTCCCGTGGTTTTACACCCCCCTCCCAACTTGACACCAAATACCCTTCCAACTGGCAGGCCTATACCATTTCCCGTGTGGCTTCTGCGCCACGTGTAGGGGTGCGTGTGTCGCGGCAGTGAGCCCTTGCGCAAACATGCACGCGACGCGTTACCACGGTATGATTACGCGGTAATACGCGCAACGCACAAGGGTGCATACCACTATTACCCGCTAACGTGTGTTTCTATGGGAAAGATGCCTCGGGAAAACGGCAATATCTTGAGTTACCTTGCGACTCATTTAATGAAATCTTGGAATATTTATTAACACACATAGATCTTACCTGGGTCAAAAACTCAGATAGGGTGACCGTTTACATTTTTCTATATTTCCCCCTTTATACGGAGTAGTATTTTTTAACACGAAATTAGACCTTGTAGTCCGTTGTGACTAATGTGTATCCCTCCGCCAATATTTTCAAATAAAACAGTAGATACTCTTTTTCTTTTTATTCGAATTATCTCAGGTACACTTCAGTGAATAAATATAGACCAAATTCAATAATTTTGAACTTAATGACATATCATGTCAATATTCACCATTCTTTCCGTTATTTAGGAACTACATTCGTGATCGCGATCGACGGAAGCTGGGCGTTGGACTGTAATAGTGGTGTGCACCCACAATGTTGTTCAATTCTCGTGGCATTTATCAGACGCGGATCCAGAGTTTGTTAGGGAGGGGGGCGGGGGGGGGGGGGGAATAAATTAAATTGTGCTGGTACCATCCAAGCGGTGCGGACAGGGGAGAGTCTCAGAAGTAGAAGAGAAAAAAAACAAATTTTCGAACAGGAACAGAGGGAAAAATGGGTGTCATCGGGGCCGCCACAGCGCCACAGCGGACCAGGAAAATTGGAGAGTGAAAATGTAAGTTCAAATGGAATATAAAATGCTTTAAAGGAAATTAAAGGAAAACATGGCTTACCAGCGCCACAGCGGAACAGGGAAAAAATAAGTGTCATCGGGACCACCACAGCAGAACAAGGAAAAAAGTAGTGTCATTGGAACCGCCACAGCGGAACAGGGGAAAAAATGGGTGTCATCGGGGCCGCCACAGCGCCACAGCGGACCAGGAAAATTGGAGAGTGAAAATGTAAGTTCAAATGGAATATAAAATGCTTGATAGCAAATTAAAGGAAAATATGGCTTACCAGCGCCACAGCGGAACAGGGAAAAATGGGTGTCATCGGGACCGCCACAGCGGAACAGAGGAAAAAAATGGGTGTCATCGGGGCCGCCCCAGCGCCACAGCGGACCAGGAAAATTAGAGAGTGAAAAAGTAAATACACATGGAATATAAAATGCTTTATAACAGAAGGAAAACATGGCTGACCAGCGCCACAGCGGAACAGGGAAAAAATGGGTGTCATCGGGGCCGCCACAGCGCCACAGCGGACCAGGAAAATTAGAGAGTGAAAATGTAATTACAAATGGAATATAAAATGCTTGATAGCAGAAAGAAAACATGGCTGACCAAGCGGGACAGGGAAAAAATGGGTGTCATCGCGACCGCCACAGCGGAACAGAGGAAACAATGGGTGTCATCGCGACCGCCACAGCGGAACAGCGAGAAAAAAAATGGGTGTCATCGGGGCCGCCACAGCGCCACAGCGGACCAGGAAAATTAGAGAGTGAAAATGTAAATACAAATGGAATATAAAATGCTTTATAGCAGAATGAAAACATGGCTGACCAGCGCAACAGCGGAACAGGGAAACAATGGGTGTCATCGCGACCGCCACAGCGGAACAGAGGAAAAAATGGGTGTCATCGGGGCCGCCACAGCGCCACAGCGGACCAGAAAAATTAGAGAGTGAAAAAGTAAATACTCATGGAATATAAAATGCTTTATAGCAGAAGGAAAACTGGTTGACCAGCGCCACAGCGGAACAGAGGAAAAAATGGGTGTCATCGGGGCCGCCCCAGCGCCACAGCGGACCAGGAAAATTAGAGAGTGAAAAAAGTGAATACACATGGAATTTAAATGCTTTATAGCAGAAGGAAAACATGGCTGACCAGCGCCACAGCGGAACAGGGAAAAAAATGGGTGTCATCGGGGCCGCCACAGCGCCACAGCGGACCAGGAAAATTAGAGAGTGAAAAAGTAAATACACATGGAAAATAAAATGCTTTATAGCAGAAGGAAAACATGGCTGACCAGCGCCACAGCGGAACAGAGAAAAAAATGGGTGTCATCGGGGCCGCCACAGCGGACCAGGAAAATTAGAGAGTGAAAAAGTAAATACAAATGGAATATAAACTGCTTTATAGACGGGAAACATGGCTGACCAGCGCCACAGCGGAACAGGAGGAAATTGGGTGTCATCGGGGCCGCCACAGCGCCACAGCGGACCAGGAAAATTAGAGAGTGAAAAAGTAAATACAAATGGAATATAAAATGCTTTATAGCAGAAGGAAAACATGGCTGACCAGCGCCACAGCGGAACAGGGGGAAAAATGGGTGTCATCGGGACCGCCACAGCGGAACAGAGGGAAAAATGGGTGTCATCGGGGCCGCCCCAGCGCCACAGCGGACTAGAAAAATTACAGAGTGAAAAAGTGAATACACATGGAATTTAAATGCTTTATAGCAGAAGGAAAACATGGCTGACCAGCGCCACAGCGGAACAGGGAAAAAAATGGGCGTCATCGGGGCCGCCACAGCGCCACAGCGGACCAGGAAAATTAGAGAGTGAAAAAGTAAATACAAATGGAATATAAAATGCTTTATAGCAGAAGGAAAACATGGCTGACCAGCGCCACAGCGGAACAGGGAAAAAATGGGTGTCATCGGGACCGCCACAGCGGAACAGAGGAAAAAATGGGTGTCATCGGGGCCGCCACAGCGCCACAGCGGACCAGGAAAATTAGAGAGTAAAAAAGTAAATACGAATGGAATATAAAATGCTTTATAGCAGAAGGAAAACATGGCTGACCAGCGCCACAGCGGAACAGGGGGAAAAAATGGGTGTCATCGGGGCCGCCACAGCGCCACAGCGGACCAGGAAAATTAGAGAGTGAAAAAGTAAATACAAATGGAATATAAAATGCTTTATAGCAGAAGGAAAACATGGCTGACCAGCGCCACAGCGGAACAGGGAAAAAATGGGTGTCATCGGGACCGCCACAGCGGAACAGAGGAAAAAATGGGTGTCATCGGGGCCGCCCCAGCGCCACAGCGGACCAGGAAAATTAGAGAGTGAAAAAGTAAATACACATGGAATATAAAATGCTTTGTAGCAGAAGGAAAACACGGCTGACCAGCGCCACAGCGGAACAGGGGAAAAAAATGGGTGTCATCGGGGCCGCCACAGCGCCACAGCGGACCAGGAAAATTAGAGAGTGAAAAAGTAAATACAAATGGAATATAAAATGCTTTATAGTAAACGGGAAACATGGCTGTCCAGCGCCACAGCGGAACAGGGAAAAAATGGGTGTCATCGGGGCCGCCACAGCGCCACAGCGGACCAGGAAAATTAGAGAGTGAAAAAGTAAATACAAATGGAATATAAAATGCTTTATAGCAGAAGGAAAACATGACTGACCAGCGCCACATCAGCGGAACAGGGAAAAAATGGGTGTCATCGGGACCGCCACAGCGGAACAGAGGAAAAAATGGGTGTCATCGGGGCCGGCCCAGCGCCCCAACGGACCAGGAAAATTAGGAGTGAAAAAGTAAATACAAATGGAATATAAAATGCTTTATAGCGGAAGGAAAACATGGCTGACCAGCGCCACAGCGGAACAGGGAAAAAAATGGGTGTCATCGGGGCCGCCACAGCGCCACAGCGGACCAGGAAAATTAGAGAGTGAAAATGTAAATACAAATGGAATATAAAATGCTTTATAGCAGAAAGAAAACATGGCTGACCAGCGGAACAGGGAAAAAATGGGTGTCATCGCGACCGCCACAGCGGAACAGAGGAAAAAATGGGTGTCATCGGGGCCGCCACAGCGCCACAGCGGACCAGAAAAATTAGAGAGTGAAAAAGTAAATACTCATGGAATATAAAATGCTTTATAGCAGAAGGAAAACTGGTTGACCAGCGCCACAGCGGAACAGAGGAAAAAATGGGTGTCATCGGGGCCGCCCCAGCGCCACAGCGGACCAGGAAAATTAGAGAGTGAAAAAGTGAATACACATGGAATTTAAATGCTTTATAGCAGAAGGAAAACATGGCTGACCAGCGCCACAGCGGAACAGGCAAACAAATGGGTGTCATCGGGGCCGCCACAGCGCCACAGTGGACCAGGAAAATTAGAGAGTGAAAAAGTAAATACAAATGGAATATAAAATGCTTTATAGCAGAAGGAAAACATGGCTGACCAGCGCCACAGCGGAACAGGGAAAAAAATGGGTGTCATCGGGGCCGCCACAGCGCCACAGCGGACCAGGAAAATAAGAGAGTGAAAAAGTAAATACAAATGGAATCTAAATGCTTTATAGCAGAAGGAAAACATGGCTGACCAGCGCCACAGCGGAACATACGAAAAAATGGGTGTCATCGGGGCCGCCACAGCGCCACAGCGGACCAGGAAAATTAGAGAGTGAAAAAGTAAATACAAATGGAAAATAAAATGCTTTATAGCAGAAGGAAAACATGGCTGACTAGCGCAACAGCGGAATAGAGGAAAACATGGGTGTCATCGGGACCGCCACAGCGCCACAGCGGACCAGGAAAATTAGAGAGTGAAAAAGTAAATACACATGGAATATAAAATGCTTTATAGCAGAAGGAAAACATGGCTGACCAGCGCCACAGCGGAACAGGGGAAAAAATGGGTGTCATCGGAGCCGCCACAGCGCCACAGCGGACCAGGAAAATTGAATTGATGAAATTGATTGGTATGTGGTTTATTCACGTGCCGATCGCTTGTATATGCATTCTGTTACAATTTCGTGCTTCTATTCGACAACATTTTAAAGTTAATACTGAACGTGCTACAATTTCGTGTTACAATTTCGTGCTTCCGTTCGACAACATTTTAAAGTTAATACTGACGGTTTTCCATATAAATATTTCGTGCTGTCTTACACTAAGGATATACCCTTTTCTACCATTTCGCATCAAAATTGAGGTGTATAATATGAAATTTATAATTTATAATTACCCGCCATGTTCAGGAACTGTTATTTAAAGGCATATTTATTATGTGATCTTTTTCAGGGTTCGCCCTCTGTTTATTTTAAGAGTCCGCAAACACTGAGATATAATCAAAATTGAATGTTTAAGACAGCTGTTTGGCATATCAATGAAATTTCATATTATACACCTCAATGTTGACGTATTTCATTTTTGACATCGACGAATTTGTAAAATGCCGATGTGAAATGCTCTGCTTGTATATGTCATAGAGGCTGGTTTCAATAAGTTTGCAAGACAGGTCCTATTATAAGGAGTATATCAAGACCTTAATCTCAATGAAAGAGTTTGATTTCACCCCAAGATCACTCTTGAAACCGACGGTTTAAATTGCGCGGTTTGTTTTGGTGATAATTGACCTACGGCTGTTGTTCACCGCTAACTTGCCTTCCTACTAATATTTTGAAGAGAATCCATTATTTACCGGGGGTGCTTTCAGTTGTACCAGCCCAGTGCAGCAATGGGATTTCACACATAAAACAATACACCGGTTTTGGGCGTAGTGAAAAACTACTGTTTTGTAGGAAATAAAATGAACACTTTCCCAACTACCCACAATAATAAGATTTCATTTATAAATTAATGAAAGTCAGTTGTGAATTCCAGTGAAAGAATTATCTCTTTACCTCTTTTTTTCTACTTTTAATAAATGTTTCTAAATACCCCTAAAATCGAAAATACATGCACGCTTGCGTGTGGCAGGGAGCGTGTGTATGCACTATGCTATGCCACGAACTGGCTTTTTAGCCGTTTGGTCTCTAATGTGCTCCCAGGTTAGGCGGCATCTTCAAGAGCGATACTAAATTACTAAATAACGATGGAGAAATTAGGTTCAATAAACAGTTTGAAGAAATCGGTAAGTTGCTGTATACCACCCAAAGACATTTTAAAAAACAGTGGCCAATTAATGAAACTTAAACGGTCAGGTTTGGTACGTTATACGCTCGTTCACCAATAATATTGACTTTCCATGCGGCGGCTATTATTTTTACCATACATAAAACAGATTTTCCCAACTTTCAAGGTCTACCTCAAGGATTACTGAACCAAAACTAGTACATGTTTGTACTTATTTCAATGCATTTCTCATGGTGATTCCAAATATGGTATTGAAATTAAATAATTTTGACATTTTTGAAACATGTTGTGAAAATACGGAATGTCGTCTGCAGCCGCCTGCTACATGGACAGCGCTAATTAATCATCTGAATGCGACAATCAGTTAATGACGAATACCATTTAAATATTGGATTTAATTTTCTAAAATGAAATAATTTAGTTCAAACATGTTACTATTTTTTGGAATAATACTAATGTAATCAAAAGCTTTTACTTTGAAACCAGGGATTTGAAATTTACAGCGAACCGTGTTCATCGTTGTCTAGGTTATATCTATTTATGGGTATCTTTCTTATTCCGTAGCAACTACAACATTGGATAAAGTAAAACAAAGAAAACTGTCAATATTATAACGCATCACTACACATCAGACGCGTCAATTTGCCTCGAGTCTTTTGTACCAACCTCGGTTCGGTTTTAACATATTTACTCACCATAACTGCCTCAGCTTTTGACGTGGATACAACCAAAATTAAATATTTACTTTTTCGTAGTGCTTTTGCTCTAACAAGGCAATTGCCAAAAAATACTTCGGGTTCTTTGATCAGTTAGAGCGGTGCCGACTAACATCACTACACGACAAGGTTTTGCTGATAATTGAATATTAATAGCAAGCGATTAAAAGAATGTCAATTTCAGAACTTGTTTATGTACTTATTATGATACAATAACTTTGAACATGTCTGATATCAAGAAGGTGGTTAGTTTGATCTTTCGGCTCTCTGTCATTTTATCCACATTCATTTTTCACAGCAACATTAGTCTTGGTGAATCCAAGGCAGGTGAATCATCATCAGTGACGAAGATATTGGTGGAACCTTTATGGAACGCAAACAGCAGCAGACAGGACCATGAATGCATCGTTGAAGCACAAAACGACAGTCAAGGAATATTTTCATTCGCAGGAAGTGCTCATCGCGCATGCAATCTCCGGGTCACGACTAAGCAGGGATATAACACCCACATCGAAATCCCAATGACACCGGATGATGTAGAGGAACCAGGTTTCTTATATGTTGAGCGTGAGGGAAAGGTAGACTGTATATATAAATATCTCGTATTTAATGCACAAAATGAAACGTGCATTTATACCTTTTCAAATGAAAATATTCGTATTTATCTGCAAGGTAAATTTAGAATTTCAATCAGGGGGTTAATAGCTTTAGAATCAACGCCAATATGCCCTGAACTTAATGATGGTGATCGCGCCGAGGGTCACACACTGTCCGATCCAAACGTAACTCCGATACCGTACTGTAACAGAATAACAGGGTATAACGAACATATCACATGTGATGTTCAGGACGGAGGAGTATGTACACTAGATTTTAATTCAGATTGTGATACGATTCTTGGTTATAGAGAAGTTGTATTTCTATGTAATGATACAGTGTCAAATGACGTTAGAAAAACAATAATAATCTACCCAAATCAGATATATACATTAAACCTTACAAACAATGGTATAACACAACTTAAATCAGATTATTTTCAGGGGCCTTTTTGGGGACTGAAAAGTATAACTGTACTTGATCTACTTGAAAACAAATTAGTCACACTGAAGGAAGGAACATTTTTTGGGTTGGAAAATCTGAGTTACTTATATCTCGGATGCAATCATATAACAAATTTACCCGAAAAGGCTTCTGCGGGGTTAGGAAACTTAAGTGCGATGGGATTGTGGAGAAACGAATTTAATTCAATCAGTAATAAACCGTTTTTAGGACCTGAAAATCTGACTGTTCTGTATCTCAGTAACAACAAATTGCTTTCAATTGATGCTCGTGTGTTCAGTGAACTACTTGCTCTAGAATTCCTAAAAATTGACGGAAATAGTTTCACAACCTTACCACGAGACCTGTTGTTGGTCCAAAGCCGATTAATTCTTTTGTGGTTGAATAACAATAAACTAACTGCATTATCAGATCGACAATTTTTGGGTCTTGGTCATTTGTATGAACTAAAATTGAATAGCAATAATCTCAAAACATTGTCAAGTGGGATATTTGAGGATCTGGTGAAATTGGAGAACCTCGATCTGAGTAACAATACTTTGAACATGTTACCTGATGGATTATTTTTTAGGATGGGCATGTTGACCTTGCTCTGGTTGAACAACAACAATCTGACCACATTACCAAGTGAGCTGTTTAATGGAACGGGACATTTTAATACGCTTTTTTTACAATTCAATGAATTGATCAAATTACCGGGGGAACTGTTTCAAAGGATGAGATATTTAAAGGGACTCTGGTTGAACAACAATAAATTGACCACATTACCAAGTGAACTGTTTAATGGAATGGGACATTTGAATACGCTTTTTTTACAATTCAATGAATTGATCACATTACCGGGGGAACTGTTTCATGGGATGACACACTTAAAGGAACTCTGGTTGGACCACAATAAGCTGACCACATTACCAAGCGAACTGTTTAATGGAACGGGACATTTGAATACGCTTTCTTTACAATTCAGTGAATTGATCCCACTACCGGGGGAATTGTTTCATGGGATGAGACACTTAAAGGAACTCTGGTTGGACAACAATAAACTAACTGTATTATCAGATCGACTATTTTTTGGTCTTGGACATTTGTATGAACTAAAATTGAATAGCAATAATCTCAAAACATTGTCAAGTGGGATATTTGAGGAACTGGTGAACTTGAATAATCTCGATCTGAGTAACAATACTTTGGATATCTTACCGGATGGATTATTTTTTAGGATGGGCATGTTGACCTCGCTCTGGTTGAACAACAATAATCTGACCACACTACCAAGTGAACTGTTTAATGGAACGGAACATTTGAATACGCTTTTTTTACAATTCAATGAATTGATCTCATTACAGAGGGAACTGTTTCATGGGTTAAGACATTTACAGGAACTCTGGTTGAACAGCAATAATCTGACCACATTACCAAGTGAACTGTTTAATGGAACGGGACATTTGAATACGCTTTTTTTACAATTCAATGAATTGATCTTATTACCGGGAGAACTGTTTCATGGGTTGAGAAATTTACTGGAACTCTGGTTGAACAACAATAAACTGACCTCATTACCAAGCGAACTGTTTAATGGAACGGGACATTTGAATACGCTTCATTTACAATTCAATGAATTGACCATATTACTGGGGGATCTGTTTAATGGGATGGGACATTTACAGGAACTCTGGTTGAACGACAATAATCTGACCACATTACCAAGTGAACTGTTTAATGGAACGGGCCATTTGAATACGCTTTATTTACAATTCAATGAATTGATCACATTACCGGGAGAACTGTTTCATGGGATGAGACATTTACTGGAACTCGGGTTGAGCGAAAATAAACTGGCCTCATTACCAAGTGAACTGTTTAGTGGAACGGGACATTTGAATACGCTTTATTTACAATATAATGAATTGACCATATTACCGGGGGACCTGTTTCAAGGGATGGGATATTTACAGGAACTCTGGTTGAACAACAATAATCTGACAACATTACCAAGTGAACTGTTTAATGGAACGGGACAATTGAATACGCTTTTTTTACAATTCAATGAATTGATCACATTACCGGGGGAATTGTTTCATGGGATGAGAAATTTAAAGGAACTCTCGTTGAACAACAATGAGCTGACCACATTACCAAGTGAACTGTTTAATGGAACGGGACATTTGAATACGCTTTATTTACAATTCAATGAATTGATCACACTACCGGGGGATCTGTTTCATGGGATGAGACATTTAAAGGAACTCTGGTTGAACAACAATAATCTGACCACATTACCAAGTGAACTGTTTAATAAAACGAGACATTTGAATACGCTTTATTTACAATTTAATGAATTGATCACATTACCGGGGAAACTGTTTCATGGGATGAGAAATTTAAAGCGACTCTGGATGTTCTTCAATAAACTGACTACATTACCAAGTGAGCTGTTTAATGGAACGGGACATTTGAATATGCTTTACTTAAACTGGAATGATTTGATCACGTTACCGGGGGAACTTTTTCATGGGATGAGACATTTACAACAACTCTCGTTGAACTTCAATAAACTAATCACATTACCGGGGAAACTGTTTCATGGGATGACACATTTACAGGAACTCTCGTTGGAAACCAATCAACTGACCACATTACCAAGTGAACTCTTTAAAGGAACGGGACATTTGCATACGCTTTATTTAGAGTTCAATAAATTGTTTACATTACCGGGGACACTGTTTCATGGGATGAGACATTTAAATACAATCCTATTGAACAATAATAAACTGATCACATTACCAAGTGAATTAACCGCGTTGCATGTCGACTTGTTTCAAGGGATGGAGAACCTTATGTTTCTTGATCTTAGCGTTTGTAATTTGATCATTTTGCCACTTGGACTATTTAGGGATCTGGAAAACTTGATTGACTTGGTACTCACTGGAAATCGATTAACCACACTTAAATATGATGTTTTTCATGGTTTGACTAATATAAAAATAATTGATTTACCATCGAACACAACTGACAATCTATTCGAACGTGAATTCAATTTGGAAGTTCTCTTTCTTGCATTCAATTATTTAGAGAATTTAAAAAGTAATATTTTTAAAGGATTAAAAAAGCTGAGGGTTGTTGATTTGGAGGAAAATGAGTTGTCAAAGCTGCATTCTAAACTATTTATCGAAACAGTAAATCTTGAGACTATATATCTCATGGCAAATAAATTAACTACCTTACCAATTCTAACGCACCTTACTTCTTTGATTTTTCTTGATTTAAGGGAAAATGCGTTGATATATATTACCAAACAATCTCTCTCGGAACTTTCAAATACGTCTCGATTGCTCGTTACTCAACCAGAGATATGCGATTGTTACGTGCCTGTTGGTGCTAACTGTGTCGCAACGGATGACATATCACCGTTTTTAACATGTGATCGTTTATTATCAAACAAGATATTGATCTGTTTAACATGGTTAATCGGTATCAATGCCGTTTTAGGTAATGTATTTGTTTTAGTTTGGAGAAAAATTTATCCTCAGTCAAATGTAGTTCAAAATTTACTTCTTAGTAATCTGGCCATGTCTGACTCACTTATGGGAATGTATTTGATATTGATAGCGTCTGCTGATATCTACTTTGGCGAATACTTTCCGCTACAATCACATAACTGGAGGTCTGGAATAACCTGTAGAATTGCTGGCGCACTGTCACTCACATCCAGTGAAGCCTCGGTATTTCTACTGATAACAATCAGTATCGATAGATGTTTTAATATCATGTTTCCATATTCTTTTCGCAAAATGGAAAAAAAATCTTCAGTTGTCTGCATTTTTCTCATATGGATATGTTCATTAACATTAGGTGTAGTTCCATCCATTTTAGCCGGAAAGCACTTTAGATTTTATGATAATTCGCACGTATGTATCGGTCTACCTTTATCTTTATCATCTTCATTAACATCAGATATTAATAACGACACCATTCAAGAAGTTCGTAAAGATTTCTTAAGATATTATCGGCCAATAATTTCAACATATATCACAGGAATGGACACTGGCTTATATTATTCCACAGTGCTTTTCCTTGGTGTCAATTCCATAGGTGTCCTTACTATTCTAGCATGTTACATACAGATATTGAGAACCATTGAAAAAACATCGCAAGAAGCTGGACGGACACGCGGAACTAAAGAACAGATTCAAGTCACGGCTAAAGTCATGGCAATAGTAGCCACGGATTTTATGTGCTGGTTTCCAATTATTCTCATGGGAATTCTAGTTCAAGCCAGGGTCATAACTCTGCCAGCATCAGTATACGCATGGACGGTGACCTTTGTATTACCAATCAATTCTGCGATCAATCCGTATTTGTATACGATTGGCGAAATAATTTCCAATTATCGAAAAAAGAGAAACACCCAAAAAATCAAACGGGACTCAGGGCGGCCGTGATATTGTTCAGATCATTGGGAATTTCTGACCGAGAAATCAATTACATTTTTGAAACATATTTGTTGTCATAGCCAGCAGAAACTATTATATGAAAATGACTTTTGCTTTGGAATCAATCAATCAATCAATCAATCAATCAATCAATCAATCAATCAATCAATCAATCAATCAATCAATCAATCAATCAATCAATCAATCAATCAATCAATCAATCAATCAATCAATCAATCAATCAATCAATCAATCAATCAATCAATCAATCAATCAATCAATCAATCAATCAATCAAAATGTAGAAGTTCACAGTTCATTCACATTATCGTCAGGGAGATTGTTATGTTTATCGGAGCGATATAATTACTCTGAGCATGCTCTGTTGGATCGTGGCACGGTGGTTGGACGTGAGCCCTCTTCGATGGAAATGCCGCCAATTAAGAATATCGTCTATAGCACAAACAATTGAATATATTATTAAACTGAATAGCTGTTTCCATTAAAATTCCTATTAACAGTTCACGTGAATAATAATGAAGACAAATGGATGTTCACCACGTGTTTTATGTATTAATAGTATTGTATCAAATATGTATTTATACCCCACAGTCTGTTGAGATGAGACACTATGAGCGTGTTTCTACTGGGACACTGCAAAGTAAACGCTAAGTTTTACCGATAACTTTTAATCTACCCCGTTTCTACTTTCGAAAAGTTACCGCTAAATTTATCGATTCTAATCGATGGGCGACAGTAGAACTTTTGTTATACCAAACAATGACGCCCCACCTGAAAAAGATTGCCTCACAATATGTAGAATCAAGCGTGTACGTGTATTCGTCAGGTCACCGAACTTAACGTTAAGATTCTACGGGTGGTTGTTTCTATTGGGAAAGTTAGAGTTAATTACCGTTAACAAACCTGGTTTGTGAAGGTTTTTGCGGTTACAAAACTAAGCGTTAATTACCGTTTTCTGGCTGTTTCTACTGGACAATTTAAGGTTAATTACCGTTTAGTTGCCCAGTAGAAACACGCTCAATGTGGGTTGCTTATCGTAAGTTGCCTCATGATTATAACACACGTTTTCGTCATTCAATTCAATGGAATATGGAATTTTCCATACTAGAAATATCAAGCAGATCTGACGTCAAGTAATGAAATGAAATAGTTATCTACTGCCAGATAATAACAAAAGTAGATGCAGATCTGACGTCAAATATTGAAATGAAACAGTTATCTACTGGCAGATAATAACAAAAGAAGATGATAAAACAAAGAAAAGAAAACGAAATCGTCACATTGTTAAGCTGCATGAAACTTCAATATTCATTAGCAACAACAAAAAGTCATTTTAAGGCTCTAACATCACTTTTAACATGAAGTTAAAATCTCAATTTCATTCTGTGAAATGTATATATGTGTTAATGTCAGTGTTCACTGTTAATACCATTTGGAATTTAACAAGAGGTTTTACCATTTATACCTCGTAAAAAGTAAGGAGTCAAAGGCTCATAAAATAAATGTTCACATGAATTTAAAATCTCAGTTCTCATTTCTAGAGATAAGTGGCATGTTTTATGTGATGGTATACGGCGAATCACATTTGGATTGTTAACAATGTTATTACCAATTGTAATATATCATGTGAGTTTCGGACCAAGTTCGCTCGACACAAAAAGCCGATTCAGTCTTTCGGCCTGTCATGAAATAACTTCTTAACTTCCAAAAATAAATGAATCGGTAGGAATTGAATTCAAAAGATGTGCTATTTTCTGTCGCGCTCATGGGTTTGAGTTTAGATATAATAAAAAGTGTTTATAAACTTCACAAACCGCGTTACATCCACGGCATCGGTGAATGTGTGTATTAAATTAATTTTTCAAATGTTAGAAGTATTTTAACTATGTGTATGTATCCCGTTAGCTAGTATTAGATAATGTAGTTGCCGCAAGACTATCAATGCCCATACTGTTTACCGGGCTATCAAACATACTAGTCAAACATGTGTGAGCGAAACAGACATAGTATCAGCTCCACACAACATTTCAATAGAGATGATCATCCCTACTATTGAAGATCTATTACATTCACTAACTGTGTCTATAGTAAAGTTCCTTTACCGAGTTCGCTACAACAGTAGTGTATTTGTTTATATTTCGCGATATATTAAGACGTAACACCAGTATAAGAATGTTATCATGTATAATTATGAAGAAAAATAAATATTGTGTGCACCACTCGTTTGTGTGTATGTTTACATGTATTTTCTTCTTAACACTTTCCACGCGGCTACAATTGGTTGTACCATATTATACAAACAGATTTGTCAGAAAGCTTTCCCAACTTTCAAGAATTACTAAACCAATACTAGGCAAGTTTGTACTTATTTCATTGCATTTTTCATAGTGATTCCAAATATTGTGTGAAACTCTGGAATGTCGTCTGCAGACGCCTGCCGCGTGGGAAAGTATTCATACTCCATAGTACCGAGGAGAAAATGGTGTGTTCTTTTCTTCTTTCAAGTTCTTCGTCAGTACAATCATGATAATGATTTTCGCGTAATTTAATTTTATGAAATATGAATTATAATTAATTTTCAACAAGCAGATAGTATGCCGTATATCGAAAACTCTTCCAAACCAACCAGTTATCGGCTGCCACGGCATTATGCAGATTAATTACACAGGATGATAAAATACAGAAAATGCAAAGAAATTGTGACACCTCAAGCCGCACAAATCTATAAAAGTCCGGTCTTTTAAGGTAAAAATGTTACCATGAGAGAGGTGATGGAAAGAAAACCTGTCGGTGCGGCGGGCAAACGAACCTCTTAGGTAGGTTGGTCGCTCGGGCTTTTTTTGGTGTGGTTTTCTATTCAATTTTTCAAAATTGCCGCCGAGTCCTTGAGACGGGGGCCTGCAGCCGAGTCAGAGCGGGGATGCCGCTAGTGAGAAACTTGAGAGCGGGGGAGTGGTCACTGAGTCAGAGTGAGAGCGGGTGCCGCCGAATCAGAAACATGAGAGCGGGGGGGGGGGTGGCCGAGTCAGAAACTTACTTGAGAGTGAGGGGTCGCCGAGTCAGAAACTTGAGGGAGGGGTGTCGCTAAGACTGGAGAGTGGGGGAGGGGTCGCCTAGTCAGATACCTGAAAGCGGGGGGGGGGGGGAGTGCCAAGTAAGAAATTAAAGAGTGGGGGAAGGGTCGCCGAGAAAGAAACTTGAAAGCGGGTGGGGGTACCGCCAATTCAGAAGCTTGAGAGCGGGGAGGGCCGAGTCATGAACTTGAGAGTGGGGTGCCACTGATCACAAACTTGAGAGGGGGTGTCGCCGAGATTTGATAGTGGTTGGAGGATCGCCAAGGTAGAAACTTGAAAGCAGGGAGGTGCCGCCGAGTCAGAAACTTGGGGTCGATAAGTCACTGATTAAGAAACTTGAGAGCGGGGGTGCCGCCGATTCAGACACTAGAGGAGGGCCGAGTCAGAAACTTCAGTTCGGGCGGTTCCGCCGATTCTGAAACATAAGAGCGGGTGGAGGGGTCGCCGGATCAGAAATTTGCCACGGTGGGTTTGATGTGACGTGGCGTAGGCTACCCCAAACCGGCAAAAATTCAAGCTATGAATTGATTTGGTTGATTTTCAGAAATTGTCGAAAGATTTAAACAATTTCAAGCAAAAATCAACAAATTGCAAAACTTTTGCAAATATGTTAGTAAAAGTAATAATTATTATAGTTAAAAACGATTTGTTATCAGAATATGAAGGCACCAATGTATGCGGCAATAGATGAAGTTATTCACTATCATCAGCAAAGAAAATAATGACATTTCATGGTACCGTTTACCATGAAACCGAACACAATATTGAATATTTTACTCAATAATGCTTGATTTTAATTAACAAGTGGATTCATGTATGTATGGTACACAGTAGCTTACTCATAAAGACAAATCAATCATTCTCAGTTATCTTATCAAACATTAAATGCGAAATAATGACAAAACAATGTCATTATTACATGAATTTAGCAACAACAAAAAACACAATGGCTTTTGTGATAGTAGGACTCAGCTCGGATTAGAGTGTGGACCGTTTTCAATAGTGGAATTCAATAGATCTTATTAGAGAAAATATCGCAAATCTTGTTCGGTTTTATAAAATGTTAACTTTAACGCAAACGAGCATAAAATATGTTTTACCACAACCAATTTCAACTAACTAAAATTCTTTAGAAAGCTAATAAGATAACCCCGTCTGCCAGTGGCGTAGCTAGTTTTTCATATGGGGGGGGGAGAAATGGAAGTGAACCGACAAGATTGTCTGATTAAATAATTTCGACTTTACACTTATTTTTGCTGTGATTGGGGTACAATTTAGCTCTAAACAAGCTTGTATCCACAAATATTGCATTTTGGGGACACATGCGCGCGTAACCCCCACCCCCCCCCCCCCCCCCCCCCCCCCCCCCCCTCTGGCTACGCCACTGCCGTCTGCTTTAATAAAATAACCTGTGAAATCTTTGCCCAAAATGAGATGACATAATTTATTAGTATGTGAGTATTCATTTATTGGTTTCGACAAGAATATTGGTTTACTTCTATGAAATTCAACAAACCTGATGAATTTTTTCACCAAAGAAAATTGTCACCAAGTTTGGCTGAGATTGAAGTCTGACTTTACATGAGAGCCCAAAAGAGCAGCAGTATAAAAAGATGCAGTATAAAGTGTCGGCAAAATGGTGTCAAAGGTCATGTAGGGGTCATTAGAGGTCGATCAGTATACACCCCATGAGCATCTAAAGTCAACCTTTACCCAAAGATTATTGTTACCAAGTGTGGTTGCGATTGAAATCCGACTTTTCATATGAGAGCACTAAACAGGTCAACAGCAGCAATAGGTGCAGTTTAAAAGTGTTGACAAAATGGGGTCAAAGGTCATGTAGGGGTCATTAGAGGTCAATCTGTATTCAGTATACACCACATGAGCATCTGAAGTCCCCTTTACCCAAAGATTATTGTTTTATTGTATGGTTGCGATTGAAATCCGACATTTCATAGGAGAGCACTAAACAGGTCAACAGCAGCAATAGGTGCAGTTTAAAGTGTTGGCAAAATGGGTCAAAAGTCATGTAAGGGTCATTAGAAGTCAATCTGTATACACAACATGAGCATTTGAAGTCCCCTTTACCCAAAGATTATTGTTATTAAGTATGGTTGCGATTGAAATCTGACTTTTCATATGCGAGCACTAAGGCCAAACCTAACCAAAAAGGTTAACCAAATATATTAACCAAAAGGGAACATTA